>CM065736.1:18349483-18374483 GCA_033310375.1 Conus canariensis | reverse complement strand
TCTTCGGAGGAAACAGGGAAAACAGTTATTATTCTCAGGAAAACAGGGAAAATAATTGTGGTCCATAGGAAAAGATTGTTATCCTCAGAATAATTGCTGTTTTCTCTCTTTTCGCTGTTTGCATCGAGGGTCATATCTGTTTTTCATGAAGAAAACAGCTGTTGTCGACTTTTGACCTTAGTAAGCTCCCATACCCCCTCCTCTCTTATGAACCTAGCTTGCTCACGTGATCCGCGTCCTGCTCCGGATCTTAAATAGTTCGTAAATATCAATACTTCTGAAACGCCTGATTTTTTTTCCCTTGTACTGGTTTCGTTTGGAATGGTGTTTATTTTAAGAACCATGCATTCCTCGTTGACGAATTTTCGAAAATGAGAAATTAAATGCGCTGTTTTGTGACATGAACCTTTTCTAAATGCCGTGGGTGAGTTTGCATTCAAACCATTAGAATACGCCTGTCTATTATTCTTCCCGGTGGAAATTTTGTGACTTTTTACATGATCCATGGACCCATCTTCGAATTAAATATACATTTTCTATTTTGAATTTAAAAAAAAATAGACGAATAAATGGAATGAAGTTTATCCCTTGTTGTATGACGTGGGTGTGTGAGCACGCCCATATTTCATTTGAAGCAATGCCAAAAAAAGGTTACTGATCATTTTTTTCCCTATAAGAAGCATGGGTGTCTATACACCCACATCGTTCAGAAACTAATAATCACTATGTCTTCCATATTGCAATGTATGAGTGTATACACACATGGATTGTATAGATTTGTTTTCCCCTTTTTTTGCGTATTCAGAAAAAGTACAAACAGACAAACAGACAGACAGAGAGAAAGACACCCCCCCCCCCCCCCCCCCACCCACACACACACAGAGGTGAAATCACAACCATTTATACTGCTGGGCGGAGGTAGCAACACCATAACAACCACTCAGTAGGCGGGGATGGGCGGTAATCATTTGTTAATTATCAACAGTTGAATATTTTAATTGAAACACAGGGGCAAAAAAAAAAAAAAAAAAAAAAAAAAAACCCGTTCTATCACTACATCATTCTCTGAAACTGCATGTCCTTCAGTAAAATTAGAGAGGAAAAGCATGATTTCAGTGGCCCCGCATTACGATTTTCACAAGTGTAACCAGTTTTAACAAAAAAAAAAAAAAAAAAAAAAAGGAAACAATTACATGCCCCCTAATCCCAAAGTAATACTTCTTATAGTTCCAGTTCGCTTAATACCGATGCAGACATGAGGCACGTAGAAAAAAAAAAAAGATGAAACGGATAACAAACAAACAAACGTTCCAAGATTGCTCTTATACCTAGAACTCACACTTGCATGCAACAACAACTGAAGAAATGAACAAAACGGAACGATTATTCAACACTGACCCGCATCTTGACTTTGAGAATGTTTCATTGTACATTCTGTGTGATCTGTGCCTGCATCTGTACTAGACGAACTGGTACCGACAACGTAAACAGCCTTCGTTAGAAGTCACGGGCGTGTAACTGCTCAAACGTGAGAACAAGAGTTGCCTCCTTTGTTCGTTATTGACTATTCACGTCTTGGCGCCTCATCTGAGATTTCCTGATAAGGTTTTTTTTTTCTTTTTTCTTTTTTTTTTTTTTTTTTTTTTTTTTTTGTTTTGGCGCAAAACCGACAGAACTGGAGGAATCTGGTGAGATGTTCTGTGTGGCGCCCAATAGACTCCCTGTAAAGCTGAGAAGAAGAAGAAGAAGAAGAAGAAGAAGATTGAAGAAGAAGAAGTAAAAGAAGAAGAAATATAACAAATAAAAGAAAAATGATAAGAAGAAAATCTTTCATTTTTTTTTTTTTTTTAATGAAAAAGACCCCCGAAGGTGTCTGCGTGACCCTGACCCAGAGACGTACTGTCCTCCACTGCCGAACCAACCAGCTGGGAGCAATCGTGCACCACCCTTGGAAGCCGGCACTGTGTTCACACAGGGTGCAGACACGCACAGGGCGTTGCACTAAGACGTCAAGGGACATGACTGCTCCCTGGCACCTTCGGGCGTATTTTTGTCTTTTATGAAAATAAACCCTACATGTTAATTGCCTTTGGGTGTCTAAACGTTTGCTGCCAACAGCCGTTTTCTACAAATATTTATAAAGAAAGCGCTGGCATCTGAATAAATGATGAAACTCCTCACCTGGGTGATTTATACGGCATTGAATTCACCCTCCGGAGGTTATGTTTTCACCTACGTTTGCTTGTTTGTCGGTCTGTCTGTCGGCAGGATTACGCAAAACGTACTGAAACGATTTTAACCAAACAAATTTCGTCAATGTGTTGAGTGTGACCAATGATGAACCCATCACATTTTAGTACACGTGATGAGGTTGTGCTTCACACGATGGTTTCTGGGTTCTTCGTTACGATCATGACAAAACAAAATCACGGGCGAACTCATCCACCGATTCTAACAAGACTACTAGGCAGAGGGATGGGATGGGGGTCAAGAACACACCCATTACATTCAGGTGCGGATCTCTGAGTGCTTTGGCCCCGTGTCAAACAGGCAATGCAGGATCTGGTCATATTTTTCCTGGAATTATTTTTAAAAAAAAATCAAATCCAACACGAACGTTATGAAGTTACTGCTTCGAATCGATAACCGTCTATGAAGTTATATATTTTCGTAAAATATCAAAATACTCTGATAATACAGCTCAAACTTACAGTTCAAAAACTTCCCACGTCTTATCAAAACAAAGTTCAAGGGACGTTATTCTTTTATTCCGAACCAACTACTACTTCCCCTGGCAGAAAAACAATTTTGCTTTCAATAACGAACTGACTCAGAGAGTGGACCAAAGATTCGTCTTGCCTTAGCGACGTTCTGCCTTCTCAGAAACATCCTTCTGTCTCATGCTACATTCAATGCGCCCTTTTCGTGCTGTGCAACCTTCCTGCGTGCGTCCTCTCCATTACCACAGAAGCTTGTCGACGACTTACGAATTCTGGGCACACACCTTACACTGCATCCCGGCACGGGCGTAAGCATCCAAGACCATCCTACAGGCTACCGTCGGAGGAGGGGTGGGGGGGGGGGGGGGGGGGGGCGACGGCGGCGGCGGCGGGGATGGGGGTGGCGGGGAGGAGGGAGGGGCGGGGGAGAGGACCGTCTCAGGATGGGCAATAAGGAATAGTTCTTCTGAAGCTGTTGCTGAGAAGTGCTGGATAAGCAGCATGGACAGGAACGGAAATCACACCTCTGGCGTGTTGCACATGACGGAGGACAGAGAACTGGAGATATCTGACCCTACAGTCGCCTGCTGCGGCATCCTACGATCTGATGTGCCGGGGAGAATGATCCGACTGATCCGTTCGCATTTGTTTCATGATGAACCAATGAGGAATACGTCTGTTTAAACGGTTGTTCAAAGGAACTCCATGGCTTACACAGGCATGTATAAATCCATCCAGTCCCTGCCTCGCCACCCCCTCCCTCCCTCCCGTCTCCTCTGACACCCCCCAGTCCCAGTCCACCCCTCCTCCCTTTCCACCCCTCCCTTCCCCAGGCCTCTTCCCAATCCATCCTCACACACACACACACACACACACACACACACACACACACACACACACACACACACACACACACACACTTTCATCACACGCAGCTTTGATTAAGCACGCCACAAACCCCGGGGTATAATGGAACTGCTCATCTTTAGGTCTGGAAGAAAGCTGTCTTGAAGATGGTAGCTTTTACCTGAGACTTTGTCGGTACATTTTCCCATTTAGCTGGTAAAGAGTTCCAGCCGGTGGGAGCAATGAAGGAAAATGCTCTCTCACTAACGGTCCAAAGACTGTACCTCGGGATTTTCAGTAGTTCTCACTAGAGTGACCGGAGAGAAAAGATGCTGGCTATACAGACAGCCTAGCAAGGGTTCTTTTGGAAAGACTTCTAACTGACTAAGTGATTTGTCTCTCTGTACCTTTTCTCCAAAGCATGAGACTCGTACGCTTGGAAGAAAACCAAGAATTTGCCCTATTAAAAAAAAAAGAAAGATTTTAAGGACGCAGTGAGTTGACTGGAGCCGCCAGACGACGGAACAAACATATAAAAGAAAGAAAGAAAGAAAACACCACACACACACGCACGCACGCACGCACGCACGCACGCACGCACGCACGCACGCACGCACGCACACACACACACACACACACACACACACACACACACACACACACTCACCCAAACCATGTTTCGACCGGCAGGACAAATCACATTCCAAACGACGAAAACGAAGAACGAACAGACGGTCATTTACTTATCTCTTCAATCTGGGTGTAAAGTTTGGTCCAGGGTGAACGACTAAAATTATGGAATGGAACTGAGGTTGAAGAGGTCAGAAGATACCGGTGATGATGATGATGTTGATGATGATGATGATGATGATGATGATGTTGATGCATCATGATCATGATGATGATGATGATTATCATCATCATCAATGTCATCATCGTAAAAACAAGATCAAGAAGAACAGTAACAACAACAACAACAATGATAATGATCATAATATCAACAATAACAACAACAATGATAATAATAATAACAATAACAATAATAATGTGTGTTTGTTTTGTACTTTGTTTATTCTACGTTTGGCGGCCAAGTCATTCTGTTTTTGCTCCTGCTATCAAGAGTCGACACTTCGGTTTTTACAGCTGCTCCTTCATATCAGTATCACAGGCAAAATGGAGAGCTCACAATTTGAATTAAACGGCTTAATTAAGCGTTCCTGAAACTTTCATTTAGCATAGCGAAGAATGATTTACAATATCAGACAATACAATTCAACACAAAACCACTTTAATAAAACAACAACAACAAAACCACATCCCTATACTATAAAGTATAATGCAGTGAGACACCAAAACAGGACACCAGATTTCGTCAAAAACAACACAACTCGATACCAGTGCAATGCAGGCAAAGCCACGCAACGAGACGCCATGCAATTCGACGCAACATTTACACAGAAAAACTAAACTTTACTATACAATACGAAACAATGCTATACAATACAATACAGTACAACCCAAACTAGTCCAATTCAATTCAATCCGAATAAAATCAAGTCCAACCCAACCCGGCCCAACACGACACGACGCAACATTTGAACAACACTACAAAACACTGACACTGTACATTACAACAACACACAACACAGCAAGGCAAAACTCCACTTCAATCCGGTTTTTGATTTTTCTTCATAGATTTCAATCCGACACAACATCACACGATACGACATGATACGACACGCCACACCACAACACGACACGACACAGCACAGTACATCACAACACAACACAGCACAGCACTGTACAACACATGACACACAATAAGGCACGGCACGGTATAGTACGGGACCGTGCCATGCAGTACCGTACCGTTCCACACAATACTTCGCTCTGCACTGCTCTGCTCAACTTTACACTACACTACACTACACTACACTACAACATACACTACACTACACTACACTACACTACTTTGCTCTACCCTACCCTACCCTAAAATTCAAGCCAATATGGGATACAACTAAACTAAACGTAACCTGAACTAAACTATGCTATATACTGTGCTGTGCTGTCCTATGGTACATTATACTGTACTATACTATGCTATACTATACTATATTATACTATACTTATACCACACTATACTATACTATATATCACAATACAATACAGTTTTGCAGTTAATAATCGCCCAGGCCATTAATTTTTCATTCATCAGCTCCCCCCCCCCCCCCTCCCCAAGGCCCGCCCCCCTCCCCGAAACCCCCCATTCTCCCTCCCTCCTCATCTTATTTTGGCCAGGTCCAAGTAGCCCAAAATACTGAAGATGACTGGCTAGAAACGTTATTCCCGTAATGAAACATTCGTTTCATTCATCGTCAGTATAAAACTCATAACACGAGACACGATGATGCCGGAATTTTAGATCAGGGTAACAGGCTTTGGCCATTTATGATGTTCACTGTGAATTATGCGACGCTTCCGGTGTTTTACCAGCCAGTCAAAGAGACCGCGGGGAAATAAAGAAAATGCAAAGAAGTAGGCCGGCCTTGAAACGGTACTCTTGTTGATTAGCTTAGCATAGTTGTTTCCTTAGAGTGGTCGGATAAGTGTGTGTGTGTGTGTTGTGTGTGTGTGTGTGTGTGTGTGTGTGTGTGTGTGTGTGTGTGTGTGTGTGCATTTGCGCGCATGCGCGCGCGCGCGCGCGTGTGTGTGCGTGCGTGTGTATGTGTGTGTGTGCGTGCGTGTGCGCATGCGTGTGTGGGTGCGTGTGTTGTTGTTGGTTGTGTGTGTGTGTGTGTGTGTGTGTGTGTGTGTGTGTGTGTGTGTGTGTGTGAGTGCGTGCGTGCGTGCGTGGGGTGTGTGTGTGTGTGTGTGTGTGTGTGTGTGTGTGTGTGTGTGTGTGTGCGTGTGCCTGCGTGTGTCTGCGTGCGTGTGTGCATGCGTGTGTGCATATGTGTATGTGTGCGTGTGTGTATGTATGTGTGTGTGTGTGTGTGTGTGTGTGTGTGTGTGTGTGTGTGTGTGTGTGTGTAAAAAACATACTGACAGGCATAGTCAGCTGCCTCTCAAGACCAATGTCCGCTGATGTTGGAGCTCTGTCAGGAAGAGACAGACAGAAGACTTCCACATTATCAGCACGCGCCGCCACAGATGCAGCCTCTGCCTGTTGTTGCCGGTGGCAGTGATAAACACCACGGTACACCCACATACAAAATGCATCATCTCACATCTACATTTTTTCCATTCTATTATTGGGAGAGAAAGACATACAGAGAGAGAGAGAGAGAGAGAGAGAGAGAGAGAGAGAGAGATAGAGGAGGGGGGGGAGGGAAGGAAGGAAGAAAGGGAGGAGAGGGGGGAGGGGGAGAGAGAGGGAGACAGAGAGAACATATGTGCGCGTGTGTTCACGTACACACACGCAGAACACATACACACAGCTATGTGTATTCTCACGGACACACACACACATACACGCGCACGCGCACACACATACACACACACGTGCGCACACATACACACACGCAAATACATCTATCACAAAATGTGTTATCTCCATTTTCTCCCTCCATTATTGAGAGAGAGAGAGGAGAGAGAGAGAGAGAGAGAGAGAGAGAGAGAGAGAGAGAGAGAGAGAGAGGGTGTGTGTGTGTGTGTGTTCGAGGCATTTTGGCACCAAAGATGCGATAAGAGAGATAAGTGGTAAAGCTTCAAGGATAGCTACAGAGCATCTGTCAGTCTCCGCAGGTAGGCGTTCAGACTGGCGATAGAGAAACTACGTGCATAGTGGCTGCCAATCCCGAGATACTTCACAACGCTCGGCGAATCAAGGAGAACAACACATACCATGTATACAAGAGAGAAATGGAAAAAAAGGAAAACTTTATGAAAAGAAAGAAAAAAAAAAGACATTTAGAATCTTTCTGCTTATAATCTAGCTAATCTTTGATGCAAACCAGGCATTTCTTGCAGGGCTAGAGAAGATTTATTTCCTAATTATGCGATGCTCTATTTTTTTTTTAAAGACAGAAACGTTCTGGCATAGGTAGATATTCTTCAGGGAATGTTCCCGCTTCACCACAGTGTGCAGACTTTGGCTGCCAGACAAGCAGGAATGGGTCAATTGTTGTTCTGTTTTCATCTTTCTGCTGTTCTTCCCTCTGCTGCTAGTACTGTCACTGCTGTTGCTTGTCACTGCTGTTGCACTGTCACTGCTGTTGTCTGTTGCTTGTCACTGCTGTTGTCTGTTGCTTGTCACTGCTGTTGCTTGTCACTGCTGTTGCACTGTCACTGCTGTTGTCTGTTGCTTGTCACTGCTGTTGCACTGTCACTGCTGTTGTCTGTTGCTTGTCACTGCTGTTGCACTGTCACTGCTGTTGTCTGTTGCTTGTCACTGCTGTTGCACTGCATGCTGTTGCACTGTCACTGCTGTTGTCTGTTGCTTGTCACTGTGTTGCACTGTCACTGTGTTGCACTGTCACTGCTGTTTCTGTTGCTGTCACTGCTTTGCACTGTCATGCTGTTGCACTGTCATGTGTTGTCTGTTGCTTGTCACTGCTGTTGCACTGTCACTGCTGTTGTCTCACTGTGTCTGGAATCCCACAGTGCCAGAGACACGCGCAAACACAGAAACAGATGGGCGTATAATATGAAACAATGTTTCCGGGTAAAAACACGTGTTACAATACAGGCGAATTTCTGTTGATTCTCTCTCATTCCCTGCATCTCCTTCAGTGGCATTACGCCCATGTTGCTCATTTCGGCGACCGCATGACACAGCTACACCCAGAGCGCAGCACTAGCAGTCAGCAGAGAGCGATCAACGGCAGGTGGACCCGCCAGAGGAGACACTGCACTGCGACCGAGTCATTTCTGACCCCGTTGTATTCTTCAGTCCCTGTTTCCCTCCTCTGTCAACCTTCTCATTAAAATGGATTGCGCAATGGGAAGGGACTTTGCAGAAATATATGACCGTACCTCTCAAAGTACAGAAATGTTAGTATTTAGTAGTAGTAGTAGTAGTAGTAGTAGTAGTAGTGTGTGTGTGTGTGTGTGTGAGTACACGTGTGAGCGTTCAGGCGCATACGCGTTTATTTGTGTGTTTGTGTGCCTTTGTGAGTGGGTGTGCCTGCTTTTGTGTGTGTGTGTTTTCGCGCGCGCACACACGCATGTGAGTGTGTGTGTGTGTGTGTGTGTGTGTGTGTGTGTGTGTGTGTGTGTGTGTGTGTGTGTGCATGCGTGCGTGCGCGCGCGCAAAACATACCAACACGGATAGGTCTTTCAAGACCAGCATCCCCTAACATTTGACCTCTCTCAGAAAAGCACAGACAGGAGACATCCACATGATCAGCACATGCCGCCACAGATGCAGCCTCTGCCTGGTATTGCCACCTGCAGCACTGATAAACACCACGGTACACCCACAGGTAAAATGCATCATCCCATCTTCTCCCTCCATTATCCAGAGAGAGAGAGAGAGAGAGAGAGAGAGAGAGAGAGAGGGGAGAGAGAGAGAGAGAGAGAGAGAGTATTCGGGGACTTGTTTTTGCACCCAAGAGCCGATAAGGGAGATAACTGGAAAAGTTCCCAGGATGTCTTCAAAGCACCTCCCCGTCTTGGCTGGTAACCGTCTTGATATGAAAGAAGAATGGCGCGCCAAACAGGCACCAATCGCAAGACACTTTACAATGCCTGGCAAATCAGGCAGCCTGACACATACTATGAAGAAAAGACAGAAATGAAAAAGAAAGCTCGAATAAAAACACTCACCAACTTGCTGTTCATAACCGAATTAATCGGGATGCCAGCCTGGTTTTTGAGAGCTAGTAGGAAGACCTATCTGGTGATTGTGATGCTCGTTCATTTTGCCCGTCAGCCTGTCATAAATAGAAAGGTCCTGTAACTGGCAGATTTTCTTCAGGGCATGTTTCCACTTCTTCTTCTTCTTCCGTAGAGTCTCCACAATCAACAGGCTGATTATTATGAGACTGTGAACGGGGGATCTGCTGGGGGGGGGGGGGGGGGGAATCTATTCTATTCTAATTCCTTTTTCATAAACATGAGATTACACACATGCATACCACAAAGTGACACCCCCACCCCTAACTTACCTACTCACTAGCCTACACAAAAAAGCAAAACAAAAAAAAAAAAAAAAAAAAAAAAAAAAAAAGGTAAAAGCTAAATGCGGAGCTGCCAGCAGGCTACCACGGTCGCTTTTCATCCATTACTATGGACTAGCTGGCCCCAGGCTGCAGTAGGCAGCTCAGGCCCGCAACATCCTTCCACTCATCCATTCACACAACAAGACAGCTTTATGTAGAAATCTACTGAAGATGCCTGTTGACCAGTGACACAAATGTGTCAGGGGGTTTGGCATCAACAGTATCCTGGGAGAGGGAGTTCCAGTCCACAATTGTTCTTGGGAGGAACGACATTAGCCGGTAGTCGGTGTCTGCAGCTAGTTGATTGAACTGCTGATCGTGACTTCGACGCTCTCTCTTCTTGGGAGGATGGAGCTGCTGTTTTAACCTCGGGCAGCTGACTAAGTTGTTCTTGATTTTATAGAACATGGAGAACCTTGCTTTCTTCCTTCTGTTCTCCAGGGACATCCAGCCTAGAGTCTGCAGCATGTTGGTAACACTGGCAGTGCGTTGGTAGCGGTTAAGCACAAAGCGGGCTGCCCTACTCTGAATTTTTTTCTAACTTCACCTTGTGCTGTTTCTCATTGGGGTCCCAGACGGATGCCGAATATTCCAGCAGAGGCCTATCCTCATCAGTATGTTTTACACATACTCAAACACACACACACACACACACACACACACACTCACTCACACACACACACACACCACACACACACACACACACACACACACACACACACACTCCACAGTGTGCAGATGAATAATACGTCTTTGAGGATTCTCAGATTTAAAAAAAAAAAAAAAAAGGAAACCAGAACAAATATCGACAACGTTTCGGTCATAGATTGTGCTCAGGACTGGTGACATAAAAAGAAAAGAAAAACAAATAAATAAGTATAGGAAATGACGTATGAAAACATATACGTAAACGGACGATGACGTGCTCAAAGGTGTGTGTGTGTGTGTGTGTGAAGTCTACACAAGAAAACAGCAGATCCATTCCAGACAAGCAGGAATGGATCTGCTGTTTTCTTTTTTCTTCTTTATGCTGTTCTTCACACTGCAGGGATTGTTGATTGTTGTTCAGTTGCCTTATGCTTTTTGTTTGCATCTAACAGCGCACAGTGCCAAACACGCTCACAAACACACTGGGAAATGAAAACGGATGGGCCTAGGTCACAAGACAATGTTTCCAACTAAAACGCGTGTTTCAAAACAGGTACATGCTTTTACTTATTCTTTTGTGTATTCTTGCATTGTCTAGTCTTCAATACTCTCCCCCTCCTCCCAGTTCTTCTCCTCTACCATGTCTCAATCCCTCCACCCACTTACCTCATCTCATCCTCCCTCAGTTCCATTCCTCACACACTGTTCCTTCCTTCTGTCCTCCACAAAACACAGCCACAGCCAGGTTGATACTGGTGTGACTGCAACACAGTCAGTTCACATCATTAGCATGTTGTTTTGAGGTAACGCACCGGAGGAGACACTTCGATGCGGCCAGGTGACTTTTAATTCGCTTGCAATCTTTGCTCTCGGTTATATATCTTTGTCTACTCAGTCATTAATGAGAAAGAACCCAACATAAAGAGATTTCTATACCTTTTAAAATCAGATGTATCAAATGTGTGTGTGTACGCGCGAATATGTGTGTGTGTGTGTGTGTGTGTGTGTGTGTGTGTGTGTGTGTGTGTGAGAGAGAGAGAGAGGAGAGAGAGAGAGAGAGAGAGAAGAGAGAGAGAGTGTCATTTATTTAACGTCTTTCCACTAATCGTGATACTGGATGAGTGTGTGTGTGTGTGTGGTGTGTGTGTGTGTGTGTGTGTGTGTGTGTGTGTGTGTAAAACATACTGATGAGGATTGGCCAGCTGGCTTTCAAGAAGACCAACCTTACCAGACATATGACCTCTCTCAGAAAAGCACAGACAGGAGACATCCACATGATCAGCACCACAGATGCAGCCTCTGCCTGGTATTGCCACCTGCAGCACTGATAAACACCGCGGTACACCCACAGGTAAAATGCATCATCCTATCTTCTCCTTCCATTATCCTGAGACGGAGAGAGAGAGAGAGAGAGAGAGAGAGAGAGAGAGAGAGAGAGAGAGAGAGAGAGAGAAGAGAGAGAGGAGTTCGGGGACTTTTTTTTTTAGCGCCAACGAGCTGATAAGGGAGATAGAGCTCCCAGGATGTCTTCAAAGCACTTCTCAGTCTTGGCTGGTAACCGTTTTGTCATATGACAGACAAACGGCGCGCCAAGTGGGCGCCAATCATGAGACACGTTACAATGCTCAGCGAATCAGGAAGCCTGACGTACACTGTAAATAAAAGACAGAAATGAAAGACATAAAGACCTCGAAAAAACGTTCATTTTCTTTAAGTTCATAGCCCTGTTAATCGTGATATCAGCCTTGTTTCTGAGAGCTAGGGAAGCCTCATTTGGTATTTTAAGTGACGCTCGTTTATTTTCCTCGTCAGCCGATCATAAACAGAAACGTGGTGGGATTGGTAGACATTCTTCAGGGCATGTTCCCACTTCACCACAGTGCACAGACTTTGGCTGCCAGAAAAGCAGGAACGGGTTCATCGTTCTCCTTCTCGTTCTTTCTGTGTTCTTTGTCTTGCAGGGATTGTAGACTGCTGTTCTGTTGCTTCATTGTTTCTCCTTTGTGTCTAACAGGCACAGTGCCAAACACGCTCACAAACACACCAGGCAGTAAAAACGTAATGGGCTTATGTCACAAGACAATGTTTCCAGCTAAAACACGTGTTTCAAAACAGGTGCCTTTCTTTTTTCATCCTTTTTGTTTTCTTGCATTGTCTCGTCTTCAATACATACGACCCACTTCTTTCCCTCTACCACCCCATTCCCTCCAGCCCACTCCCCTCGCCTTATCCCCCCTCATCTTCCTCAGTTCCATCATCTATACACCATTTATCCTGACCTCCATATTACACAACCACATCCAGGCTGATATTGGCGTGGTTGCAACGCAATCAGTCTACATCATTGTCATGTCGTCTTGATGTAAGGCTCTAGAGGAGACTCTGGACTGTGGCCAGGTCACTTCTGATTCATTGGGTATCTTTGATCTTGGTTACAGATCTTTGTCAACCAAATGATTAAAGAGAAGGAACCCAACAGAAAGAGATTTCTATACCTTTTAAAATCGAATGTATCACGTGTGTGTGTGTGTGTGTGTGTGTGTGTGTGTGTGTGTGTGTGTGTGTGTGTGTGTGTGTGTAAGCGCGCGCACACGTGTGTGTGTGTGTGTGTGTGTGTGTGTGTGTGTGTGTGTGTGTGTGTGTATTTGTGTGTGTGCGCGCGCGCGTGTGTGTGTGCGCGTGTGTGTGCGTGTGCGTGGAAATGTATTGACAGGGAAAGGCCACTTGGCTTCAAGACTGCCGCCCCAAACATTTAATCTCTCTGCCGCCACAGACACAGTCTCTGCCTGTTATTGCCACCTGCAGCACTGATAAACACCACAGTACACCCACAGGTAAAATGCATCATCCTATCTTCTCCCTCCATTATCCTGAGACGGAGAGAGAGAGAGAGAGAGAGAGAGAGAGAGAGAGAGAGAGAGAGAGAGAGAGACAGACAGACGACGACAGAGACACACGGACGGACAGAGGGAGAGAGAGAGTATTTGGGGACTTTCTAGCACCAAAGAGCCAATAAGGGAGATAAGTGGAAAAGCTCCCAGGATGTCTTCAAAGCACCTCCTGGTCTTGGCTGGTAACCATTTTGATACATTACAGACAAACAGCGCACCAAGTTCGCGCCAGTTGCGAGACGTATTACAATGCTCGGGGAATCGGGTCACCCAAAACATAGCATGAATAAACGACAGAAATCAAGATGACAGAGAGTTTTTCTGCCTTGACCGGCTCCTACCCAGAGCTGAGTTTATTTGGATTCCACTGGGAAGACTGGGACCACACAGTCGAGTTCCATCCACTTAATGGATGCTTCTGTGAGAGTATTGCTCAAATCTCCGGATCAACACTGTAGGTGTCTGTATCTCTCAGGCCTGGTTGATGCTGGGATACTTTATAAATGGAAGAGTAGAGTACAGCCTTGCCAGGCAGTCTCAGACCCGAATGGAAATCCGTAGTATCAGCTTCATCGTTTTCATCCTCATCGATCAGCATGAAAATAATTCTGGAATTCTGTTGCCCTGCATGCCTTTCTGTCACGGTGACCTCAGTTTTGATTGCCTGACAACGATTATGGCCCTGGTTTGTTTCTGTCGGAGTCACCAGCATTGGCAAATTCATGGGGACCGTCTCTGGCTGGACGGGGTGGTGCCCTCCGGAGGGAGAGCTGACTCACGCCGGCTCCACGACTAAGCAATTATCATCATCAGTTGGGGCTTAGAAGTTGGTGTCCTGCGTATGCTGGATCAGAACAGGCCCCGCTGAACACCACTGAAGTGACTCAGCAGCCGTGCAGTGTCTCCTCTGGTGGGTTGCCTTATAACTGCTTGGCGTTAACTGCACCCTGTGATTGCCGGTGCCAAGACTGTGGTGGGTCCAGCCGGGCTGTGGCTGTGGTGGTGGGGGGGGGGGGGGGGGGGGGGGGGGGGGGGGAGGGGGGAGGGGAGAGGGGAAGGAGGGGTCGGAATCAATGGTGTGGGTGCAGATCCACTGAGGTGGCACAGAAGATGGGATAAATAAAAAAAAAAATTTTAAAAGACAGAAAACTCCAAAAAATTACTCACCTTCTATCTGTTCATAATGTCGATGAAAACCTTGTTTTGGGCAGCTAGGGACGCTAAATTTTGTTTTATTGTAACGGTCGTCTTTTTCCCTGTCAGCACATTATAGATAGAAACGTGATGGGATTGGTGGATATTTTTAGGACATGTTCTCACTTCACCACAGTGTGCGGACTTTGGCTGCCAGACAGGCAGGAACGGGTCTGCCGGTTTTCTTTTGTCTTCTTCTCGTTGCTCTTACTTCTGTTGGTATTCTTGATTGCTGTTCCGTCGCTTTATTGTTTTCTTAATGTATCTGGAATCGTGCAGTGCCAAACACGCTCGCAAGCAAACAAGGAAACAGATGAGCCTATGTCACAAGACGATGTTTCCAGCCAAAACGCATGTCAGAAAACAAGCGCAGTTTTTTTTTAAACCATTTTTTCTTTTTTTTTCTCTCTCTCTTTCTCTTTTTTTTTTTTTGTGTGTGTGTGTGTGCTCTTTCTCATCTTCCATACCCCCTCCACCTCCTCCCCCCTCGTCCTGTCCTCCCTCATCTCTGTCAGTTTCATTTACTCTCGAGTCGCTCGTTCCGGCCATCACAACAGCCAGCCACACCTAGATAGACGGCTACAGCACCAGCACTCCACAGTTCTTTATTGGGTCGTCGTGAGACAACCCACCAGAGCAGACGATGCCCTATGGGCGAGCCACTTGTGGTCTGCTTGTATGCATTACTCCTTGTTTGGCTACTCTGTAAGTCTTTCATTCGAGTGGATTTTATGGTACGAAGGAAGTCAGCAAAACAAGATTCCATCGTCTCTTAAAAGCAAGAACTGGATCAAGTGTGTGTGTGTGTGTGTGTGTGTGTGTGTGTGTGTGTGTGTGTGTGTGTGTGTGTGTGTGTGATGTGTGTGTGTCTGTGTGTGTGTGCCTGTGTGTGTGCGCGTGTGTCTGTGTCCATGCTTGTGTGCATGCGAGTGGTGTGAGTGTTTGTGTGTTATGTGTGTGTGTGTGTGTGTGTGTGTGTGTGTGTGTGTGTGTGTGTGTGTGTGTGTGTGTGCGTGTGTTTGCGCGCGCGCGCGTGCGTGTGCGTATGCATGAGTGCAGGCGCGAGGTGCAAAAGTTACTGATAGGGATAGGTCAAATGGTTTCTAACCTCCCCTAACATTTACAAGAACTGGATCAAGTGTGTATGTGTGTGTGTGTGCGTGCGTGCGTGCGTGTGTGTGTGTGTGTGTGTGTGTGTGTGTGTGTGTGTGTGTGTGTGTGTGTGTGTGTGTGTGTGTAATATATTCCCCCATTTTCTTCATCTTCATTTTTTTTCTCTAAAAGTTCAAATCTTTGCCAAGTCATTACTATAATGATGAAGAATTGTTAGCCTGCACTTGTTTTCCCCCACTACTTAATTGTTCAGCTCCCCTAACATTTAATATCTGTCAGAAATGCAAAACCGCATCATCCCATCTTCTCTCTCCATTTATCCTGAGAGAGAGAGAGAGAGAGAGAGAGAGAGGAGAGAGAGAGGAGAGAAGAGAGAGAGAGAAGAGAGAGAGAGAGTTCGGGGACTTCTGTTTGTACCATACAGCCGAGAAGGGAGATAAGTGGAAAAGCTCCCAAGGTTTTCTCAAAGCAGCTCTCAGTCCTGACTGGTAACCGCACCGTTATGCGACAGACAAACGTAGCGCCAAGTGAGCGCCAGTCGCGAGATACTTTTCAATACTCGACGAATCTGGCAGCCTAACACATACTTTGAAGGAAAGACACAAAACAAGAAGACAGAGAGAGCTCGAAAAAAACATTCACCTTTTTTCAGTTCATAGCCTAGTTAATCATGATTCTAACTTTGTTTTTGGTTGCTAGGGAAGACTTAATCTGGTAATTATGTGACGCTCGTTTATTTTCCCCCTGTCAGCACATTATAAACAGAGACGTCCTGGGAGGGTAGATATTCGTCAGGGTATGTTCCCGTCTCACCAGTGTGCAGACTTGGGCTGCCAGACAAGCAGGAAGAGGTCTCTTGTTTTTCTTTCTCTTCTTTGTGCTGTTCTTCCCACTGCAGGGAATGTTGGTTGTCGCTCAGTTGCTTTATTGTGTTCTCTCTGCATCTAGCAGTGCACAGTGCCGAACATGCCCACAAGCACACCGAGCAGTACAAACAGATTGGCCTATGTTACAGGACAATGTTTTCAGCAAATACACGTGTTCCAAAACAGGTGCATTCTTTTATTCATCATTTTTGTTTTCTTGTATTGTCTAGTCTTCAACCCCCCCTCCCCCCATCTCTACTCCCCCTCTACTATCCTCCCTCCCCCCTTTCCCCATCCACTCCCCTCATCCCATCCTCCCTCATCTTCCTCTTTTCCATTCCTCACACACTGTTCCTTCCTTCCAGCCTCCACAATACATAACCAAGCCAGGTTGATACTGGTGTGACTGCAACACAGTCAGTTCACATCATTATCATGTCGTCTTGAGGTAACGCACCGGAGGAGACACTGCGCTGTGGCCAGGTGACTTTTTGTTCACTTGTGAACATTGCTCCTGACTATACTACTATTGCGAACATTTCTCGTTAAAAATGGATTCCACGGTGAGAAGGAACCCAACAGAGACAGAATCCCATGCCTTTCAAACAAAATGTATCAAACGTGCGTGTACGCGTGTGAGTGCGTACGTGCATGCGTGTACACATGCGTGCGCGTTTACGTATAAAACATACTGACGGGCATAGGCCAGCCGGCTTCAAGACAAGCTCCCACTAACTTTGTACCTCTCTCAGAAAAGCACAGACAGGAGACATCCACATTATCAGCACATGCCGCCACAGATGCAGCCTCTGCCTGGTATTGCCACCTGCAGCACTGATTAAACACCACGGTACACCCACAGGTAAAATGCATCATCCCATCTTCTCCCTTCATTATCCTGAGAGAGATAGAGAGAGAGAGAGAGAGAGAGAGAGAGAGAGAGAGAGAGGAGAAGAGAGAGAGAGAGAGAACAGATATAGGGAAAGAGAGAGAGATGGAGGGAGAGAGAGAGAGAGAAAGACAGAAAGACAGAGAGAGAGAGAGAGAGAGAGAGACAGAGAGAGACAGAGACAGAAAGACACATACACTGACTGACAGTCACAGAGACAGATAGACAGGCAGACAGACAGAGAGACTTCGGGGACTTCTTTTTGCACCAAAGAGCCGATAAGGGAGAATAAGTTGGAAAAACTCCCAGGATGTCTTCAAAGAACCTCCCAGTCTTGGCTGGTAACCGTCCTGATATGCGACAGACGAACGTTGCGCCAAATAGGCGCCAATCGCGAGTCACTTTACAATGCTCGGCGAATCAGGTAGCCCAACACATACTATGAATAAAAGAGAGACATGAAAAAGGAGAGAGACAGCTGAAAACACATCACCTTCTTTTTCGTTCTTAACCAAGTGAATCTCTATGCCAAGCCTAGGGAACGTATTTGGCAATTATGTGACACACGTTTATTTCCCCCTGCCGGCACATTATAAACAGAAACGTCCTGGGATGGGTACACATTTCTTCTGGGCATGTTCCCGTTTCACCACTGTGTGCGGATTTTGGCTGCCCCACAAACAGGAACGGGTCCATTGTTTTTCTTCTTTCTGCTGTTCTTTTCCCTGCAGGGACTGTTCATTGCAAGTTGGCCGCTTTATGTTTTTGTACTCCCAGTTCTTATAGAACAGGAGTACTTTACATTGGGAACGAATGATATTTGCTTTTTGTGTGTATGTGTGTGTGTGTGTGTGTGTGTGTGTGTGTGTTGTGTGTGTGTGTGTGTGTCGTGGTGTCGTGGGCTTGGTGTGTGTGTGTGGTGTGTTGTGTGTGTGTGTGTGTGTGGTGTGTGTGTGTCCATCCGTGGTCAAAACGTGTTCCACTCGCTCCAGACAAAACTGCTGGGCCGATCTTTCTGAAGATGCAGAAAATGGGTAGGTATGTTCATTATGGGTCACGGATGATGCCGATGTTTTATTTATCCGTTATACCGTTACTAACTAACCACGGATGGACCCACAGATGGACCACACACACACACACACACACACACACACACACACACACACACACACACACAACACACACAGAGAGGATTTCTTCGTTCCCATTGTAAAGTACTCCCTGTTCTATAAGAACTGGGAGTTATAGCCGTTACTAACGGCTATAACGGCCCTTAACGATTTTTCTTCTTTATGGAATATCTCAGAAAGTACTTGGCCGATCTTTCTGAAAATGTGTAGGAATGTTCATTATGGGTCACGGATGATGCCCGATGTTGTAGTTTTCAGTTATATCTGTTAACTAACGGCTATAACGGCCCATAACGATTTTTCTTCTTTATGGAATATCTCAGAAAGCACTTGGCCGATCTTTCTAAAAATTTGTAGGTATGTTCATTATGGGTCTCGGATGATGCCCGATGTTGTATTTTAACGTTATATCCGTTACTAACGGCTATAACAGCCCATAACGGTTTTTCTTTTTTTTTTTATGGAATATCTCAGAAAGTACTTGGCCGATCTTTCTGAAAATTTGTAGGTATGTTCATTATGGGTCACAGATGATGGCCGATGTTTACCAGAATAGCCGTTACTAACGGCTGTAACGGCCCAAAACGGTTTTTCCTCTTTATGGAATATCTCACGCGTATTCAAGATAAACTGGGAGTACGTTTATATGCTTTGCATCTTGTTTTGTTTGTATCTAACAGCATCACTGCCAAACATGTTGAGAAACACACGAGGCAATAGAAACAGATGGGCCTACGTCACAAGGGAAGGTTTCCAGCTAAAACACGTGTTACAAAACGGGCACATTCTTTTTATTTAATTTTTTTTCTTGCGTTGTCTTGACTTCAATCCCCCCCCCCCCCCCCCACTTCTCCCCCTTCACCGTTTCCCATTCCTCCCGTCCACTCCCCTCGTTCCATCCTCCCTCATCTCCATCAGTTCCGTTGCTCACACACTGTTCCTTCTGACCCCCACGATGCACACACACCTAGCTTGATACTGACGTGACTGCATCACGGTCTGTCCACATTATCATCATGTCACCTTGAGGTAACATGCAAGAGGAGACACGGCGCTGCAGGTAAGTGATTTCTGACTAATTGTAATCTTTGCTCTTGGTAATAGAACTTTATCAACCCAGTCATTGATGAGAAGGAACCTAACCAGAAAGGACTACTGTAACTTTTGATATTTAAATATATCAAGTGTGTGTGTGTGGTGTGTGTGTGCGCGCGCGCGTGCGCGCGCATATGCAGTGCATGCGCACCGCGTGTGTGTGTATGTGTCTGTGAGTCTTCTCTCTCTCTCTCCTCTCTCTCTCTCTGTATGTGTGTGTGTGTGTGTGTGTGTGTGTGTGTGTGTGTGTGTGTGTGTGTGTGTGTGTTGTGTGTGTGTGTTGTGTGTGTGTGTGTGTGTGTGTTGTGTGTGGTGTGTGTGTGTGTTGTGTGTGTGTGTGTGTGTGTGTGTGTGTGTGTGTGTGTGATGTGTGTGGTGGTTGCGTGTGGTGTGTGGTGGTGTGTGGTGTGTGTGTGTGGGGTTGGTGGTGTGTGGTGTGTGTGTGTGGTGCGTGTGTGTGTGTGTGTGTGGTGTGGTGCGTGCGTGGTGCGTGTGTGGTGTGTGTGTGTGTGTGTGTGTGTGTGTGTGTGTGTGTGTGTGTGTGTGTGTGTGTGTGTGTTTATCAGCTGTCTTTCAAGACCAGCCTCCCCTAACATTTGACCTCTCTCAGAAAAGCACAGACAGAAGACTTCCACATTATCAGCACATGCCGCCACAGATGCAGCCTCTGCCTGGTATTGCCACCTGCAGCACTGATAAACACCACGGTACACCCACAGGTAAAATGCATCATCCCATCTTCTCCCTTCATTATCCTGAGAGAGAGAGAGAGAGAGAGAGAGAGAGAGAGAGAGAGAGAGAGAGAGAGAGAGAGAGAGAGAGAGACTTCGGGGACTTCTTTTTGCACCAAAGAGCCGATAAGGGAGATAAGTGGAAAAACTCCCAGGATGTCTTCAAAGAACCTCCCAGTCTTGGCTGGTAACCGTCTTGATATGCGACAGACGAATGGCGCGCCAAGTGGGCGCCAATCGCGAGACACTTTACAATGTTCGGCGAATCAGGTAGCCTGACACATACTGTGAATAAAAGACAGAAACGAAATCGACAGAGAGAGCTCGTAAAATTATTCACCCACTTTGTGTTCATAACCCAGTTAATCTTGATGCCACCCTCGTTTTTCAGAAGTGGAGAAGCCATACTTTGTGATTACCCGACACTCATTTATTTTGCCCCGTCAGCACATCATAAATAGAAAGGGGTGGGATTGGTACATATTCTTCAGGGCATGTTCCCACTTCACCAAAGTGTGCAAACTTTGGCTGCCAGACAAGCAGGAATGGGTTCGCTGCTTGTCTTTTCTTTTTTCCTGCTGTTCTTACACCGTTCGGTTGCTTTATTGTTTTCTCTTTGTGTCTTACAGCACACAGTGCCAAACACGCCCACGAGCACAGCGGGCAATGAAAACATATGAACCATGGCACAAGGCAATGTTTCCAGCTGAAACACGTGTTACAGAACAGGCGCATTGTTCCATTTCATCGTTTTTGTCTTCTTCTGTCTCATCCACCATGCACCCCCTCCTCTGCACACACACCCCTCCCCTCATCCCAACTCTCCTCCCGTCCACCCTCTGTTCCATTATTCCAACGCCAATTATTCCGGCCACCACAACACACAGCCACACCGGCCACCACAACACACAGCCACACCGGCCACCACAATACACAGCCACACCGGCCACCACAACACACAGCCACACCGGCCACCACAATACACAGCCACACCGGCCACCACAATACACAGCCACACCGGCCACCACAAACACAGCCACACGGCCACCACAAACACAGCCACACCAGCCACCACAACTACACAGCCACACCAGCCACCACAATACACAGCCACACCAGCCACACACAATACACAGCCACACCGCCACCACAAACACAGCCACACCGGCCACCACAATACACAGCCACACCAGCCACCACAACACACAGCCACACCAGCCACCACAATACACAGCCACACCAGCCATCACAATACACAGCCACACCGGCCACCACAATACACAACCACACCGGCCACCACAATACACAGCTACTCCGGCCACCACAACACACAGCCACACCGGCCACCACAATACACAGCCACACCAGCCACCACAATACACAGCCACACCGGCTACCACAATACACAGCCACACCGGCCACCACAGTACACAGCCACACCAGCCACCACAATACACAGCCACACCGGCCATCACAATACACAGCCACACTGGCCACCACAATACACAGCTACACCGGCCACCACAACACACAGTTACACTGGCCACCACAACACACAGCCACACCGGCCACCACAATACACAGCCACACCGGCCACCACAACACAGCCACACCGGCTACCACAATACACAGCCACACCGGCCACCACAACACACAGCCACATCGGCCACCACAATACACAGCCACACCGGCCACCACAATACACAGCCACACCGGCCACCACAACACACAGCCACATCGGCCACCACAATACACAGCCACACCAGCCATCACAAGACACAGCCACACCAACCATCACAATAGACAGCCACACTGGCCACCACAATACACAGCCACACTGGCCACCACAATGCACAGCCATACTGGCCACCACAATACACAGCCATACCGGCCACCACAATACACAGCCACACCGGCTACCACAATACACAGCCACACTGGCCACCACAATGCACAGCCATACTGGCCACCACAATACACAGCCACACCGGCCACCACAATACACACAGCCACACCAGCCATCACAATACACAGCCACACCAAGACGGACCCCGTCGCAGCTGCGCCACTCCAGTCCACAGGGAGCGGTCATTTTCAGGCCGTCGCAAGGCAACCCAGCGGAAGAGACACTGCCCTGCGTTTGAGTCATTTGTGATCCACGTGTATTCGTCGTCGCTCCTCGTTTCGCTGCTTTGTCAGCCCTGGCATTAAAATGGATTCCACAATGAGGAGACGGCCCCCACAGCACACAGAGGCGGGTAGAAATCCGCCTCAAAACACCAGACGGCACTGAGGGAACTGAACCCTGAACCCGCGTCTTCCAACATGTCTTGCAGTTCATATAGACAGGACCATGCACTGAGACACCCGTCGACAACTTTGAAATAAATTGGAAAAAAATTATTGATAAAGCTGCGCCCCCCCCCTCCCCCCCCCCCCCCCCCCCCCCAAAAAAAAAAGAGAAAAAAAAAAAAGGTTTTGTCTTCTTCTTTTTTTTCTGCTACGCTGGCTGATACTCCTGCAGACACTCCCTGTATAGACAGGCAAGGATTAATCCCATCTATGAATCGATTTGGATGAAGATAAGTGATTTTCCTGAGTGTTATGTCACTTGCTTGAAGAAGACCTAAAAGGTCGAAACGCGTCGTGTATTGTCTTGTGATTCGGTTGTCATTTTTTTTTTTTTTGGGGGGGGGGGGGGGGGGGGGGGGCGGGGGGGGCAGAGCTTTATCAACAATGTTTCAAATTTGTTTAGATTTCCGCCGGCAGTCGCTTAACTTTGCAACCAGATCTAACGTTGAAACAGTTATTGCGAGCAAGTATACAGCGCCTATTCTCAGTCACGAGACCAAACTCTGAGCACTGAACAATCCGCGCACTCCTTTACACAACGGGCTGTCGACGTGGGTAGAAGCGACTGAAGAGCGGCCTGCTGGCGCTACAGTCAGTCGTAGTCTGTGTCGTTCAGTCGAGTATCGTCACTCAGTCTCTGACTGTTCACGGAGAACGCACGCTGTGCGCACACATGTCACCCACACCAACGGACAGAGTAGGTTAAAACAAGATTAATGTGGAGGCGATTGTCACTTAAACCCCAGTTCAAAACGGTTGGAACCGCAGATGTGCTAGAACCTTTTGCAACCATTTTGGCCTGTTTTCGCTTGCTAGATACAACAACGCCGACATTTTCTTGACCGCGAGACTGACCCGTAAACGTACGCGTAGAATGCTGCCGAGAAGTCATCACCTGTTTAATTCAGAAAGATGGCATGTCAAATGGACACCATCCTGTTGATACGTGTCATTACCATGAGCCGTTTTCAACGAGAAGAATCAAGATAAGGCAGTAACATCATCATACGTAAATGTAAAGTTTGCAAAGGCGACTGAAGGCGTATTGAATAAGCAGTCGTATTTTGTTTTTACTTTAGCTCGCAGCCATTACGCCCAGTAGCAGCAGGTGACAGATGTGCAAATTTGCAGGGAAAGCCAGTCTCTCGCAGCGGGAAGGTAAATTCCAGACAAATTCCAGACATCGCAGCACTGCCCTGCTTGATACAACACGCTTCAGACCACATAGGGAGGTAGTATGAGTCCGGAACGGTTGGGAAAGGTTCTGCACGAATCGGTCAGTAGAGTCAATGCAAGAATTCGCTTGAAAACCGTTTTGTCCTGAATGAACTGCCCCGTGGTTTTGAGACAGACGTGGATAAGCTGCTTTACAGCTCAGCTTGGATGTGATGGGGCAGTTTGCTGGATGCTGTGATAGTGTCCGGTTAGAATATTTTTAACAGTAATAGTTTGGGATTGGTCAGTGATATGGGATTCCCGTAGTTTCGATCGTTTGATTAAGGTTTTTCAGTTAGGTTATACCATGTGGTACTCTCTCTCTCTCTCTCTCTCTCTCTCTCTCTCTCTCTCTCTTGCCTGCTGCCTGCCTCTTTCCGCCCATCTGTCTGTCTGTCTGTCTCTGTTTCTTTTTTTTTTTTTTTTTTTTTTGCTGTCCCAACCTCTGCGCCACCTCAGAGGCATTGCACTCACGCCGCTCATTCCGACACCCCGTCCACAACCACAGCTCGGTCGGCCCCGCCGCAGCCCCGGCACCGGCAATCCACAGGGAGCAGTCAATGTCAAGTCGTCAAGAGGCAACCCACCAGAGGAGACACTGCACTGCTGCCGAGTCACTTCGGTGGTGTTCAGTGGCGCCTGTTCTGATCTAACATACGCAGGGCACCACCTACTAAGCCCCCTACTGACGACAATAATTGCTTAGTCGCGGAGCCGGCGTGAGTGAGCTCTCCCTCCGGAGGGCGCCACCACGTCCGTCCAACGACAGCCCCCATGGACTCGCCGATACCGGTGACCCCGACGGAACCAAACCAAGACCACAGACGTGGAGAGGACATCGAAATTGAGGTCACCATGAGAGCAGGGCATGAAGGGCCACAGAATTTGAGACTTTTTTATGCTGATCGATTTGAATGAGGATGATTAAGATGATGCTACGGATTTCCATTTCGGTCGGAGACTACATGACAGGGCTGCACTCTACGCTTCCTTTCATAATATATCCCGGCGTCAACCAGGCCCGAGAGATACAGGCACCTGCAGTGTTGGTTAGGAAATTTGAGCAAAACTCTCAGAAACGCATCCATTAAGTGGATGAAGCTCGACTGTGTGGTCCCAGTCTTCCCAACTGAGTCCGCAGCA
>CM065736.1:18339483-18344483 GCA_033310375.1 Conus canariensis | reverse complement strand
CCCATTCCTCTTAGAAAAACGTTCTTCGCGCATCCCTCTCCTACAGAAACGTTCCTCTCAGTCCCTTCTCATAGAGGAAAAGATCTACCCGCTTTCTTCTTAAAGAGATGAGTTCTCACTATCCTAAAAAGAAAAGGTTTCCCATTCCGCTCTCAAAGTCTAAAGCTCTTCTTCCAAAATCCTTTAGAAAAGAAGCAAGAATAAAAACAAGAATCCAAAACGTTTTCGAATTCCCTTCTCTTGGCAAAGTTCTTGTCTCTCCCGTCTACAAGAAGGAAAAAAAACTCGCCACTCCCTTCTAAAACAGAAAGTGTTTACCAACTCGTGTGAAAAGTTTTTTTTCCTGCTCTCCTGAAAAACAAAACAAACAAACAAACAAATCGTCCCGTTCTCCTGAACAGTTCTTCCCACATCTCTGAAAAGTTCTTCCCATATTTCTGAAAAGTTCTTCCCACATTTCTGAAAAGTTCTTCCCACACCTCTGAAAAGTTCTTCCCACACCTCTGAAAAGTTCTTCCCACATCTCTGACAAGTTCTTCCCACAGGCCTGACAAAATTTCCCCATTTTTCTGAAAAATAATGGCTACTGCCCAGAAAATCTCTCCCCACTTCCCTTTCAAAAGAATTTTATTTCAAGGAGAAGAAAATGGTGGAAGAATGCACTCACCAGGGTTTGAGTATGGTGAAATTTTATTTCACTTACAGATGTTTTATGGTTACTGAAAGGGAGATAACTCGTTGGATGACAATGGCCCTGAGAAAAGGCCTTGTTAGTCGATCGGGCTGTAATATCAAACTCAAATGGAATTGAAAATGTGAAGAAACGGCAGTATTTCCTTCCACGGAAATTTGGATTAATGACTACAAGCGCGTTTCTTTTGTCTGACTGGGGTGAATAAGCTGGCTTTCGGGAGAAAGTACATCAAACAGTCCCTGAGTCGATAGGACAGGAGGAGAATGAGGCAGGGGTAGGGGTGTGGGCGAGAGGTACGAAACAAATTTTGCCTGACTTCACTATGAAGTCATAAAAGCAAAATTCTCAGCTGTAGATTTTACGTCATCAAGGTTTGCTCCGGGGTAAATTTTGTCAGGGAGTACGATTCTCGCGTAACACCGATGATTTTGGCCCGTGTGACACCTGCAAACAATTAAGGAGGTAATGAGTTTTCTCTCCAGTAACGTGCTTTGCTTCGCTTTGCTTTGCATTCACGCCAAGATTTGGGGGGGGGGGGGGGGGGGGGGGGGGGGGAGGGGGGGGTGCGGGTGGAGCCGAGTGTTTGTTGTTGGCCTTTTTTCACTCACGTGTGTAACAAAGTGGCTGGATGTAATCATTGTCCATTTGGTGCAACCCCGATTGGCGATTACAGGGCTCTGCGCACGCCGCTGTGTTATTTTATCGTGTGGTTCGTTTGCTTCTATGTTCGTGTATTTGACTGTGTTTTGTTTTTCTTGTATGTTTTGCTGTTGGATTCATGTGGGATGTTTGCTTCTTTGTTTTGTTGTTATCGTGAACCCATGGTTTCGTTTCGTTTTACGCATTTATTCGTTTGATTGTCGTTAATTGTCGTTTTACTTAATTTCATTCAAGCTTTCTTTTTTATCACCTGAAGGTTAATGCTGCAGACGGGGATGAACATTCGTGTGTGTGTGTGTGTGTTGTGTGTGTGTGTGTGTGTGTGTGTGTGTGTGTGTGTGTGTGTGTGTGAGGACGGAGGGGTGGGGGGGTGGGGGGGAGGGGGAGAGTGGATTTATCTTACGCTACACTTCATTACCAGAGAGATAAAACATAAGAATGGGAAGCCAAAATGGCTTTTAAAAAGTTTTTTTTTTTCTTTCTTTTTTTTTTTTCACGTTGGGCGC
The DNA here is from genome assembly GCA_033310375.1 of Conus canariensis. Classification (NCBI taxonomy): domain Eukaryota; kingdom Metazoa; phylum Mollusca; class Gastropoda; order Neogastropoda; family Conidae; genus Conus; species Conus canariensis. Next base: position 18,342,623 of record CM065736.1, on the reverse strand, counting down.
TGGAGGGACATGAACTCATTGCGAACTGCACGTGCTTGCATTGGGCTAGCAGGACGCTCTGTTGTTGTGCAATGAACTCGGTTGTTTTGGGTAATCAGTCACCGCCATCACAGCTCGGTGACAGCAGACGATAATAACGATATCAAGAATTATAACAAAAATGCTACTCTAAATAATAATGATGTTGATGACGATGATAATACTGAAAAACAAGATTTATAATAATAGTAATAATAATATCAAACCATGATAATCATCATCTTCATAATAATAATAATCATTATATAACAATAATAATGATTATAATAATGATAACAATAACAAAACTAATAACAATGATGATAATGATAATAATAATAATAATAATAAAGTATTGTTATTGTTATCATCATCATCATCATCATCATCATCATCATCATCAATATTATTGTTGTTGTTGTCGTCGCTGTCATGATGATGGTGATTTTTGTTGTTGTTGTTTTGTTGCTGTTATCGTTGTTATTGTTGTTGTCCAGGTTGTTAGTTATCTGTCATCCGTCTTCTCAAATGAACCAATTATCATGATTATTATTATTACTGTTGTTGCTATTGTTGTCGTCATCGTTATCATCATCATCATTCCTGTTGCTGTTGTTGTTGTTATTACCATTATTGTTATTTTTATTATTATTATTACTATTATTATTATTATTGTTATTGATATTAACACTATAATTACATTTACTTTTATAGTTGTTAATGTAATTATCATAGTTGTTATGATCATCATTATCACTATCGTTTATTATTTACACACCTGCCTCATGAGTAATCAAGGAACCCGAGGTGTTGACACAAGCTGTGAAAACAGAGAACGACAAACACACACCTGCCTCAAAACACGAACATCTCGCTCCATTTACATCTCATTCCCTACCACCATGTTCATCCCCGCCCCCTGGCTCTTCAGTCTCCGCATGTCAACACCCCACCCCACCCCCCACCCCCGTCACACACGCACACTGACACAGACAGACAGACTCTCTCTCTCTCCCTCCCCCTCTCTCTCTCACACAAACGCACGCGCACTGACTCTCTCTCTCTCTCTCTCTCTCTCTCTCTCTCTCTCTCTCTCTCTCACACACACACCACACCACGCACTCTCTCTCTCTCTCTCTCTCTCTCTCTCTCTCTCTCTTCCCTCAAACGGCCACTTTCTCATTTACTCGTCGTCTAATACTCGTCTAATATTAGCCTAATATTAGCGCGCACACACACACACACACGCGCGCGCGCGCGCGCACACACACACACGAACACACACACACCACACACACACAACACCACACACACACACACACACACACTCTCTGTCTCTGTCTCTCTGTGTTAAAACGCAGGGAAGGATGTGGCAAGAAGACTGGGCACACATTTCTTGCATTCCGAGGATTAGTTAGAACACGGTGTGTGAAAAAGAGGTTTTAAAGGATTTCTTTCCCCGACCGTAGCTCGGCGCATGGCCAACTGGCCACACACCACAATTAGATTTTGCTCTCAATCACCGTAGAGTCCATGTAAGTGTTTTGAGGTGTAGCACAGAATTGAGCCAAAAATTGATAGTGAACAGATAATAGATCAAATGGACACCCCCAACCCCCCCCCCCCCCCCCCCCGCCCATCCCCCCCCCCCCCCCCCAAAAAAAAAAATCATTTCACCTCTTTTTAGGAAATTCTCCTGATTGAATCATTCACAGTTTAAACATACATAAGCTACCCCTTACCTGACGTCACATGTCAGGCCTTCGCACTCACCCGTGACCCTATCTTTGCGCCAAGGGGTCCCCCCCCACCCCACCCCAAACAGTCCCGTTCTTTTCATTTTGAAAATGTGTCAATATTATGGAAAACTCTACTTGGCATGTGTAACATTATGTTCGATTGCCATTGAGTTGGACAGAAATGATAAAGTAATTATTAAATATGGGAAACTGGAAATCTATGCATAAAAAATAAAAAACGTAAATCCACTTTCAGTGACAACAAAAATCCTCAAAAGAGTCTAACTGTACCTGTCTATAAACACTCGAGTCCCTAAAGAAGGCCTTGGCGCGTTGTTTGGTGTGCAACCACTGAGTGGGGAAATTTTCTGGGAAGTTGAGGTTACCGTAGGGGTCAAGCAGTAACAACGCAGTTCGAACAGATGGAAACAGCTCTGCCTCTGTGAAAACATGTTTTTTTCGAGACGACTTCGTTCTCATATTTGAAATTAATGACTTATTTCAGCAGTAGATGTCAATAGGGATAGAGGAAATATGCAGTGCTTTGTGGACTCTTTGTGTTCCTACGCTATTGTTGGGGCACAGGATTTGGGAGTGAAAAGTTTAGCAGACGACAGGAAGAAAAAAAAAAAAAAGGGGGGGGGGGGGGGGGGGGGAGTCCTGTCAATTGTGCTTGCACATGCAGTGAACAATACTGGGAACGTCTAAAAGTAAAGGACGGGATGTCTCAAGGGTGGGGGGGGGGGGGGGGGGGGGTAGGCTCCGCAATGAATTTGTTTTAATGAGGACTGGTGTTCTGAGAAATGTACATGTACCTTCGAGTGTCATAGAGAACAAATAGCATGTGGTGACTAATTCGTAAATGTCCACTCTGACTGTGTTCCAAGTAGCTGTACACCAAAACTTAATGCACGAAGGCCTTGCCTTAAGGAATAGACTATTCATAGACAGGCACAGTCAGACTCTTTTTGAGAATTCTCATCACGTCTAAAAGTTGATTTACCTTCTTTTCTTTCATATTGCCCATCAGTGTACATGCCAGGAAAGTTCCAAGCAGACAGATTAAAATGAAAGGAACGGGACTATTTTGGAGATACCACCTGGCGCAAAGATACGGTCACGGGTGAGTGCGGAGGCCTGACGTGTGACGTCGGTAAGGGGTGGCTCATGTATTTCTAGATTGAGAATGATTTCATCGGGGGAAATTCCTGAAGCAAGTGAAATGATTCGTGGGGTGAGGGGTGGTGTGCGTGTGTGTGTGTGTGTGTGTGTTCATTTGATCTCTCATCAGTTAAATATCAATTCTGGGCTCAAATTTATGCTACACCTCAACAATCTTGTATGGACTCTGTAGTGATTCAGAGCGAAGTCCTACTTGTGGCG
>CM065736.1:18328959-18339383 GCA_033310375.1 Conus canariensis | reverse complement strand
GATAAATAACATAAAATGAAAATAAAAAGTCATGGACCAGGGAGTCACAACTGCTTTTCCCTGTTTCACCCACCCTATTTCCGCTTCGCAGTAATACCAATGACACCAGGAGAAAATAACGATTGTAAGTAATTTTCCTGTTCTCGCCGTTTTTCTCGAGATAATTACTGGTTCTTGTTTTTTTTTAACAGGGATAATAGTCAATACCTTAAGCAAAATAGGAAAAACCATTGTGATTCTGAGGGAGAACAAGGGAAACAGTTTGGATCCGAAGGAAAATGGTTCAGATCTTTGGCAAGAACAATTGTGATTCTTAAGCAGAACATCGATGATAACTGTTTTCCATATATATCCCCGTTCTCCCGAAGGATGGTAACTGCTTTCCTAAGGAAAACACCTTATTATCGCACTTAGACGCTACTATATTCCCATACACTTTCAGTCGCGCTATCCCGAGCCTAAACTGGTCCCTGAGGGCATGTTAAACACTCGCCAGTACCGCAACTGCAGTGAGTTATTTGACGTGGGATTTGACATGAAGGTGTGGGGTGATGAGTACTTTCTACCGGAGCCCGTCACATAAAACTGACACCGGGCCGATCAATGGGAGCAGGTTGAAACACTCGCCGGCAGCGGCAGCAGCAGGTGTAGTCCTCCATTTCATGCAGAGGATCAAAATAGGTATGGCCACAGTTCAGGGTTATTTACAGGTCAGGTAGCAATGGAACCGCTGGAACAAATGGAAATCGTCCTGCTTTCGTACAAAGAGGTTTTTTTTTTACACGAAAAAGACTTCTTCCTTAGATTTAGGATTAATCAATTAGTTCAAAACTATCTGTTACTGGGGATAGAGGAAATATGCATGACTGGTGGACTCGTGTTTCCTATGTTGTTGTTGGGGCATAGGAATTTGGAAGTGAAAGGTAAGGTAAGGTAATGTTGCTTATAGCCCAGGCTAGCAGATAATGAACAAAGGAGTCGTGTCGATTGTGTTTGCAGATAAAAACATCTAAACATTGGATCTGTCTCAGAGTCAGACACAATATGCCCCAAGGGCTGAACTGGGCAGTGACTTTGCCTAAATGAAGACTGGTCCTCTGTCAGATGTTACCTGCAGCTTTGAGTGTTGTAGAGAATATATGGCGGAATCCCGGCGATTTGGTATCCAGACAAAAATGGTCACTGGTTACCAGCTCGGTGGTCTGTCACTCCATGGCTTTGGTGTCCGTGACTATTTTGGTATGTGCACCAGTGTACGAACTGGGGGGGGGGGGGGGTTGTATCCTTTTCGCTCCCCCTCCCCCCCCCCCCCATTCCAACCCCCCATCCCATCCCCTTCGCCTTGTCCAAATGTGTACCTAACAGTGCCTGTCACAACACAACAACACAACACAACAAATCCACAGAAAAGGCGGGGTAAAGGCCTAGAATGGCCGCCCGCCCCCCCCCCCTTCCTTCCCCCCTTTGTCTTGATGTCAGTCATTGGTGCTCTCACAGACAGAACTGAAACTTCACCTGAGTTCAACGCTGGCCTGGTGGACATTCAAATATTGCGTGTTGCCTCTTGCGTTTCAGGAAGAAACTATCAATGTTGATTTGAAGCACATAGTATCTGTGTGTCAAGACATACTGTCAGGAAGATGAAGGGAGTTGGATGGGACAGGGGTGTTAAGGGAGAGGGATACGAGAGGAATCCTGGGTGCATCTTAACCCCACCCGAGCCTGGACGGCTCCTAGATCGGGCTGCAGTTGGGACGCACACATTCCTTGCATTAGTTCATGAACCGCTCCTATGTGAAGCAGGAAATACTGTAGGCAGAGCTCAACAACAGAACGTCTTGTGAGAAGACCCCCCCCCCCCCTCCCCTTCAGACAAGTGTTTCGGTCTTTAACTCCTTACACTCTAAGGGGACCGAGCCGCATCCGGGTCATGACTCCTTGATGCCCGTCTGCAGACAGATTTTTTTTTAAACTCTGGTGCTGCTGGAGGCTGCAACTTTTAGATTGGTTAGAGTTTCAAGGCGTGCAGTTTTAGAACGATGTCTTACCTACATGACTATCGGACATCTGTTCTACGTTGGGAAATTCAAGCGTTATGAAATTCGTATTTGTTCCCTCTCGACCAGATCCAGCTGGAACTCTTTTCAGCTGCCTCTGTCACTGCCTTTAGGATCCTGGTCCTCTGTCACTGCCTTTAGGATCCTGGTCCTCTGTCATGCCTTTAGGATCCTGGTCCTCTGTCACTTGCCTTTAGGATCCTGGTCCTCTGTCACTGCCTTTAGGATCCTGGTCCTCTGTCATGCCTTTAGGATCCTGGTCCTCTGTCACTGCCTTTAGGATCCTGGTCCTCTGTCACTGCCTTTAGGATCCTGGTCCTCTGTCATGCCTTTAGGATCCTGGTCCTCTGTCACTGCCTTTAGGATCCTGGTCCTCTGTCATTGCCTTTAGGATCCTGGTCCTCTGTCACTGCCTTTAGGATCCTGGTCCTCTGTCACTGCCTTTAGGATCCTGGTCCTCTGTCACTGCCTTAGGATCCTGGTCCTCTGTCACTGCCTTTAGGATCCTGGTCCTCTGTCATGCCTTTAGGATCCTGGTCCTCTGTCACTGCCTTTAGGATCCTGGTCCTCTGTCATTCCCTTTAGGATCCTGGTCCTCTGTCATTCCTTTAGGATCCTGGTCCTCTGTCATGCCTTTAGGATCCTGGTCCTCTGTCATGCCTTCAGGATCCTGGTCCTCTGTCACTGCCTTCAGGATCCTGGTCCTCTGTCACTGCCTTCAGGATCCTGGTCCTCTGTCATTGCCTTTAGGATCCTGGTCCTCTGTCACTGCCTTCAGGATCCTGGTCCTCTGTCATTGCCTTTAGGATCCTGGTCCTCTGTCATTGCCTTTAGGATCCTGGTCCTCTGTCACTGCCTTTAGGATCCTGGTCCTCTGTCACTGCCTTCAGGATCCTGGTCCTCTGTCACTGCCTTTAGGATCCTGGTCCTCTGTCACTGCCTTTAGGATCCTGGTCCTCTGTCACTGCCTTTAGGATCCTGGTCCTCTGTCACTGCCTTTAGGATCCTGGTCCTCTGTCACTGCCTTTAGGATCCTGGTCCTCTGTCACTGCCTTTAGGATCCTGGTCCTCTGTCACTGCCTTTAGGATCCTGGTCCTCTGTCACTGCCTTTAGGATCCTGGTCCTCTGTCACTGCCTTTAGGATCCTGGTCCTCTGTCACTGCCTTTAGGATCCTGGTCCTCTGTCACTGCCTTTAGGATCCTGGTCCTCTGTCATTGCCTTTAGGATCCTGGTCCTCTGTCACTGCCTTTAGGATCCTGGTCCTCTGTCATTGCCTTTAGGATCCTGGTCCTCTGTCACTGCCTTTAGGATCCTGGTCCTCTGTCATTGCCTTTAGGATCCTGGTCCTCTGTCCATGCCTTTAGGATCCTGGTCCTCTGTCACTGCCTTTAGGATCCTGGTCCTCTGTCACTGCCTTTAGGATCCTGGTCCTCTGTCATTGCCTTTAGGATCCTGGTCCTCTGTCACTGCCTTTAGGATCCTGGTCCTCTGTCACTGCCTTTAGGATCCTGGTCCTCTGTCATTGCCTTTAGGATCCTGGTCCTCTGTCACTGCCTTTAGGATCCTGGTCCTCTGTCATTGCCTTTAGGATCCTGGTCCTCTGTCACTGCCTTTAGGATCCTGGTCCTCTGTCACTGCCTTTAGGATCCTGGTCCTCTGTCATTGCCTTCAGGATCCTGGTCCTCTGTCATTGCCTTTAGGATCCTGGTCCTCTGTCATTGCCTTTAGGATCCTGGTCCTCTGTCATGCCTTTAGGATCCTGGTCCTCTGTCACTGCCTTTAGGATCCTGGTCCTCTGTCATTGCCTTTAGGATCCTGGTCCTCTGTCACTGCCTTTAGGATCCTGGTCCTCTGTCATTGCCTTTAGGATCCTGGTCCTCTGTCATTGCCTTTAGGATCCTGGTCCTCTGTCATGCCTTTAGGATCCTGGTCCTCTGTCACTGCCTTTAGGATCCTGGTCCTCTGTCACTGCCTTTAGGATCCTGGTCCTCTGTCACTGCCTTTAGGATCCTGGTCCTCTGTCACTGCCTTCAGGATCCTGGTCCTCTGTCATTGCCTTAGGATCCTGGTCCTCTGTCACTGCCTTTAGGATCCTGGTCCTCTGTCATTGCCTTTAGGATCCTGGTCCTCTGTCACTGCCTTTAGGATCCTGGTCCTCTTCTTACCCAAAATTGCCAGCTGTTTCATGAGGCCATATTCAGATGAGCCTACAACCCCCCTTCCTCCAACCTCTATGGCGAGCATCTGGGCCTGGAAGCCAGATTCCCTCAAGCTGGTGACGAGTCTGGCATACCTCTCAGTGTTCTAGAGGCTATCTTGCCCAAGTGAACTTCCTTAGGCACATTGAGTTCGATCAGAATCATTTCGTTTTGATGCACCTGGGTGGAGAACAACATCCGGTCTCATCATCCTGATGATCTCTGGATGGTTCTCCCATTCCGGAAGGTCTGCCATGCTCTCCCAGTCATCCACTCCATCTAATGATTCCTGCCTCCATGCTCTTGATATCAAAGCTGTTCCAGATCATGATTCGTGGCCTCCTGCCTTGTAGACACAGGTTTCAGTCTGGACAATACCGTTATTGTCCGTTCCACCTTGACAGGATTTCTGGTTCGTATCCTCCATCGCTAACACTGGATCCCAGGTGAGTGAACTGTTAACGTTTCTGGCTTCTGACCATGGAAACTTATACTAATGTCTCCCCCACCCCTCGCCCTTCTCCTTTGAAGACTGTTGTTGTTGTTGTTGTTGTTGTTGTTATGTACTAGATTCATCTTCCGGTAAAGACGTCCTCCTTTCAAGGCATTCTAAAACACTTCTGTCTCTGTCTATACCGGTAGCAATTTGAAGATTTTTTTTTTTTGCTGAACATACTGAATTTATCTGCAAGTAAATGTTTCCTGTCATGACATATCTTCTGGCTCATGATCTGCCCTTCCTTTCGTAAAAGATCTCAGCGTCAACCAGATTCCAGAGACACAGTGAATGAAACTGGATTCTGCGTGGTTCCAGTCTTCCCATTTGAATCCAAACAACTCATCTCTGGATACGAGCCGATCGGGACCGAAAATGAAACCCCACTTATGAACGTCTTGGATGGGGCTCGAACCTCAAATCGCTCTTTCGACTGAGAATTTTATTCAGATATTCCAAGCGTCCAAATCCACCCCTTAGGAGAACTGGCAAAGCAACAGCGGAGAAAATGGATGAGTGTGAATTCTCTCCGGTAACAGTCAATCTTCTGGTGCAGCTCTTACTGGAATACAGTCATCATTAACATACTGTGGGGGGTGAGCATCATCAAGATAAAATTTCACACTCCTTTCCATTAGAAGTGTACAACGTAGTTGAAAGGTCAATACCTTGTAAACTTTGCAGAGGGGATGAAGCAAGGGGGGGGGGGTGAGGAAGCGAGGATGGGCGTTAGGGGAAGTGGACGGCGATGGGGAGGGGGGTGGGAGAGGAGAGGCGGTAGGGACAGAATTCTCTCCTCTGAAATCTCACAACCTTTGCTTGCAGTGCTTCATGGTACTATTCTTTATAAAATAAGTAAGTAAATACACGAAGGCGCTGGTGACAACCCTCCCCCGCCCTCTTGTCCCTTCCCCTCCCTCCCTACCCTCTCCCTCTCACGCAGGACAGGAGCCTCTCCCACCAAGTCAAAAACTAACCCTCGCTCCCCCCCCCCCCAAACTCCCCACCCCCACCCACCCTGCTCCTTTCCACGCCCTTCTCCGTCATTACCTCACTCACTCACCCACCTTTCCACCCCTCCGCCTGGCCAATAACAGAAGAGTGAGTCGGATTCGTAGCTCTCAGAGCTAAGACCGGACCTTTCCAAATAAATAACATCATCACTCCGACGTGTGTGGCCGACGAACACGGTGTAAACCTAACCCGCCCATGGGTGCCCGGATTATAGAATGTATACCCTCTGACCGCTAGAGGGCGTCGGGGGCCGGATGGAGGGGATGAGGGGGGGGCAGAAGGAGTTATGCCCCTTCCTCTCCCTGATCTTCTCGAGGTCCGAGTCCACGGTTACAGTTTAGGCCCAAAACGCTGTATATTATCTATTATACTCAAAGCTGCGTATAGCTTTTGTCAGACGATCAGCAAGTACCAAAAACATATTCATCGCGCAGTCCAGCCCTTGACCCATACCTTACCTGACTCTGAGGCAGGTCTCAAATCCAGTTCTTTTTTCTATGCCAGCATGATCCACATGATCCTTCATTTTCCTGTTGTATGCCAGACTTTTCTCTCCAAACCCCTTGTGTCCTACCAATGACTTAGAAAAAAACAAAACAAAACCAAAAAAAACAAAAAAAACATGGAGTCCACAAGTCATGCATCATTCTACCATTTTTGCTGGCTGATGGCTTTGAACTAATTTGCTGACCCCAAATTCAAGAAAAAAATAATGTCTTTCACATTCAAAACAGTTTTTTTTTTTAATCACAGAGCCAGGGCGATTTTCATCTGTTCAAACTGCGTTGCTGTTATTGCTTGACCTTTGCTGTAACTCCGAACTCTGACCAAAGGGAGTCGGAGTGCGGATCGGGGTGGGGGTGGGGGAGGGTAGGCAGATGAAGTTACGGCCATTGATCTCATTGATCACCTTGAAGAGGAAGTTTTGCTGCCTTCGCTGCTCGACTCTGTTGTTGATCGGGTCTGGCGGACAAAAGGTTGGTCAATACAAAAGAAGGAAAGAGAGCGAGAGAACATGGACAGTTACACACTTTTCTTGCCGGGGTTACTCAACTTCCAAACCCTCTGAGGAGAGGAGAGTCGGCCACACGCCATCAGCCCGGTCAGTTTACCCACAATGCCCTCCTCCCTGTGCACTCACCTTATTACCCCTCTCTCTCTCCCTCCCCTCTCCTTCCCTCTCTTCTTCCCCTTCTCCACCCTCTCTCCCAAACCCGCCTACTTTCCCAACAACGTAACCTATTCCAGTTAAGTTGTTTCCGTTACAAAAGTCAAACTCCGTCAGACACAGACACTGATATATTGCAGTACGAGTACTAAGAGTAACTTCTACCTCGTGAGTGAATATTACCGCCATTCGTACGGGAGGTCTGTGAGCTGTTACACTTCAAAAGAAGACAGAAAGAAAGGACGAGAAGAAAGAAGAAACAAAGAAAGAAAGGACAAGAAGAAGAAAGACAGAAAGAAGAAAGAAAGGCAGAAAGTAGAAGATGAGGAAAGAAGTAAAAAAAAAAGAAAGAAAGAAAGAAAGAAAAGCCTGTGGACTAAGTAGGTGTGGACACGACTTTCAACAGTATAAAAAAAAACAAAAAAACACTTGTTTTCAGACCTAGACATCAACAGGGTATACTGACCATCACAATGTCAGTGTCTTCTGTTTCTTATACCATCATTCTATGACCATAACCAAGTGCTGTTTTGCACATGTGTAGACCAGTAACACTGCTTTCCTCTCGCGATCAGTCTTCAACTCGAAGACATGCACCAGAAATTAGGACAAGTGGAATGGTCGGTTGTTCCTTCGCTGCAGTATTTCAACAACGTTGTGTGTGTCTACCCACATCATCATACTGTATACAACTCGTCTTCCCAGAGACCAGAAGAACCCTGACTTTCGAAGGAAAAGAAAAATGAGAGAAATATGAAGAAAAAGAAGTGGAAGACAAGGAAGGGAAGGAGAGGAACAGAATGATAAAACGGAAGAAAAAGAAAACACACCAACAGAGAGAAACGATGGGGGGAAAAAACTGCACACATGCTGTTTTTTTTTTTTTTTGTCCTGCGAGACAATGTTGCTTTTGGCCAAGCCGTCCGCGAAGGGCCATATCGGGATTCTTTCGTCCTGCTATTTAGGAAAAGAAACAAAACAAAACAAAAAGAATAGAAAATGCCCCCCCCCCCCCCTCCCCACTTGAATTTCAAAACCGCTCATTCGTACCTGGGTCATAGGACCACATGCCTGTACAAAAGAACGGGAACGGCAGCGCAGCAGGGGAAGATAGGGGAAGGGAGAATGGTGGGTTAAAAGTGAAGGCTAAGGATCTGGAATGGGAAAAGACGGGCAATATATATGATTCCACAAAAAAACCACCATCTAAAAAAGCAAAACAAAACAAAACAAAAAAAAAACCGTGAAATTATGGACAACGCATTCCTTGCATTGCATACATCCCCACAGAGAATCGTCACCAAAAAGATGGCAGGTCTTTGAATTAATTAACACCAGTCGGTTATAACAACGATTAGTTTCAAGCTAAGCATTAACATCACACTTCAGTGGTATATTTATAAGAAGAAGTCCGCACTGACTTGCTTTCTTTAAACTGCGTTAAAAAAAAAAAGGAAAAAAAAAAAGTGAAAATGGACGCAGAGCGACATGTTTGGACTTGTGTCCAGGGGGGTAAATTGCAAACAGAAGGTAAACGCGCCACAGGTAAAAAGGTTTTACACACTCAGAGGTCCGATGGAGAGAGAGAGGGAGAGAGAGAGAGAGAGAAAGAGAGAGAGGGAGGGAGAGAGAGAGAGAGAGACAGACAGACAAACAGAGAGAGAGACAGAGAGAGTAAGAGGATGAAGGGCAGAGGGAAGGGGGAAGACAGAGAGAGACAGACAGAGACAGACAAAGAAAGAGTAAAAAGATGAAAGGCAGAGAGAGAGAGAGAGGAGAGGAGAGAGAGAGAGAGAGAGAGAGGAGAGAGAGAGTAAAAGGATGAAAGGTAAGTGGGGAGAGGGGGAGGGGGTAGAAAGAGAGAGACAGAGGAGGAGGAGAAGGAGAAGAAGGAGAATGTAGGGGCAGGAGGAGAAGGGAGCAGAAAAGGAGGAGGGGGAACGAGTAGAGGAGGAGAGAAAAAAGGAAGCTATTTGGGCAAAATGCTGGGTCAGTGAAGTCTTGACAGAACAAAGAGAAAAAGAAAAAGAAGGAACTATAAACGGGGACTGAGAGACAGAGAGGAAGATGGAACAAAAATGGGAAAGAGAGAGAGAGAGAGAGAGAGAGAGAGAGAGAGAGAGAGAGAGAGAGAGAGAGAGAGAGAGAGAGAGAGAGACCAGCCGCCGTGGCGAAGTGGTTAGCGTCGCGGACTCCCGGCTGGGAGGTCGTGGGTTCGAATCCCATCAGAGTCATGTGGGTTTTTCTGCCCCGACCGGCTCCTACCCAAAGTTGAGTTTGCTGCGGACTCAGTTGGGAAGACTGGGACCACACAGTCGAGTTTCATCCACTTAGTGGATGCGTTTCTGAGAGTGTTGCTCAAATTTCCTGACCAACACTGCAGGTGCCTGTATCTGTCGGGCCTGGTTGACGCCAGGATATATTATGAAAGGAAGCGTAGAGAACAGCCCTGTCATGTAGTCTCAGACCGAAATGAAAATCCGTAGCATCATCTTAATCATCCTCATTCTCATCGATCAGCATAAAAAAAAAAAAAATGTCTCAAATTCTTTGGCCCTTCATGCCCTGCTCTCATGGTGACCTCAATTTCGATGTCCTCTCCACGTCTATGGCCTTGGTTTGGTTCCGTCGGGGTCACCGGTATCGGCGAGTCCATGGGGGCTGTCGTTGGACGGACGTGGTGGCGCCCTCCGGAGGGAGAGCTCATTCACGCCGGCTCCGCGACTAAGCAATTATTGTCGTCAGTAGGGGGCTTAGTAGGTGGTGTCCTGCGTATGTTAGATCAGAACAGGCGCCACTGAACACCACCGAAGTGACTCGGCAGCAGTGCAGTGTTTCCTTCGGTGGGTTGCCTCTTGACGACTTGACATTGGCTGCTCCCTGTGGATTGCCGGTGCCTGGGCTGCGGCGGGGCCGACGGGGCTGTGGCTGTGGACGGGGTGTCGGAATGAGCGGCGTGGGTGCACTGCCTCTGAGGTGGCGCAGAGGTGGGACAGCAAAAAAAAAAAAAAAAAAGAGAGAGAGAGAGAGGAGAGTTTGAAAATTACATGAAAGAAAAAAAATAAAAGGAATGATTAAAAAAGCCACAGACATCTAAGTTTTGTCCTAGACTGACTAAAGAATGCACATAAAGCGAGACAACAAAGTGTTCTCTGTTAGCAGAAATCACAGGAGAGTCCCTCAGGGACAATTAGAGAAAAGGCAGGTAAAAATAAGATAAAATGAAATAAAATAAAATAAACCGAAGGTATAAAATGAAATTGAAAAAACAAAAAAATAGAAGCCTCACAGCAAGGTTACGGTTGTTTAAATCTTTCCCTGCTGTAAAATGAAAAACCGTTCGCGAACAATGTTCCCTTGAACGTTTCGTCCGTTTTGGTACTTAAAAACGTCAACACTATATCTATGGTTGACGCTGAGTTTACAAACAACACGGTGAAATTTGACGAAGATGTACCCGTCTTCTTGTCATTTTACTTGCATAATACG
>CM065736.1:18308959-18316459 GCA_033310375.1 Conus canariensis | reverse complement strand
AACTCATTATTGTTATTATCTTCATCGTCCTCATCCTCACTGGAAGTCACACCAGAATATTAAAATGTTGTGGCCCTTCATGCCCCTTGCTTTTGTGGTGACCTCAAGTTTGATCCTCTCTTCTTGTCCGACCCCTCTTTGGTTCGTGTCAAGGGCGTTGGTGTCGGTGGGTTCGTGGAGAGTGGTGGCGCCCTCTGAAAGGGTGTGGGGGGGGGGGGGGGACGCTCAGTCATTCTTACCTCAGCGATTAAGGAACTATTGTCGTCAGCAGGGGACTTAGTTGATGGTGTCCTGCGTATCATGGATCAGAACAGGCACCACTAAATAACCACCTTAAGCGATTCTGCAGCGGTGCAGCGACCCCTCTGGTGGGTTTCCGCCAAAGGACAGAATACTGATTGTTCCCTGTGGGGTATCGCTTCTGTAGGCTGCTGGGGTGTAGTTGTAATTAGGGGCGGGGGTGGGCGTGGGGGTGGGGGAGGGGGCTGGGATGAACCGCATGAGAATGCCACTAAACGGGCACAGGAGATGAGAAAATAACGCTTATGATAATCATCAGCATCATCACGGCTTGAACACACACACACACACACACACACACACACACGCACACACACACTCACACTCACTCACACACACACACACACACGCACGCACACACACACACACACACACACACACACACACACACACACACACACACACACACACACACACCGACTGACTGACTGAAACCAATCGCGCGCGCGCGCGCATCTGAATAAAAACAAACAGATCAATAAATCTGCGTTCTTTTATGTTAGACAGTGAATGTTTCTGTTTACGGAGGGAATTTCTTGCGGCTGACACAAGATGCCGACATTAATGAAGAAGACACGGTCATTATCCTGTCGCTTACCACATTCAAACGACGGCACACAACCCAGCCGTTTTTCATCTGCTCTTCCCCCCCCCCCCCCCCCCCCCCCACATTTCCCCCCACGGGGTATCATCCGGGCGTTTGCCGGGGAGGTCACCCCTGACGTCACGAGCGCGGTGACGCGCATGCGCTCGGAGCCATCTGCGCTGCACGCGCCTGACACGGGCCGGCCTGTGGGTTGTGGTAAAAAGATAACGAAATGGCAGAAGGCGGCGCGATGGTTCTGTCTTTTTTATCGTGGGGACGGCGTCTGTTTGCTGATACGCTTCTACCTTTTTTCGTTGTTCGACAGGAGACGTAATGCGTATGTGTGTGTGTGTGTGTGTGTGTGTGTGTGTGTGTGTGTGGTGTGTGTGTGTGTGTGTGTGTGCCCCTCTCCCTTTTCCACTCTCCCCTTCCTCCCATCTCTCTGTCTGTCTGTCTATCTGTTGTCTATCTCTCTCTCTCTCTCTCTGTGTCCTACCTCCCATCTCTCTGTTTGTCTGTCTGTCTCTCTCCACCCTGTCTCTCTCTCTCTCTCTCTCTCTCTCTCTCTCTCTCTCTCTCTCTCTCTCTCTCTTCCTCTCCCAACTCTCCTTCCCTCCTTCAACCTCTCTGTCTCGTATTCAGTCCACTCTGTCTCCCCCTCTAATCGTCACCCTCTCCCCCAAAGAAAAAAGGTTGGTGTGTGGTTGTGGTGTGTGTGATGGTGAAGGTGTGTGTGTGTGTGTGTTTGTATGTGTGTGGTGGTTGTGTGTGTGTGTGTTATGTGTGTGTTGGATTGTTGTGTGTGTGTGTGTGTGTGTGTGTTGTGTGTGTGTGTGTGTGTGTGTGTTGTGTGTGTGTGTGTGTGTGTGTGTTTGTTGTGTATGTGTGTGTTGTGTTTGTGTGTGTGTGTGTTGTGTGTGTGTTTATGATGTTTGTGTGTTGTGTGTGCTTGTGTGGTGTGTGTGTGTGTGTGTGTGTTGTGTGTGTGTGTGTGTTGTTGTGTGTGTGTGTGTGTCTGTGTGATGTCTGTGTTGTGTGGTGTGTGTGAGTGTGTGGTACGTGTGGTGTGTGTTGTGTGTGTGTGTGGTTGTGTGTGTGTGTGTGTGTTATGTGTGTGTGTGTGTGTGTGTGTGGTGTGTGTGTGTGTGTGTGTGTGTGTGTGTGTGTGTGAAAAGACGAGCAACAGAAGGGGGGAAAAAGTTGATTCACACGTTCACCTTGGACCCACCGCCAACCTCCACATCCCTCCCCCCCTCCCTCTCTCTCTCTCTCTCTCCCTCTCTCTCTCTCTCTCTCTCTCTCTCTCTCTCTCTCCATATTCCAGAAGTAATTCTGGGATTCAATGCGGAGAATTCACAATAAAAGTAAACAACCTTCTAACAATATTAGTTTAGAAAACTGGTTTCAGCACTTTCAGAAATTGCTTGAAACAGAAGTAGATATCTGTAATATTATGGACGATGATGGCGGTAGTGATGACAATGGTAACAATGATACCAATGATAACAATATTACCAGTGATGATACATTAAATCGTCCAATTTCAAGGGATGAGATTCTGCTGGCTCTAAAGAAACTAAAGAATCGTAAAGCTAGCGGCCCTGATGGAATCATTGGTGAGATGTTAAAAAATGCATGTAAATCTGATTTGTTGTTAGATTTTGTCACAAAAGTTTTTAATGCTCTGTTTGACAGAGTTGTGTTTCCTGAACTGTGGACTGAATCTATTGTTCTTCCTTTATACAAGAAAGGTGATGTTGATAATCCAAGCAATTACAGAGGCATTTCTTTGTGTAACATTTGTAGTAAACTATACAGTGCTGTTATCAACAGAAGGTTACAGGACTGGGTAGAAGAAAAGAACTTCACTGGTGAATTTCAAGCTGGATTTAAGCGGAACTATTCTACAATAGATCATATGTTTACTTTAATGGCATTTGTGCAAAAACAATTTTGTTTGAATCGCAAATTATATGTTGCTTTTATTGATTTCGAAAAAGCCTTTGATTCTGTTAATGGAAATATTTTGTGGCATATTTTGTTTAAAAATGGAAATTATATAGAAGTGTCATGAGCATGTATGACTCCGTCAAAGCTAGAGTGAGAAGCGGTGGGTCTTTGACTGACTGCATAAACTGCACGACTGGTGTTAAGCAAGGTGATGTATGCAGTCCTATATTGTTTTCCTTATTTATTAATGAACTGACATTAGAAGTTACCAATTCTGGACGACATGGAGCAAAGTTTATAAATGACATTTTGGACATTTTCATTCTTCTGTTAGCAGACGATGTTGCATTAACGTCTGAAACTATAATTGGTTTACAAACCCAGCTGAACAGTTTAGAAAGAGCTTCTTCTGCATTGCAGCTAAAGATAAACATGACCAAAAGTAATATAATTGTGTTTAGAAAGGGCGGTTATCTTGCTGCCAGAGAAAGGTGGACATATAATGGAGTCGAAATGCCCGTAGTGAATGCTTATAAATATCTTGGTATTTATTTTTCTACACGCTTAAGCTTTACCTTTGCTTGTAAAGATCTTGCAAGTAGAGCTAAATATGCTTTATTGTGTATTTTGAGGAAATTGGCACAATTAGATAACGAATCTCTATCTTTGTTGTTGAAATTATTTGATATTCAAATTCAACCAATGTTACAATATGGTGCTGAGCTATGGGGCTTTGATTCTGCTGCTATGCGTATTGAGAAAATTCACTTGTACGCTCTGAAGAAATTTCTTGGTGTTTCGATGAGAACACCAAATGATTTGGTATATGGAGAGACTAACCGATATCCTATCTATTTGATATCAGTGGTTAAATGTATTCGTTACTGGTTAAGGATAACGCAAATGGAACCACACAGATTGCCTTATAAAGCCTATGCGATGCTCGTGGAGTTAGATGCAAGGGGTAAGAAAAATTGGGTCTCGAATGTAAGGCTAAAGTTGTATGAATATGGATTTGGTTTTGTATGGGAAAATCAGGGTGTTGGCAATATAAATGCTTTTATTCGTGTTTTTCAGCAAACATTGATTGATTGTAGTTGGCAGAGGTGGAACTCTCATGTTGAAGACAGCAATAGATTTGATATTTACAGAATGCTAAATCCTATGCATTGTGTTCCGAGGTATTTGTCAATGGTTATTGACAGACATTTGAAATATATCATAACCAAGTTCAGATTTGGTATATCGGATATCTATGCACATTCACAGCGTTACAGACATTTAAACGATCGTGTGACTGTTTGTCCATTATGTCAGGAATCTCAAGAAAATGAAGTTCATTTTGTTCTTTCATGTCCAGAACTAAGTGATCTTAGGCAACAGTGTATTCAACCTAAATACTAGAGGCATCCTTCTCTCTTCAGATTAATGTTGTTAATTTCATCGACAAATGATAAGATAGTGAAGCAGCTTGCTGTATATTTTTACAGTGGGTTCAAACGAAGAAATTTTGTATTACTTTAGTTTGTACTCCTGATCTGAAATGGATTATGCAAAGTTCTTTTATATGTATCCCCCTTCTAAGGGGCTATGGCCTTTACAAATAAACATCTACATCTACATCTCATATTCTGTCTGTCTGATTGTCTGTCTGACTGTCTGTCTCTGTCTCTATCGTACACACACACACACACACACACACACACTCTCTCTCTCTCTCTCTCTCTCTTCTCTCTCCCCTCTCTCTCTCTCTCTCCTGTTTATCTTTCCTCTCTCTGCACGTGTCTAGGTGGGACTATGTTTCACCGAACTCATTTCCCTGTGCTTTCCCCCTCTCGGCACCGAACAGTCAGCAAAGAAGAAAGATTATGATCACTTTAGCCCCCAAAATATCCCCTGCAAAAATACGCACAGTTTCTTCTCTAAACACAATGAAACAGGAGCTGAGTTAGTTACAGTCAGTGAAGAAGTCATTCCTACCAACGGTGATATGGCTCACGGGGATAACTGTCCAAGGAGAGTGGGTGAAGGGTAAGTGTGTGTGTGAGGGGAGGGGGGGGGGGGCGCGGGGGAGGGGAACTTACCTTGCACTACACCAACGTCACGAGAACGACGACAAGTTGAGACGGACAGCGAGAAAGCCTTTCTCTGTTGTTGGGCGGCAGTGGGGTTCCAAGACGCCATGTTTGACTGCGAACTGAAATCAAACACATGAATTTGGTTCTCGCTTTTATGCGAGCGTAACTGGATCTTCAATTTTTTGGCATGAAGGCGCATGCGCGCGCGGGCGCGCGCGCGCACGCACGCACACACACACACACACACACACACACACACACACACACACACACGTATATATATATATAATAATATATATATTATATATATATATATACATACATATATATAAGAGAACAGACAAGACGAGAGAGAAGAAGAAGAAGCAGGAGAGAAGAATGAATGAAGTTTAAAGAAGAGAGAGAGAGAGAGAGAAGAGAGAAGAGAGAGAGAGAGAGAGAGAGGAGAGAGCAGACACAGAGAGAGAGAGAGAGAGAGAGGAGAGACAGACAGAGCAGACAAGAAGAGACCCAGAGAGGAGCAGACGGACAAACGAAATGACAGAGACAGACAGACGGAAGATGAGAGAGACAGACAGAGTGAGAGAGAGACAGAGACAGAGACAAACGGAATATATAAGAGAGACAGACAGACAGACAGAGACACAGAGAGAGAGAGAGTATGCAGGTGTGCGTGAGGGGATGGTGGCTTTTCATGTGTCTCCACATGACCAAAAAATAGGACGTTGAACGGGGTAGGGGGTGATCAAGAATTCTCAAACAACAAATGTTCAATGGAGGGGACAGGGAGGGAGAAGGGGGAGGGGGGGGGTGGAAAAGGGATCGATGAATCCTGAGAAAGAAAAAAAAATGTTCTGCATGTGCGCGAGGAAGGGGGTGGGTGGGGGGTGGGGGAAGGGGGGGGGGAGGGTTGCTGTAGAAGAAAGGGAGATAATGTTGTTGATGCGCTACCTGAATGACCTTTCTGCACAGGGTGGAATGCGTGTGCTTTGCTTCTCTTACCTTTTCCTTTTTGTTTGTTTGTTTGTTTCAATGCTTGTGAGTGGGAAGAGAACAACAGGGGGGGGGGGGGGGGTGTGCAAACCAAGAAGCAGCGGAGATAGGGGAGAAGGTAACCGGACCCGCCTCCTCCCTCCAACCCGACCCCACCCCCCACCCCCATCCTCCGTCACCGCAGCCAACCCATCCGTTCCTGTCTGTTACCCCAATTACCGATAATCGATGTCAGCCTGTCTCGAATGCAGCGCATTCATTTCATTTTGATTTTACTGTTGATTTGGGTTTTTTTTTCTTCTGTTTCTGTCTTCTTTTTTGTTTGTTTTGTTTAGATTTTGTTTTTGTTTTGAAGCGGGATTCGTTTTATTTTGACTTTACAATGTTGTTTCTTTTATGTTCTTTTCTTTTTGTGTGTGTGCGTTTTTCTATTTTGTTTTGCAGCGGATTCATTCTATTTTGATTTTACAATTGATTTCTTTATCTTTCTTTTTTTCTTTTTTTTTTTTTTGCTGGAAGTGGTGGGGAATGGGTGAGATGGCTCTTCTCGTGTTTTTTGTTTTTGTTTTTGTTTAGCAGCGGATTCACTTGGTTTTGGCTTTACAATTTGTTTCTTTCTTTCTTTCCTTCTTTCTCTTCTTTTTTTTTCCCCTTTTGCTGGAGGGGTGGGGGGGGGGGGGGGGTGAGATGGCTCTTCTAGTGTGTACGAGTACAGTCCGAGCTTACCCTTTCCAGAGCCATGCCAGAGAATGTTGATGTAAAGCGACTCCTCAACCACCAGTTAACGACGTACTAAGCATTCTCTTTTTTTCGCGCAGTGTCTTTAATGTGCGTGTCTCTTGAGAGAAGCCAAAAACCACGGGAAAGAAAAAATAAAAATAAAAAGATTTCATTGATAATTCAACTCATCCTTCCTCTCCAGTCATTCCGCCCCTCCCTCCCCCCTCCTCTCCTCCCCCTCCTCCTCCCGCTACTTTTCCTTCTTCTCCCTTTCCTAGCTCTCTCCTGCGCTCTCACTCACCCATCCCCTCTCTTCTCCCCTCTAGCCCCAACCCTTCTCTCTCTCTTTCCATTTTCAGCCTCTACCTGTCCGTGTGTGTGTGTGTGTGTGTGTGTGTGTGTGTGTGTGTGTGTGTGTGTGTGTGTGGTGTGTGTGTGTGTGTGCGTGTGTGAATGTGTGTGTGCATGCGTGCGCGCGCGCGCGTCTGTGTGTGTGTGTAGATATAAATCTCTCTCTCTCTCTCTCTCTCTCTCTCTCTCTCTCTCTCTCTCTCCCCCCCTCTCTCTCTCTCTCTAATCTTCATGCACCTGTGCCAGATGTTTATTTTGATAGGAATACCATTTGTGTTTGCGGTAAGTTACGCATACACATATATACACCCGAGCACACGCACGCATACGTATGTACAAAAATGCATGCATATATATATATATATATATATATATATATATACGCACGCATGCACGCACGCACATGTATACATGCACGCATATTCACACTAACACACATATGGACGCGCGCACACATACACACGCACACACACACACTCACACGCATGCACGCACACACGCGCGCGCGCGCGCACACACACA
>CM065736.1:18293959-18296459 GCA_033310375.1 Conus canariensis | reverse complement strand
ACTGATTGGAATGAACACAGTCAGGTGATCTACTGATTGTAATGAACACAGTCAGGTGATCTACTGATTGACTGATTGCAATGAACACAGTCAGGTGATCTACTGATTGCAATGAACACAGTCAGGTGATCTACTGATTGTAATGAACAGTCAGGTGATTTACTGATTGCAATGAACACAGTCAGGTGATCTACTGATTGCAATGAACACAGTCAGGTGATCTACTGATTGGGATGACTACGGTCAGGTGATCTACTGATTGTAATGAACACAGTCAGGTGATCTACTGATTGTAATGACTACAGTCAGGTGATCTACTGATTGCAATGAACAGTCAGGTGATCTATTGATTGGAATGACTACAGTCAGGTGATCTACTGATTGCAATGACTACAGTCAGGTGATCTACTGATTGTAATGAACACAGTCAGGTGATCTACTGATTCTAATGACTACAGTCAGGTTATCTACTGATTGCAATGAACAGTCAGGTGATCTATTGATTGGAATGACTACAGTCAGGTGATCTACTGATTGCAATGACTACAGTCAGGTGATCTACTGATTGCAATGACTACAGTCAGGTGATCTACTGATTGCTATGACTAGTCAGGTGATCTACTCATTGTAATGAACCAGTCAGGTGATCTACTGATTGCAATGAATACAGTCAGGTGATCTACTGATTGGAATGACTAGTCAGGTGATCTACTGATTGTAATGAACACAGTCAGGTGATCTACTGATTGGAATGACTAGTCAGGTGATCTACTGATTGTAATGAATGCTTTAGTAACGCGCTGTACTTGGTGTTATTTGTAGTTTAATTCGGTGTTCCGCTGACTGTAACCAGTACTTTAGTTCGGTGCTCTGGTGATTGTAATCTGTTGTTTAATCAGGTAATCTAGTAATTGTAATCTGTAGTTTAGTCAAGTACTCTAGTAATTGTAATCTATAGTTCAGTCAGGAGCACTGCTGATTATCATTGGTACTTAAGTGTGGTGTTGTGTTGAATATGATTAGCACACTAGTCAGTTGTTCCACTGATTATAATTAGCACTTCAGCCTAGCGCTTATCTTTTTCCACTCTCACTCTCTCTCTCTCTCTCTCTCTCTGTTTCTCTCTCTCTCTGTCTCTCTCTCTCTCCTTCTCTCTCTCTCTCTCTCTCTCTCTCTCTCTCTCTCTCTCCTCCCCTTTCTTTCTTTCTTTCTCTCTCTCTCTCTCTCTCTCTCTCTCTCTCTGTCTCTTTCATCCTCTCTATCTCTCCTTTCTCTCTCTCTCTCTCTGTCTCTCTCTCTCTGTCTCTCTGTCTCTCCTTTCTCTCTCTCTCTCTCCCTCCCCTTTCTCTCTCTCTCTCATCCTCTCTCTCTCTCCCTCCCTCACCCCCTCTCTCCCTTTCCCTCCCTTTCAAACTATGGTGTGTTTTCAATCACTTATCTGTTTCTCACATTCTTTCTGGTTGTCTCTGGCTTTCGTTGTCAGCTACCTGAAATCAAATCATCTCCTTTTCCTTTCTCCAATTTTACTAATATACTTTGCTTTCTTTTCTCTTAATGCCTTTTAAATGCTTTTGAAAAAATCTTTCGCTAGTATTCGTCCTTTCTTTCCTTTTCATCTTTCTTTTGTCTTGTCTTTTTTTTCTTCCTTTCTATTTCAACTTTTTCTTTCTTTCTTCCCTAAAGAAAATGTAAACATTTTCCACAGCGGAGTGAAGTGAACGAGCCACAGAAACGCAGAGAAACGCAGTGTACGACACTCCTGAAATCATTAACGGAAATCACGCGCACGCTCGTGGCGCGAGACTGATGGTCGCACATAAATGCCACAATGAGTGTTTTCCCAACCCAACGGCTAATCCTGGGAACAGGCTTCGCCTAATCACTTCTCGCCTAAACATGTCTTGCCTAATTAAGCCTGGCCTAAACAGCCGTCGATTCTTTCCCAGACTGATTGGGCCAGGCGATGTATTGGTGTTCGGGGCTCGGGAATAAAGAGGGGGAGGGGGAGGGGGGAGGGAGGGTTGGGGGGGGGGAGGGAAGCGAGATAGATCGGGTCAGGCAAGGTAATGGTGTTTGGAGCTCAAGGAAGGACGCGAGATACATCGGGTGATGCGAGATATAGGTGTTCGGGGCTCGAAGAGGACTGGGGGTGGCCGGGGGGGGGGGGGGGGGGGGATAGATTGCCTCAGGCGAGATATTTGTGTGTGTGTGTGGGGGGGGGGGGGGTCAGGGAGGGAAGCGAGATAGATCGGGTCAGGCGAGATACTGGTGTTGGGGGGTCAGGGAGGGACGCGAGATAGATCGGGTCAGGCGAGATACTGGTGTTGGGGGGTCAGGGAGAGACGCGAGATAGATCGGGTCAGGCGAGATACTGGTGATTGGGGCCGAGGGACGGAAGCACCTGCACTTGACCACGAAAAGAACGGTTCAGGCCAAGCGTGATGAGAAGAGGAGAGGTCAGGCGCACCCTGCACTGACCTGTGACCGATCACCATAGTGT
>CM065736.1:18273959-18276459 GCA_033310375.1 Conus canariensis | reverse complement strand
CACCCATACCAACGGCCAAACTGGCCTTCTCTTTCGAAAATTGGTGATGGGAAATGGAGTCAAAACTAATGTTAACTCCGAAGGGAAAAATCCCCTGTACCGAAACGGCCCGGCGTAGATTCGAACCCACAACCCTTGGATTACGCGCTCTACCAACTGAGCTATTCCGGGTTGTGGCCGAGCATACCACAAACCTTTGTCTTGTTGCTCCTCCATGTACTTTTTTGTTGTTGGTTTTTTTTTGTATGTACGTCTTCAGAAATGAAACACTTAAATCAAGTATCTAAATTCGTTTTCCCACAACACCAGCCCTGATGTGGCCCTTTGCGGTCGGCTGGGCTATAAGCAACATTACCTCCCACAACACCGCCTTTGCCGGAGTCCTGCTTTGTCCATGAAAGGTCACCAATCACTTCCAGCACCATGTTCAATCAGCTGGGCTGCTCTCTAAGGTTACCAGGTATGCCAGCAGGGCTGTCGTCCGCTGTTCAACGAGGGCGGCACTCCGCCTGAATGTGCCCTCTGCCCGCACGCGAACAGCCCGTAAGCCCTGAATGAAGGCAAACATTTCTTTTTTCTTTCTTTCTTTTTCCTTTTTTTCTTTTTGCTTTCTTTTTTTTTTTTCTTTTTTTTTTTTCTTTCTTTCTTAGTTTCTTTGTTTGTTTCTTTCCTTTTCGCTTTTTTTTGTTTTTGTTTTTTTGTTGTTGCTTTCTTTCTTTCCTTCTTTTTTTCTGTTTTCTTTTTCTTTTTGGGGGGGATGGGGGTGGAGGTGGGAAAGAGTGGCAAGCGAAGATTACCGACGACCACAGTCGGCTGATCAACGTCACAGAGTGGACACCAGCTCCCACCACGGAGCCAGAACCAAGTGCTGGACTCCAGATCAGCAGGAAGAAAGAAGAAGAGCACCCAGACTCCACCAGTCTAGGACGAACACCGGAACAAGACAGAACCCCCCCCCCCCCCCACCCCCGTCCGGAAACAACCCAAGACTGCTTCCAACGACCAGACCTCCTGCCAACCCATACTACAGACTTCGGTCTGTGGGACACCATGTCCTGAAGGGCGTCAGAGCCAACAGACTTTAAACTCCCACCCTCAGAGGCGCATCCATGAAGTGGCTGACACTGGACTATGTGTTCCCAGTTTCCCAGGTGAGCCCGTAGCAAACTCCAGCTTCGACACGAACCATTATGTGTGCGCTTCAAACTTGACAGCGTTACACTATCAGCGGCGAACATTAGCAGATAGAGAACCAACCAATGAACAGAAGGCAGACAGCCAACCAATGAACAGAAGGCAGACAGCCAACCAATGAACAGACGGCAGACAGACAGCCAACCAATGAACAGAAGGCAGAGAGACAGCCAACCAATGAACAGGAGGTAGACAGCCATCCAATAACTGAAGGCAGACAGACAGCCAACCAATGAACAGAAGGCAGACAGACAGCCAACCAATGAAAAGAAGTAGACAGCCAACCAATGAACAGAAGGCAGAAGACAGCCAACCAATGAACAGAAGAGACAGCCAACCAATGAACAGAAGAGCAGACAGCCAACCAATGAACAGAAGACAGACAGCCAACCAATGAACAGAAGAGACAGCCAACAATGAACAGAAGGCAGACAGCCAACCAATGAACAGAAGGCAGACAGCCAACCAATGAACAGAAGGACAGACAGCCAACCAATGAACAGAAGACAACAGCCAACCAATGAACAGAAGGGCAGACAGCCAACCAATGAACAGAAGACAACAACCAACCAATGAACAGAAGGCAGACAACGCAAACCAATGAACAGAAGACAACAACCAACCAATGAACAGAAGACAAACACCAACCAATGAATGAGAAGACAAACAACCAACCAATGAACAGAAGGCAGACAGCAACCAACCAATGAACAGAAGGCAGACAACCAACCAATGAACAGAAGACAAACAGACCAACCAATGAATGAAGGCAGACAGCCAACCAATGAACAGAAGACAACAACAGCCAACCAATGAACAGAAGGCAGACAACCAACCAATGAACAGAAGACAACCAACCAACCAATGAACGAAGGCAGACAGCCAACCAATGAACAGAAGCAACAGACAGCCAACCAATGACAAGAAGGCAAGACAACCAACCAATGAACAGAAGACAAACAACCAACCAATGAACAGAAGGCAGAACAGCCAACCAATGAACAGAAGACAGACAGCCAACCAATGAATAGAAGGCAGACAGACACCAACCAATGAACAGAAGACAACAGCCAACCAATGAACAGAAGGCAGACAGCCAACCAATGAACAGAAAGACAGACAGCCAACCAATGAAAGAAGGCAGACAGACAGCAACCAATGAACAGAAGACAAACAGCCAACCAATGAACGAAGGCAGACAGCCAACCAATGAACAGAAGACAAACAGCCAACCAATGAACAGAAGAACAGAACAGCAACCAATGAACAGAAGACAAACAGCCAACCAATGAACAGAAGGCAGACA
>CM065736.1:18248959-18256459 GCA_033310375.1 Conus canariensis | reverse complement strand
TAGCAGTTGATTGCGTAGAACCGTGTCTCGTTTCTTTGTTAACAAGACCTCTTCCCTCACATCCTTCTCACCCCCCTCTCTCTCTCTCTCTCTCTCCTCTCTCCATGATTATTTTTACGCATGATAACGTGAAATATGTGTGTGTGTGTGTGTGTGTGTGTGTGTGTGTGTGTGTGCGCGCGCGCAAGCGCGCGCGCTCGCGTGCGTGCGTGCGTGCGTGTGCGTGTGTATGTGTGTATGCGCGTGTGTGTGTTAGTGTGTGCGTATGTGTGTCTGCGTGCGTGCATGTGTGGGTATGTGTGTGTGTGTGCTTCCTACCCTACGGTGTGTATATATGTGTGTATGCGTCTACTTACGTCACGCAATTAGGCGCGCATGTGCATTCATAATCATGCAAACACACGCACGTACATACCCAGGCATGCGCGCTTAGAACCTCCTCCTCGTTATACCCTCCTCATCCTACCCCCGAAATGCACGCACTCACGCACGCTTGTACACACACACACACACACACACACACACACACACACACACACACACACACACATGCGCGCGCGCGCGCGCACACACACACACACACACCACTTAGCCCACCACAAAAATTCCAAAGCTCATTCCTTTCAAAACACCGTACACTTCCCTACAAATCTAACTCAACCCACCCCCCCCCCCCCCAACTCCCCTCCCCCCACCATCACCCACCACCCACCCTTCCCGTCTCCACCTGCATTTCCACCATCGCTTCGTCCCACACACCATTACCCCCCCCACCCATTTCCAATCGCTCTCGTTCTCACTCCTACCTGTCTGTACCCGCCGCCTCATCCACTCCTCAGATTTCTAGCCCTCCCTGGCTGAGGTGGACAAGTCACAGAGTTTATTAGGAAAGGGGATATACCTACAGAGCTTTTATAATGTCCTTACCCTATTTTTTTTTTCTTTTTTTTCTTTTTAAGAGGTCCACTGACGCGTTATCGAAGGTCGTCCTTGTACACGAGTGGGAGAGGGGGTGGGGAGGGGAGGAGGAAGAAGGAAGGGGTGGGGGTGGAGGTTGGGGAGATGGGGGAGGAGGCTGCGTACGACACACAAACACACTGACACACTTCCTCGTCCAACCTTCATCACAAAGCTGGGGCCGCTTTTGGCGATTGTCGTTCTGTACGTGCTAGTTAGAAAAAAGGAAGTATAAAAAGGGGGAGTAGCGGTTGGAGTTCAAAGACTACCGTGAATGAAAGACATGTCCCTTTCGCTATGAGGACGTAAAACTCAACTATTTCGGTTGGAGGGGAAGAGGAGGCTACGGGAAGAGGACGGAGGGTCATGGAGTGGGGGGGGGGGGGGGGGGGGGCGTGCGACATACACTTTCACGAGCTCACTCGCACACCCACACACGCGACGTCCCCCCGCCGACATCGAAATGTATACATACATACACACACACGAGCACGCGCGGGCACACACACACACACACACACACACACAACACACACACACACACACACACACGCACGCACGCACGCACCACACACACACACACACACACACACACACACACACACACACACACACACAACACACAACAAAAACTGCGACACATTAATGACTAAAAGTTGTGAAAGGATGACAGCTCTACTGCCATGCACTGCGGCATAATTTATCAACGTTTTTTTTTTCTTTTTTTTTCCGGTTTTACGACGAACTTTCTTTCTCGATAGAGAACAAGAGACGACAGCTCTGCTGTCCCACACTATATGCAATGATATATACATACTGAGAGAGAGACAGAGACAGAGAAAGAGAGACAGAGAGAAAGAGAGAGAGACTGATAGTCAAACAAACACACACACACACACACACACACACACACACACACACACACACACACACGCACGCACGCACACACACACATGTATAATTATATACATATATGTGTGTGTATGTATCAGAGAGAGAGAGAGAGAGAGAGAGAGAGAAACACAGCACAGATTTCCAAGGGTGGTGCAGGAGTGCTCCCAGCTGGTTTGTTGGGCACAGTTGAGGACAGCACTTCTCTGGGTCTCACCCCGCACCTCGGGGTGTATTATCTTTTTCTTGTCTGCCTTTTGACCGACTCCGGGTACAGGCCCGGTGACTCACTGCCTACAGAGAGAAAGTCCTGTTGAGAGCGGAAAAGACTGCACCCCGGGATTCTCTTCATTGGGCACGAAAGACCCGTGTGGCGAAAGCTTGGCCGTGTCCGGAGTTGTACCGTTTCCGCCTGACAGCGAAACAGCAACGAGTGAGGCTGCAGGGTGCGCGAAGCAGTTGTCTTGGTGGCGGTGTCAGTCGCCGATGCGCTCTGCAGTCATGAAACACGGGCCGATACACCCCTGGGCGGCGCTTCCATGGAGGGTTCTGTTGTGTCACGTCCGGTGGTTACACAATGGTATCTACCTGGGAGCGATTGTGTCCCTTGACATCTAAATAGAATGCCCTGTGCGTGCCTGCACTCGGTGGGAACACAGCGCAGGCTTCCAAAAAGGTGGTGCAGGAATGTTCTCGGCTGGTTGGCTCGGCAACTGAGGATAGTACTTCTCTGTCTTTTTTATTTATAGATAGATGGATAGAAAGATAGTTAGATAGATCAAATCGATCGATCAATCGATCGATGGACGGACAAACAGACAGACAGACAGAGACAGAGACAGACAGATCGATAGATTCATAAATAAAAGAGACAAGCACGATCAACAACGCTAAGGGCGTACCTGAAACAGTCTAACTTCTAATTCAGCAGCTTTCCGTTTAAAACTTGCTTCATCTTCAATAGAGAAAAAAGACTAATACTGTCCATAAGGGAAAGAAGTCAATCTTCTTTCTCTGATACCATTCAGCTATTACTTTCCCCCCTATGCACTGAAAATCATAACGTCCTCTGACCAGGTAGAAACAATCGTCAGAATGGTTCTTCTCCACCCACCACCTATCACAACAGGTGGAAAGCAGGGATGCTTGGGGAAACGGTGGGGAGGTGGGGGCGGAGGGGGCGGGGGTGGGGAGAAGGCATTCCATGCCTTACATTTGTACGTGAAGCGAGACTCTAGAGACTGCGGGCATTGTTTCTGATGCCTCTGCTGCTGTTGATCAGGTGCAAAGTCACGTCGGCTGTCCACTGCCGTCGGCCGTTCTGCGGACAGTCCGCCGCCACTGTGGACCTGCTGACCGTCCCACTGTCATCATGGGGAGTGGTCACACGCCTGAATTGAGAGATGGGGTCAATAACAAAAACAAAAAAAAAAGAGAAAAGTTGGGGGACATGCTAATATGACTGGATGTGTCGCGAGCAGGGACAGAGAGAGAGAGAGGGGGGGGGGATGGGGGTAGGGACAAACAGAAAATAATCGAGAGACAGACAGACAGGCAGACGGACAGAGACAGAGAGGATGGGAGAGAGGCTAACAGAAAATAACACAGACAGAGACAGACAGAGAGAGAGAGAGGACAGACAGACAGACACAGAGACAGACAAACACAAAGACAGACAGTCACAGAGACAGAGACCATAACAGAGATGGAGGCCGTCACACACACACACACACACACACACACACACACACACACACACACACACTGACTGACTGACTGAAACCATTTACTGTCAGATTAATATAGTGTTGTACTGACAACACCACACACACACACACACACACACACACACACACACACACACACACAGAGGTGGGGAGGCGGGGGTGGATTGTACGTCAGGGAGTTCATTCACGCGGCATGCCTTTGACAGGCAATGAAAACCTCTTCAGCAAGTCGGGTAGGACCAACCAGCTGGCGGTGAACAATACACCATCATTATACACATGCGCAGAGGATCTGTAAGCCTGCTCCCTCTCTCTCTCTCTCTCTCTCTCTCTCTCTCTCTCCTCTCTCCACACACACACACACACACACACACATACACAACACACACGCGCACGCACGCGCGCACACACACATTCACACACACACACACACACACACATTCAAACGCACACACACACACACACACACACACACACACACACACACACACACACATACACACACACATTCAAACACACACACACACACACACACACACACACACACACACACACACACACACACATCGCGAGGTAAAGCGCTCTATAAACATCCTTTTACATAACATTACATACACACACACACACACACACACACGCACGCACGCACGCACACACACACACACACACACACACACACACACACACACACACCACTCACTCACTCACACACACACACACACACACACACACACACACACACAACACACACACACACACACACAGAGCTGGCAGCGAACAATGCGCAATCAGCAAACATACAAGAGGTCGAACCCCCCACTACCTCACCCAGTCCTCTCTCTCTCTCTCTCTCCTCTCCTCTCTCTCTCTCTCTCTCTCTCTCTCTCTGTGTGTGTGTGTGTGTGTGTGTGTGTGTCTCTCTCTCTCTCTCTCTCTCTCTCTCTCTCTCTCACACACACACATACACAACACACACGCGCACGCACGCGTGCGCGCGCACACACACACACACACACACACACACACACACACACACACACACGCACACACACATTCAAACACACACACACACTCACATACATTCACACACACACACACACACACACCACACACACACACACACACACACACACACAATTCAAACACACACACACACACACACACACACACACACACACAACACACACACATCGCGAGGTAAAGCGCTCTATAAACATCCTTTTACATAACATTACACACACACACACACACACACACACACACACGCACACACACATACATACACACACACACACACACACACACACACACACACACCACACACACACAGAGCTGGCAGCGAACAATGCGCAATCAGCAAACATACAAGGGGTCGAACCCCCCACTCTCTCTCTCTCTCTCTCTCTCTCTCTCTCTCTCTCTCTCTCTGTCTGCCTCTCTCTCTCTCTCTCTCTCTCTCTCTCTCTCACACACACACACACACACACACACACATCATGTGTGGTAGGTGGATGACAGTTGTCGACATCTGAAGAGAGGAGTTATACGAGTGGCAACAACCCCCCAACCCCCCCCCCCCTTTCTCCCCAAATCCCCCACATACCCAACTTCCCCCAATACAGGTAATGGCAGTCATAACAGCTTTCAAGTCGATGATCCATCAATGGCGATGTCAACTTGCTGAAACCCAGTCATCCGGATTAGTGTCAATCTCGTCAAGCAGAGGTGAATTGGAGGTGGGGGTGGGGAGGGACAGTCACTTCCTACGCCGACGACAACAACGACGAATAGCGAGTGGAGGGGGGAAGAAGGTGGTGGGGGGAGGGATGGTGGAGAGCCTCGGGGGGGGGGGGTTTACAACGAACACAAAGGGTCGAGGGGTGGGGCTGGGAGGGGGGACGGGGTGGATGAAAGGCAGGATGGTTGTAAGAGAGAGGGTGGGGGACTACAAGAAGGGGGGGGGGGGGGAGGGCATAACCTCTTGTGAATAATGGCCCCAAAATCCCAGCCTTTCCATGTTGCTTCAAATCTCCCACATGGGTGTGACCCAGCCACTGGCAGGAAACGTTATGATGATGAAACTGGATATTGCAATACAACACTGTGCCCTACTGTACAGCACCACAAGATAACAAGGATAAGGAAAATGATGGCCTGACCAGCTCCATGATTCACAGAGTCATGGTGTGAATGAGTGACACTCGAGGTTCTAGCACACTCTGCGTGATGGAATTTTGATTGGACAAAAGTCAAATCTTTGTTTCACGCAGCTCTGTTGTAGTAGAAAGGTTTAGTAGAGGTGTGTGTGTGTGTGTGTGTGTGTGTGTGTGTGTGTGTGTGTGTGTGTGTGTGTGTTGTGTGTGTGTGTGCGCGCCTGCGTGCGTGCATGCGTGCGTGCGTGCGTGTGTGTGTGTGTGTGTGTGTGTGTGTGTGTGTGTGTATGTGTGTGTGTGTGTGTGTGACAGAGAGAGAAAGTGGTTGTGTGTGTGTGTGTGTGTGTGTGTGTGTGTGTGTGTGTGTGTGTGTGGTGTGTGTGTGAACGTTCATTCCAATCGTGTTTTTTTTTTTTCATTCATCTTCTTTCTATATTTATTCATCATTTTTATTTAACAGTTTCGGAGAAGAAGAAGAAGAAGAAGAAGAAGAAGAAGAAGAAGAAGAAAAGAAGGAGGAGGAAGAGAAGAAGAAGAAGAAGAAGACTGTGATGAAGAAGAAGTAGAAGAAGAAAAGGAGGAGGAAGAAGAGAAGAAGAAGTTCACAGTTGCTTGAACAGCACCCCCACTCCAGTTCCCCAGCCCCTCTCTCCCTCATTTTCCCCCTCCCGACCTACCTCCACCCCCACTCCTGCCTTCCCACCCCTCCCACCCACTCCTCTTCCCCTCATCCTCTATTGTTGTCCAAGAAAAAGAAGAGTGTGTGCCCGCGTTTTGGCGACAGTGACGGTTATCAGCGTGAATCTCATTGAGCGGTTTAACTCACCGTCGTCGGTAGATCGTGGTGGAAGCAGTGTGTTGTGACTGTGCGATTTGCCTGCAGCCTGAAGGGGCTTTGGCTGTAGCAGTATAGTCTTTGCCACAGTCCTCGTGTACCATGCCTTGTCTGCTCTTGTCGTCGACGTTCTAGTCACTTGTCAGCAGCTTGTCGTATGCATGGGGTGTATGTGTGAAGGAAGGGAGGAGGGGAGGTGTGTGTGTGTGTGTGTGTGTGTGTGTGTGTGTGTGTGTGTGTGTGTGTGTGTGTGTGTTTGTGCTTGTGTTTGCTTGTATTTTGTGGTGTGTACGTTTGCGCGCGAGCGCGCGCGCGCGCGCGCGCGTGTGTGTGTATGAGAGAGAGAGAGAGAGAGAGAGAGAGAGAGTGTGTGTGTGTGTGTGCGTGTGTGTGAGTGTTTGTGTGTTGTAGTGTGTGTGTGTGTGTGTGTGTGTGTGTGCGTGCGTGCGTGTGTGTGTGTGTGCGTGCGTGCGTGTGTGTGAGTGCTCGCGTGTTATAGTGTGTGTGTGTGTGTGTGTGTGTGTGTGTGTGTGTGTGTGTGTGTGTGTGTGTGGTGTGTTTGTGTGTGTGTGTTACCGGAGGGGGGTGGGGGGGTTGATTATGTGTGTGTGACAGAATGGGGTTTAAATTGTGTGTGCGTGTTTGTGTGTGTGCGTTACCGGAGCGGGGGAGGGGGGGGGGGGGAGGGGATTATGTGTGTGTGACAGAATGGGGTTTAAATTGTGTGTGTGTGTGTGTGTTTGTGTGTGTGTTACCGGAGCGGGGGGGGGGGGGGGGGGGGAGGTGATTATGTGTGTGTGACAGAATGGGGTTTAAATTTGGGTGTGTGTGTGTTTGTGTGTGTGTTACCGGAGGGGGGGGGGGAGGTGATTATGTGTGTGTGACAGAATGGGGTTTAAATTGTGTGTGTGTGTGTGTTTGTGTGTGTGTTACCGGA
>CM065736.1:18236459-18238959 GCA_033310375.1 Conus canariensis | reverse complement strand
TGTGTGTGTGTGTGTGTGTGTGTGTGTGTGTGTGTGTGTGTGTGTGTGTGTGTGTGTGTGTTTCTTTCAGGAAGGGATGCGACGAAAATTGGTAATGACAAATTTCGTTGACATTCCTTTTCTTCTATAACATGCATCCGGAGATTGCCTTTGTGTGCCCGTCATCAAGGAGTGCAAGGAAAGGGAAGGGGAGGGGGGAGGGAGGAGGAACGGAGGGGAGATAGAAATAAGCACTGAATCTGGAACCTGTCAGTTTTGTTAATTTTCATTTCTTTACTTCGCTGTGTATCAACGCCTCCTAAACAAGAAGCAAATAACCAAATTCTCAGTCGCGCACATTGGCACACGAAAGAGGACTGACCTGATATCACGTGTGTTCAGCCATCACTACGTTTCCCTTCCGCTTCTTCCTCCGACAAAGGAAGTATTGTTTTTTCCTCCCGTGTGTGTTGGTTTGTTTGTTTGTTTGTCCGTCCGTCAGCACGATTACACAAAAACTACTGAACGGATTTCGACAAAACTTGGTGAGAAGACTGAAAGTTGTCCAACAAACGACCCCAGTGAAGTCTGAGGCGGTTGGAGAGATGGGAGTGAAGTTTGTGGCGGTTGGAGAGATGGGAGTGAAGTCTGTGGCGGTTGGAGAGATGGGAGTGAAGTTTGAGGCGGTTGGAGAGATGGGAGTGAAGTTTGTGGCAGTTGGAGAGATGGGAGTGAAGTTTGAGGTGGTTGGAGGGATGGGAGTGAAGTTTGAGGTGGTTGGAGAGATTGGAGTGAAGTTTGAGGCGGTTGGAGAGATGGGAGTGAAGTTTGAGGCGGGTGGAGGGATGGGATGAAGTTTCAGGTGGTTGGAGAGATGGGGGGTGAAGTTTGAGGCGGTTGGAGAGATGGGAGTAAAGTTTGAGGCGGTTGGAGAGATGGGAGTGAAGTTTGGGGTGGTTGGAGAGTGGGAGTGACATTTGAGGTGGTTGGAGGGATGGGAGTGAAGTTTGGGGTGGTTGGAGAGATGGGAGTGAAGTTTGAGGTGGTTGGAGGGATGGGAGTGAAGTTTGAGGCGGTTGGAGAGATTGGAGTGAAGTTTGAGGTGGTTGGAGAGATGGGAGTGAAGTTTGAGGCGGTTGGAGAGATGGGAGTGAAGTTTGAGGTGGTTGGAGAGATGGGAGTGAAGTTTGGGGTGGTTGGAGAGATGGGAGTGAAGTTTGAGGCGGGTGGAGGGATGGGGTGAAGTTTAAGGTGGTTGGAGAGATGGGAGTGAAGTTTGAGGCGGGTGGAGGAGGGGAATTGGGGTGAAGTTGAGGGTTGGGGCGGTTGGAGGGATGGGAGTGAAGTTGGGGGTTTGAGTGGAGCGGTGGTTGGAGAGATGGGAGTGAAGTTTGAGGCTGGTTGGAGGATGGGAGTGAAGTTTCAGGTGGTTGGAGAGATGGGAGTGAAGTTTGGGGGTGGTTGGAGGGATGGGAGTGAAGTTTGGCGGTGGAGAGATGGGAGTGAGTTTGGGGTGGTTGGAGGGATGGGAGTGAAGTTTGGGGTGGTTGGAGGGATGGGAGTGGAGTTTGAGGTGGTTGGAGAGATGGGGTGAAGTTTGAGGTGGTTGGAGAGATGGGGGTGGTGAAGTTTGGGGCGGTTGGAGAGATAGGAATGAAGTTTCAGGTGGTTGGAGAGATGGGGGTGAAGTTTCAGGCTGTTGGAGGGATGGAAGTGAAGTTTGGGGCGGTTGGAGAGATGGGAGTGTAGTTTGAGGCGGTTGGAGAGATAGGAGTGAAGTTTCAGGTGGTTGGAGAGATGGGGGTGAAGTTTCAGGCGGTTGGAGAGATGGGAGTGAAGTTTCAGGCGGTTGGAGAGATGGGGGATCCTTAATGTGGACCTTGATCCAAGGGCAGATCTAGGAATGCATCTGCTCTTTGGTCCAGGTGAACGACCAGATTATGTCCGAAAAAGAAGCAGCATACTCTCCGAAAAACAAAACAAAACAAAACAAACAAACAACAACAAAGAAACCAAAGGAAAAGGGGGAGAAAAAAAAAAGACAGAAAACAAGTCCTGTAACTCCTGGCTTTTACGTGGATAGTTCTCATTAGTTTTATACGTCGAAATCGGCCATAGAACGTAACTGCATGCATGATAATCACCGTTGGACCTTGCCGAGTGAAAGCGGTCGGCAAAAAGTCGAGAGACTCTCAAACCACGCGTGTGGTCGATGCGATCAGTACACGAGTGTCGTACGAGTATCGTGGAGTCGTCCCGAAGATCGCACGCGTCGAGGGGAACTCCCATCCGTCGCACAGCTCTCACACAGGTCCTGGGGGGAAAAAAACCCGCGGTCTTATTGCAGTCTTCCTTACTTTTCTGTTTCTTTTTCTGTCCCGTCTTCTGTACCACCCCAGTGGCACTGCCCCTATGCAGCTCATTGCGAGTCCCCATCTATATCCACAGCCCCGGCACCGGCAATCCACAGGGAGCAGTCAATATCAAGTCAAGAGGCAACCCACCGGAGGAGACACTGCCT
>CM065736.1:18208959-18213959 GCA_033310375.1 Conus canariensis | reverse complement strand
TTGTTCCATCATAATTGGTAAGTTGCCATCTGGGAATTGCGTGTATGGAGTACATTTGTCCTTTTCACGATATTTACTTGAGCAATGATTATGATGATTTGTTCATCATAACTGATCCGTTGTCACATTATCATCTGATAATTTGTGTGTATTGAGTACATTTGTCCTTTTCGCAATCAATAGGACTAATCTTCAGGGGGATGGTGTGTGTGTGTGTGTGTGTGTGTGTGTGTGTGTGTGTGGGAGGGGGGGTGGATGCAATAACCCACTTTTTGAGCTGCCAAGCCTCCCGTAAGTGAAAGCAGATACTTACCACTCTGTCTGGGCTCTACAGCCCCGCAAGTCGATACAGCAGCGAGGAAATAATAGCCGTGCTGAGGCGAGGAAGCCGCATCGAATGTTCATCAAAGAGGGGCCTTTAAAAGGGGCGCGAAGGGTTGTGGGGTTTCTTCTTGAATGTAAAAATCAATCTCTTTGTCTCCCCCGTCTCCTTCTGACTTTCTGTCTACTTGTGTGTGTGTGTGTGTGTGTGTGTGTGTGTGTGTGTGTGTGTGTGTGTGTGTGTGTGTGTGTGTGTGAGTGAGTGAGTGAGTGTGTGTGTGTGTGTGTGTGTGTGTGTGTGTGTGTGTGTGTGTGTGTGTGTGTGTGTTGTATGTGTGTCTGCCTGTTTCTCTGTCTCTCTTTGTCTGTCTTTGTATCTCTCTCCTCTCTCTCTCTCTCTCTCTCTCTCTCTCTCTCTCTCTCTCTCTTCTCTCTCTCTCTCCCTCTCTCTCTCTCTCTATCTATCTATCTATCTCCAGCAGGACAATTTTTTCCCGGACGAATTGGTTCAGCTAGAATATTTCTCTTGACAAAATGACCCAGGACAACATTCCTGGGGATGTTGATTCTTAACCTCATTTTCTTCATCGTCCTCCTCCTCCTCCCCCTTCCCCCAAGCCCCCACATGTACCATCCGTTCTCCTTCTCCTCCTTCACCACCACCCCCTGTGTCTTTGACGTGTTCGTTTAAGAGCCTTGAGACAAGACAATCAACAGCATAACCCAAGTTATCGTCCCAGTGTTCTCACACTTCATTGACAGTATTCGTCCCTTCAACTTTTTGCCGACCGTTAATTAATCATCTCGCTCACACTTCCGTGCCCCATACACGTCAGTCATCAATGTTCCCCCCACCCTCCAGCCGCTCCTCCATCCTCCTCCTCTTCCTCAACCACCACCCTTCTATCCCCACCGTCTGCCCCTCCCCCCATTCTCATCTTCCCCCATTCCCACGCTCTGTTCATTTTCCAGCCTGAATAATTTTCTTCTTCTTTTTCTCCTTCTCGTCCTCCTCCTCTTTCTCCTTCTTCTTCTTTTTCTCCTTCTCCTCCTTCTTTTTCTTCTTCTTCTTTTTCTCCTTCTCCTCCTCCTTCTTTTTCTCCTTCTCCTCCTACTTCTTTTTCTTCTTCTTCTTCTTCTTTTTCTCCTCCTACTTCTTTTTCTTCTTCTTCTTCTTCTTCCTTTTCTCCTTCTCCTCCTACTTCTTTTTTCTTCTTCTTCTTCTTCTTTTTCTCCTCCTACTTCTTTTTCTTCTTCTTTTTCTTCTTCTTCTTCTTCTTCTTTTTCTTCTTCTTCTTCTTCTTCTTCTTCTTCTTCTTCTTCTTCTTCTTGTCCTCGTCCTCCTCCTCCTCTTTCTTCTTCTTCTTCTTCCTTCTTTTCTTCTTCTGTTTCTGTTTCTTCTTCTTCTTCTTCTTCTGTGTATGTAAAGCACGGTGACCAGCGATTGCCTGACGGAAGAGGTTCAGGCTGCTTCCGAGCCGGCCCGCAAGGAAAACGACGTATTGCCGAAGTATGCGCACAACGTTTAGTGAAAACGAGGACAGCACAGCCAGGAATGGTGTCGCTGGTGGACAGGCGGCCCGTCTCTGCCGCCGTCAGCGCGCAAAGGTTTCCTGTTTCTCCTGTGAGCCGGTGACAACGGACCCCCTTCCTGAAGGAGTGGTCTCCCCGGTCTGTCCTACCCTGGCCCAGGCTAGCCTTCGCTGTCCTGTGCTGTCCCTTCCTTTCCTTGACAACCCTGTCCTACTCTAGCCCAGGCTAGCCTTCGCTGTCCTGTGCTGTCCCTTCCTTTCCTTGCCAACCCTGTCCTACTCTAGCCCAGGCTAGCCTTCGCTGTCCTGTGCTGTCCCTTACTTTCCTTGACTACCCTGTCCTACTCTAGCCCAGGCTAGCCTTCGCTGTCCTGTGCTGTCCCTTCCTTTCCTTGACTACCCTGTCCTACTCTAGCCCAGCCAAGCCAAGCCTGACCTGTCCTTCCAATCCTGTTGTGTCCTGTCCTATGCTGTCCTGTTCTATCATATCCCTTCCTATCCTATCCTATCTTATCCTATCCCGTCCTGTCCTGTCCAATTCTATTTTATCCTATCCCATCCTATCCCCATCCTGTTCTTTCCTGTACTATTCTATCTTATCTTATCCAGTCTTATCCCATCCTATCCTATCCTATCCTACCATGTCGGCTTTCGTCAAGCAGCTTTTCCATCAGACACCCTCTCACTCCTGCAGGCCATGTCAGAACAACAAGCTGCCATCCCCGACCAAAGCGCTGCCAGAAGTTGCCTCTGGGAGAACGGTGGTGGCTGCAGTGGATCCCAGCCCACTTCCGAGTTCCTGGGACTTAGCCGCCTGTGTTGCCGGGGAACGGCTCTTGAGGCTGTGGGGCTCGTTCGGCGACGAGGCGCTACCATTCTGCGACTTCACTGTAGCCTGCACGACCAGCAGAGCCCTCCTCTAGGGGAAGGGAGTGACGGGGACGTCCCGGGCGCAGAGTGGGCGTGGATCTTTGCAGCGGCTTGGCTTGGTTACTTGTTTCGGCCTCACGCGGCACAGAGCTGTCGCCACTCGGCATGAAGACGGCCGCCCAGTGGTCCTAAAGACGGCCTTGCAGGGACGGCAACGAGGCAAGACACCGTCACCACCCAGACACCCGTCTGGAACGACTAACAACGCAAGAAAAGATTTTTTTTTTTAAATTAAAAAAAAAAACACCGACTACAAACGAATGAACGACTTGACCCAGGCTCCAGCCCGAGGGAAACGACTGGGTGCCTCCTTCCCAACACAGACACAGACCTCATCCAAGTCTGCCAGCCTCTGAGTCCGCCAGACAACCGACCCTACGTTCTGCAGCTAGCTGCAGCACACAACATGTCCCTAAAAGCCAACCTGTGGACGTTCAACTCAACCATCTACACAGTGCGCGGCCTCTGAATGCTCGGCTATCAATGAACTTCTTCGGTTGCAACCAGGAGCTGGAGAAGACAGCTCTGCTTTTATCATTTAAGATGACCTCGTACCCTGTGGACGTCCAGAAGAAGAAGAAGAAGAAGAAGAAGAAGAAGAAGAAGAAGAAGAAGAAGAAGAAAAAACAACAACAACAACAACAACAACAACAACAACAAGGACCCTACCATATCGATCCACAACAGAACATAGTGCTGCCATGACAGACATCAACATTGTTGGTGTCAGTGTTCATCGCATCGTTTCTGTGGGCAATGGGAAACACTTGGCGGGGCCCATCTCCTTCCCATGTTTTCTCCTGCTTGCTGAGTAAAGAGCTACAGAAAATAAACCCACCAGGTCTGTGGTTTGTATGATAAATCTGGCTTATTCCATCGGCTGTAGTGGCGAGATGGTTAGCGTCGTGGACTCCCGACTGGGAGGTCGTGGGTTCGAGTCCCATTAGAGCCATTTATTTGTGATGGGTTTCTGCCCCGATCGGCTCCTACCCCGAGCTGAGTTTGCTATGAGCTTAGCTGAGAAGACTTTGACCACACAGTCAAGTTTTGTCCACTTTCAGGATGCGTCACTGTGTGTGTTGCTCAAATTTCCTGACCAACATTGCAGGTGTCTGTATCTCTCGGGCCTGATTATGACCGGGACATATGAAAGTAAGCGTAGAGTACAGCCTGTCATGCAGTCTAAGACCAGAACGGAAATCCATAGCATCATCTTCATCATTTTCATCTTCATCGATCAGCATGAGAAAGTCTCAAATTCCGTGACCCTTCATGCCCTGCTCTCAAGGTGACCTCAGTCTTGATTTTCTTTGCACGTCTCTGCCCTTGGTTTGGTTCTGGCGGGTCACCGGTATCGGCAACTTCATGAAGACTGTCATTAGATGGACGTGGTGACGCCCTCCGGAGGGAGAGCTCAGTCCCGCCGGCTCCGCGACTAAACAATAACTGTCGAGACAGTAGAGCGTTTAGTAGCTGGTGTCCTGTGTATGTTGGATCAGACCACACAGCACTGAAGGATCCAGTGTACCTGTTAAAGGCAACAAATTCCAAGCATCCACAGTTCTGACTGCATGTTTTGGAGCTGCA
Organism: Conus canariensis; assembly: GCA_033310375.1. Lineage (NCBI taxonomy): Eukaryota > Metazoa > Mollusca > Gastropoda > Neogastropoda > Conidae > Conus > Conus canariensis. The sequence goes on along the minus strand of CM065736.1, from coordinate 18,209,589 downwards.
CATATGTTCAGCATTTCTCCAACATGTTTGCCGATTTGATAACGGAAAAACAAAAAGGTGCACCCGAAGGTGCGAATGGAACCCAGGGAGGTACTGCCCTCAACTGCTGAACCAACCAGCTGGGAGCAAACCTTCACCTCCCTTGGAAAGCTGCACTGTATTCACATAGGGTGCAGGCACACACTGGGCATTCCATTAACAAATCAAGGGACATAACTGCTCCCTGGCAAATGTCACTGTGTAATGGCTACTGGACGTGACACGACAGAACCTTCACGGCAGCGTTCACATGGATGTACAAGCTCGTATTTCATGATGTACCTCATTCGTTGCTGCTCCGCTGACAGGTGAAAACAGCACAACTCTAGACACGTCCAAGCTTTGGCAACGTGAGATCTTACGTGCCCTCTGAAGAGGATACCGCTTTACAGTCTTTCCTGCTGTCAACAGGACTTTCCCTGCGGTCAGTGAGTCTTTCCTCACTGTCACTGGACCTTTCTCCAGAGTCGTCCAAAGGCAGACAAGAAAAAGATACACCCGAAGGAGAAATGTACCAATGTGTGGTATGTATGTCTGACAGAATCACTTGTTCTTCTGGGTTTGGGGTGTAAGAATTGCTACAGACTCTAT
>CM065736.1:18198959-18201459 GCA_033310375.1 Conus canariensis | reverse complement strand
ACACACACACACACACACACACACACACACACACACCACACACACACACACACACACACACACACACACACACACACACACACAGCCTCCCTCTTCACAATTCTCTCTCCCCTCTTCCTTCACTCTGGCACTGATCTGCTTCCAGTGGTGACCGAAGAGAGATGCACCAGACGTCGGTCACAGTGCCCAGCGTGTGCCCTGTCCTAAGCGGAGAAAGCGTGTTCGGAAGCGCAGGTCAGCACTCTGATGTAACGACGCGCTCAGTCTTCTCTTTGCCAGTTAACAACGCGTTCTTTCTGTTTAGGTCACGGGTGACAGATAAGGACGGGACAAGCGTGTCGTTAGTAGACTCGGGTAGGGGAGTGAGAATACCGATCATTCTGTCCGCGAGTCGAAGGACGTTACTGTTTGCGTGAATAGATGATGATGATGATGATGATGATGATGATGATGATGACGATGGTGATGGCGATGGTGATGACGATGATGATAATGACGACGTTGATGACAATAGTGATGGTGATGATGATGATGACGACGACGATGATGATAATGATTGTCCGCGAGTCAAAGGACGTTACTGTTTGTAGCGCATAGACATGATGATGATGATGATGATAACGACGATGATGATGATGGTGATAATGATGATGATGATGATGATGATAGATAGTCCACGAGTCTGAGAACGTTACTATTTGTGGTACATAGACGATGATGATGACGACGACGATAATGATGAAAATTATTGTCCACAAGTCGAAGGACGTTATCATTTGTAGTGAACAGATGACGATGATGATGATGATGATGATGACGATGACGATGACGATGATAGTGTGATGATGATGATGATGATGATGATGATGATGATGATGATGGCGACGACGTTGATGATGATGATGATGATGATGAAGGCGACGACGTTGATGATGATGATAATTATGATGATGATGATGATGATGATGATGATGATGGCAGTGAAAAATTACAACAGATTTCTTCTCAGAGCTCGCGCCCTAACAGATAATATCTTACTCGTTTATACTGAATATTAAATGGATTAGAAAAAGAGAAATCAACTGAATCAGATGCCAGCTTGTTTAAGCTCTGCCTTTTTGTTTTGTTCTCTTTTCTTTTTCCTTGGTTCTAGCTCTGTGATTTACATATAAACTAACATGTGCATCAGGTTGTGCGGTTCGCGGAGTTCTGTAAACTTCATTCCCACTCGTACAATGCGAGAAAGCCCCTCTGCACCTGTTGGTCGCGGCGATGTCCCCCCCCCCCCCCCCCCTTCCACCCCCCTCCCCCCCCCCCCCCCCCCCCCCCAACCCCAACGAGTTGAAACAAGTTCGACAACTCTCGTTTCTAAACAAACCAAGGGCATTCACTTTCAGCTGAACCTCCCCGCTGCCAATGAACAGGAGAAAGGCAATCGTGCCTTGCACCAATCGCACTGAAGCTTGCAGAATTCGGTACATCACGAAACCCGACCAGTATATTCATGTTAATGTATGAATAAAAGCGATGGAAAAGAAAAACAAAGTTCAGTTTTAGTTTCATCAAGGTGTCACTGCATGAGGGCTAGTCCATATACGCTGAACCAGATCTAGTAAGCCACGGGGCCGCAGTGCGCAGGATTAAACAAACAAACAAACAAGCAAGCAGACAAAACCGATGTTGAAACAAGCCAGTCGGTTTAGCTTCTTTCCGTTTTAAATCCACTTCATCTTCGACTTGAACTATACTAATGGTTTTCTGTAAATGTTCAGAGAGTAGAAAAGACATCCATTATAACATCGTCACCCCCCCCCCCCTCCCCCCGTCATCACACACCATAAATAGTAACTTCTTCTGACTGGAGCATGACAGGTTCAGCATTCTCACTCCCTTCGCACTCCCCAATCTGCTTGGACCCGGCCCAATAAAAAGGCGCAGGGAAATCCGCGCAAGAGCCTGGTATGGTGGGAGGTGAGTTTATTATTGAACGCTCCTCCTGTCTTGGGGCTCTCTCCTGCTGGGAGGGTTTGTTCAGGCGGCAGAGTTGACAGTGTTCCACGCATTACCGCACACACCAGTGCGGACAAATTGGCAAAACGTCAGTTTGGAGGCCCCCCCCCCCCCCCCCACACCTCCTTCCGACCTCCTACCCCGACCCTCCCTCCCCCCCTTCTTCCCTTCACGCTGGTATTCATTATTCAGACACTTCTTCGACACTGCGCCTGAGGTTCGTGCCAGAGGTAAGTATGTTCACCTACAAGTACAATATTTAGCAATCAGCTTGTACTCCTCTCCGGTCCTTCATGTTCATGTGCGTGTGTTTTCTATCGGTCTTTTGCTGTACTACAGGCTGCCAAAGTTATCTTGGAACGGCCACAATATAGTTCTGTTCGGGGTTGGGGGGGGGGGGGGTAGGGAGGGTCCCTCGTCAGTGACGTCATTTTCCCAGGCGAGATGAAGACGGGTGCATAGCTCGGCATAACTCAGAGATCAATCTCCG
>CM065736.1:18183959-18193959 GCA_033310375.1 Conus canariensis | reverse complement strand
TCATCAGTACTGTTTACAGTTCTCTGCCTGATTAAAGAGTTCCTTCGAAAACATACTTGTCGACAGCTGACTCGTCTGTGTGTGTGTGTGTGTGTGTGTGTGTGTGTGTGTGTGTGTGTGTGTGTGTGTGTGTGTGTGTGTGTGTGTGTCTTGTGTGTGCCTGTGTGTGTGCATGTAAGTGTGTGTGTGCATGTAAGTGTGTGTGCGCGTGCGTGCGTGCGTGCGTACGTGCGTGCGTGCGTATGTGCGTTAGTGCGTGCGCGTAAGTGTGTATTTCCTCGTTTTCAGACACGCCGCATTCTCTTAAACAGTGTGCAAAAACAAACAAACAAGAAAAAAGCAAAATGACTCCACTCAGGAGTGAACACACCACCATTTCACTGAACCTGACCTGTCTCCTGACCTAAACGCTGGCCGACAGAACACGCCCCAGCTTAAGTCCAAGTTTACACGCAAAAACAAAAAAGAAAAAAAAAAGGACGAAAACGCTAGGCCCAAGTCACAAATGAAACAAACCTAGTCCTCCCCACCCCCACCCCCACCCACTCCCGTGAGTAGTTAGACACCAGTAAGCCAGTCTGCCAAAAATTCGGCCTGCCGCGTTAACTCGGCCACAACTGATCAGACTTGCTTGACCCGACCCCATCTTGACCTGGGCCCTTGGCTCCATAAATCCACGACGTGGACACGACCAGATTACGATCGTGTCACACCATGGCTCAACGGTTAGTCGGAGGTTCGACCAACGAAGGTCTCATTTGGATAGTATAGGGCATCGGCCGCGTTTCGCCCAAGATTTGCCAAAGGTTTCGGATGCAGACAGGTCTAAGCGCAAACACAAGTATGTAATACGTGAGTGTATATATGATACAGAGAGATTGAGAGAGAGAGAGAGAGAGAGAGAGAGAGAGAGAGAGACAGAGACAGAGAGACAGAGACAGAGAAAGACAGACAGAGACAGAGAAACTGGAAGGGAACGGGCGGAGGGGGGGGGGGGAGGGGGGCGGTGGAATGGAAGGGGGAAGGAGGAAGGGGAAGGGTAGGGGATGGGTGGGCACACCCGGGCATAAATATTTGTCTTATCGCCCATAACCACTTAATGTACTCTCTCTCTCTCCCTCTCTGTCTCTCTCTCACTCTCTCTCCCTCCCCCCCCCCCTCTCTCTCTCTCTCTCTCTCTCTCTGCTACAAAACAACAAGAGGGAAAAATATTACTACGGAGCCGCTTAACGAAGGAACAAACAGAATTTGAAACAAACATAAACGCGTTTCAATCTATTGGGTCTTCTTCAGGCAGGACAAATAACACTCAAAACGATAAAAACAATGAACAGTCACTTATCCCTTCGATTTGGGTGCAGATCTTGTCCTGCCAGGAGAAGACCCTGTAGGTAGAAACGCGTTGTAATATACATATATATATATATGTATAATATATATATATATATATATATATATGTGTGGTGTGTGTGTGTGTGTGTGTGTGTGTGTGTTGTGTGTGTGTGTGTGTGTGTGTGTGTGTGTTTGGGGGGAGGGTTGTTTGTTAGTTAGACGTCCCAATAATTTTTTTTTTTCTCTTTTGCTCTTGTTTCAGTTTTCGCCTGCAGTCTCCTTACTTGGAAACAAACTAAACAAGTTCTCTCCAGTTAGGATCCTTGACCCGATAAAGCTGTAAACAAGTCAGCCAGTCACACACACACACACACACACACACACACACACACACACACACACACACACACACACACACACCACACGCACGCACACACGCACACGCTCTCTCTCTCTCTCTCCTCTCTCTCTCCCCAGCAGGAAACAGGTACGCTACATGTGTTCCGAGGGATCTTCTCTTGCATTAAAGATCAGGAACGGCAGTTTGTTCATCTCCCTCCCCCCTCCCCCCCCCCCCCCCCCCCCCACACACACACACACACACCCTCCGCCCATCCCCGGTTTTCCGGAACTGTTCCAACCCTATTCATCCCTACACTGAACAGTTATCACGTGTGTCAACCCCGCCGGTACAACAGCATTATTTCCCCTTTACCCACCTCCGCTGACCCGGCTTTCCCCGTTTTCTACTGCCGTAGTGATTGTGTCCCTGTTGTGCTATAGCTGTTGATGTGTGTTCCACTGTGTTGTGGCTATAAGCTGTATGTGGATGTGTGTTCCGCTGTGTTGTGGCTATAAGCTGTATGTGGATGTGTGTTCCGCTGTGTTGTGGCTATAAGCTGTATGTGGATGTGTGTTCCGCTGTGTTGTGACTATAAGCTGTATGTGGATGTGTGTTCCACTGTGTTGTGGCTATAAGCTGTATGTGGATGTGTGTTCCACTGTGTTGTGGCTATAAGCTGTATGTGGATGTGTGTTCCAGTGTGTTGTGGCTATAAGCTGTATGTGGATGTGTGTTCCACTGTGTTGTGGCTATAAGCTGTATGTGGATGTGTGTTCCACTGTGTTGTGGCTATAAGCTGGATGACACTAGCTCTCCTCATTCACCTGCCCCCTCTCTCCCCTCTCCACTCCCCATACCCATTACCCCCATCCCCAACCCCCATCCTACTTCCCCCCGATTCCGACCTCCTCAGTCACGGTAATCATGTTACTCGTCGTGATTCTGTGACCTCGATAGAAACAGGTTCTCTGCTGAGTTATTCATAGCCAGTTACGCTAAAACGAATTTACCGACACGCTGAATCACTGATGGCAGAAACTAATTTAAATCAGTGAAAAGAAACAGGTTTGTTCCTGTGTTATTCACAGCAAGTCACGCTAAAACAAACTCAACGACTTGAACAGTGTCACGCTGAATCGCTGATAGGAGAAGTTAAACTAAACCATTTTAGACCATTGATGATGGATTTATTTGCAAAACTCCCGTAGAAAGAACTGACTGGTTCCATTCTGTCTGTCTGATGATGGGTGTGGCTCTTCGCCACGACAAGGAAATGATTTTGTTGGGTGACTTCAATTCATTTGCTGAAAAGTCAAACACAGTGGATATAGCTTTATGAATCATGTTGAATGAATCAACGTTCTGATCGTCGAAACGAAACGTTGAAACAAGCAACTCGAGTACTTCATTGGTCGTATTTATGTATCATCCATTCTCCTTAACATAACACACTTGTGTTTTAATGGTTTCTGTGTGTAGCGACACCCCCCCCCCTCTCTGTGTGCTGTGTGTGTGTGTGTGTGTGTGTGTGTGTGTGGTGTAGGTGTGGGGTGTGCGGAGGAGTGAGTTGTGTGTAGTGTAGTAGAGAGAGAGAGAGAGAGAAAGAGAGAGAAATGCATATATCTATCTCTTAAGCTAACTATTAATCTATATATCTAGAAATCCCTAGTTTAAAACACTGTATTCCAACAGCCTGAAGAGCTCGCAGGTTGCCAAATGCGGACGAATGACATCGATCGTAAAACCTGGCCCTGATGCTTTTCACCTCGACAGAAAAGGTAACGCAAACACCCAAAATGTCACAGGCCATACCAGTGATAACACATCGCTTTAACAGATGGGCCCAGGAGCGAAGGAAGAACAAAAAAGAACTCTCCACTACCGAGCGCTCTGCACGCTTAAAAGTTCTTCCAAATGGAAGGTCAGCAGCACCAGCAAGCAAAAGCTGTTTCGTTCATTAAAAGCTCATCAGGTTATACTCGTTACAGGCCCTGGTTACCTGCTGATGTTGTGTTGGTATTTGATTAAAGTGATGTCGGCCTGGGGCTCTTAAGGGACATGGGATTCCTGGTGAAAAGTCGGTGATTCCAATGGTGAAGACGGTGTGAACAGTTCTGTATTGTTTGGCAGCATCAATTTTCTGGGCTGACTCCATGCTGGCTATGTGTACGTGTGTAGGTTTTTCTTGGGTGATTATTTCTAGACGACGTCTAGTCATGTTCCATTTGTGGTTTCTAGATGAGGAGCAGCACTCACAGATACTTCTTCTGTCACCAATTCGGCATCTGGTTCTCCCATTCTGGCTGTCTTCAGGGCCACCGGGAAGCTTGCTCAGATGGCAGCAGTCTAGGCCCGCTGGAAGACTACTCGCCGACAGAATAGGAATGGCAGGCGACGAACCATTCGGGCTAGCTCTCTATGGCTGAGCGAACATCTAATATATGCCTTACCCTTCTGAAGAACCCGGAGGTAGCCGCTATAATGCGCGGGAGGCAGCCGCCATGATGCTGAGGAGGTAGTCGCCATGATGCTGAGAAGATGTAGCCGTCATGATACTGAGGAGGTAGCCGTCATGATACTGAGGAGGTAGCCGTCATGATACTGAGGAGGTAGCCGTCATGATACTGAGGAGGTAGCCGTCATGATGCTGAGGAGATAGCCGTCATGATACTGAGGAGGTAGCCGTCATGATGCTGAGGAGGTAGCCGTCATGATGCTGAGGAGATAGCCGTCATGATGCTGAGGAGGTAGCCGTCATGATACTGAGGAGGTAGCCGTCATGATGCTGATGAGATAGCCGTCATGATACTGAGGAGGTAGCCGTCATGATACTGAGGAGGTAGCCGTCATGATGCTGATGAGATAGCCGTCATGATGCTGAGGAGGTGGGCCGTCATGATACTGAGGAGGTAGCCGTCATGATGCTGATGAGATAGCCGTCATGATACTGAGGAGGTAGCCGTCATGATACTGAGGAGGTAGCCGTCATGATGCTGATGAGATAGCCGTCATGATGCTGAGGAGGTAGCCGTCATGATACTGAGGAGGTAGCCGTCATGATGCTGATGAGATAGCCGTCATGATGCTGAGGAGGTAGCCGTCATGATACTGAGGAGGTAGCCGTCATGATGCTGATGAGATAGCCGTCATGATACTGAGGAGGTAGCCGTCATGATACTGAGGAGGTAGCCGTCATGATGCTGATGAGATAGCCGTCATGATGCTGAGGAGGTAGCCGTCATGATACTGAGGAGGTAGCCGTCATGATGCTGAGGAGGTAGCCGTCATGATACTGAGGAGGTAGCCGTCATGATACTGAGGAGGTAGCCGTCATGATGCTGAGGAGATAGCCGTCATGATGCTGAGGAGGTAGCCGTCATGATGCTGAGGAGGTAGCTGCCATGATGCTGAGAAGATGAAGCCGCCATGATGCTGAGAAGATGAAGCCGTCATGATGATGAGAAGATGTAGCCGTCATGATGCTGAGAAGATGTAGCCGCCATGATGCTGAGAAGATGTAGCCGTCATGATGCTGAGAAGATGTAGTCGTCATGATGATGAGAAGATGTAGCCGTCATGATGCTGAGAAGATGTAGCCGTCATGATGCTGATGAGGTAGTCGCCATGATACTGAGAAGGTGTAGCCGTCATGATGCTGAGAAGATGTAGCCGTCATGATGCTGATGAGGTAGTCGCCATGATACTGAGAAGATGTAGCCGTCATGATGCTGAGAAAATGTAGCCGTCATGATGCTGATGAGGTAGTCGCCATGATACTGAGAAGATGTAGCCGTCATGATGCTGAGAAGATGTAGCCGTCATGATGCTGAGAAAATGTAGCCGTCATGATGCTGATGAGGTAGTCGCCATGATAGTGAGAAGATGTAGCCGTCATGATGCTGAGAAGATGTAGCCGTCATGATGCTGATGAGGTAGTCGCCATGATACTGAGAAGATGTAGCCGTCATGATGCTGAGAAGATGTAGTCGCCATGATACTGAGAAGATGTAGCCGTCATGATGCTGAGAAGATGTAGCCGTCATGATGCTGATGAGGTAGTCGCCATGATAGTGAGAAGATGTAGCCGTCATGATGCTGAGAAGATGTAGCCGTCATGATGCTGAGAAGATTTAAAGTGATTTTGTGTGTAGTCTTTGTAAAAAAAAATTTCACCATCGGTTCTTGGCCTTTGTTGGCTGTGTTGTTTGCACATCCATATTTTGATTACAGGACAAATACAAACCTGTAATCTTCATGAAAGGTCTCCCCCCCCCCCCCCCCCCTTTTTTTTTTTTTTTTTTTCTTCACTGAGTCCTCATCTATGCTTTTCAGAGACACTTTCTTTTCTATGGACTGGTGGATCTACCCGAATTCGGTCCATTCTGTTACTGCAGAGGTGTTCCTCATTAGCATTAGGGTGCTCAGGAGAGAGTGGCGTCTGCCGTGTCTGCAGCACTGTAGAACGATTGTCCACCGCGTGCCCGGAGTGGGATGGCCGACTGCTCCCCCATGGACGTCGACGTGACAGTGCGACCTTCTCGTCCTGTCGTCGCAAGAACCCGTGGTGAAAAATTTTTTTTACAAAGATTACACACAAAATCACTTTAAAGAAATGCACAATTGAAAACACTGTGCTTTCTACAGCCAGGAAAACTCCAAGACTGATGCAAAACATGCTCGATTAAAACCAAAAATAAAGAGAGCACTCATTGGTGGAGAAGTCTTTCTCGTGTACCCAACCCTCTCAACGCAGGCCTATCTGTTAAAGTGACATGTTAGAACTGAGAGATCTTTCCAAGTGTGCACTACCCTTTCTGCGGAGATGGACGGTATTAGTGCTAGGTTTACACCATTGTTATCTATCGATGCATTTTCTCTCTCTCTCTCTCTCTCTCTCTCTCCTCCTCTCTCTCTCTCTCTCTCTCTCTCTCCCTGTGCGCGTGCGTGCGCGCGCGTGCGTACGTGCGTGCACGCTTGTATGCGCGTGCGTGTGTGTGTACTCGGGCGCTTGTGTGTGTGCTTGTGTGTGCGTGCGCGCGCTCGCGCGCATGTATGTTGTATACACACACACTCTCTCTCTCTCTCTCTCTCTCTCTCTCTCTCTCTCTCTCTCTCTCTCTCTCTCTCTCTCTCTCTCTTCCCCACATCGAAGCCAGATAATACGAGGTTCATGTCAACGTACATCAGTACATGACCACGCCTAACGAGCGTAACATTCCAACATTCCGTCCAGTTTCGTTCCCCCCCCCCCCCCCCCCACATCTGTCCGTCTATTTGTCTGTCTGTCTGTCTATCCACATCTGTTCTTCTTCTCTTCCTTCCTTCTTTTGCCTCCTCCTCCTCCTCCTCCTCTTCTTCTTCTTCTTCTTCTTCTCTGTCTTCGTCTTCGTCTTCTTTTTCTCCTCCTCTCCTCCTCCTCCTCCTCTACCTCCTCCTCCTCCTCTTCTTCTTCTTCTTCTTCTCGTCAACACCAACTCATACAAGGTTCATGTCAACGTCAGTTTTTGAGCGTACGTAACAAGCACAGTATTCCATCAAGACTGGGTGAAAAAAAAATGAAAAAAATGAAGAAAAAAAAAAACCGACTTGCAGTATCGGTATGGAGGTAAAAAAAAAAAAAATGGGGCCAAGGCCTCCTGCACGACTCCCTCGCCCCGTCTCCCTCTCTCTTCCCCATCCCCCCCCCCCCCACTTCTCCCTCCCCCCCCCCCTCCCCCCCCCCCCCCCCCCTTCGCATCCCTTCTGCATCATCCTTTTTAATATTTTACTGGGAACGGTAATGGCTGACTGGCAGATTTCCACAGAGAGCTTTTATGTACACCGCTCTGTAGGCAGCGTGAGATGTAAAACCTCTCTCTCTCTCTCTCTCTCTCTCACACACACACACACACACACACACACACAGCCGCGCGCGCGCGCACGCACGCTCTCGTACACACATTCTCTCTCTCTCTCTCTCTCTCTCTCTCTCTCTCCCCCCCCCCCCCCCCCCACCCCTTTCGTATGACTAGGTGAGCTACCGATAAAAGTTCACCAAAACAAAAGCTGACAAACTTCGGGCTTGTCACCTGCCCTACCCACCCCACCCCACCCCACCCTTACTTTGATGTCAGGTACATGACAGGAGCATTTCGTCAAAAATCATCGGCACGGTCACAATGGCGAACGATCAGGATTCAACGACAGTTTCCTTCATCAGTCAGAGACACTACGATTCTACCCTGAGCATTCGTTCCGGGACCACAGTCACGTGACAATCTTGCACTGGGTCCCACTGTAAACTCGTGGGCATCCTTTGCGAGGCCGTCAAGGTCGTGCAAATTCTACCGTGGGGGGAGGTCAGCCTCAACCCTCCGTACATGCCAGTCCGCAATCCACTGGCATCATCCACTCATCACGCTCACCGGATGATCTGCTGTCTTCCTTCCAGTATAGCCAACTGCAGGAAACACTGTGTGTGTTTTGTTTTGTTTTTTTCTCCTACGCCCCATCAGTGTGTGAGCCATAAAGCTTGAGATAAGTTATTAGTCTGTGTAAATGAGTGTTTCTTGTACGGCAACGAAACGTGTGTGTGTGTGTGTGTGTGTGTGTGTGTGTGTGTGTGTGTGTGTGTGTGTTTGTTGTTTGTGTGTGTGTGTGTGTGTGTGTGTGTGTGTGTGTGTGTGTGTGTGTGTGTGTGGACAGAGAGAGAGAGAGAGAGAGAGAGAGTGTGTGTGTGTGTGTGTGTGTGTGTGTGTGTGTGTGTGTGTTGTGTGTGTGTGTTGAAGGCGAGCGCGCGCGTGCGTGCTTGTGTGCGTGCGTGTGTGTGTGTGTGTGTGTGTGTGTGTGTGTGTGTGTGTGTGTGTGTGTGTGTGTGTGTGTGTTAGGTGAGTTGTCGTTTGTTCATGTCATTTCCTCACACACAAAACCGTCTCTGTCATTTTTTCCGAGCTGCTTTGTTGTCCAGACTACGATCTTCGCGTGATTTCCGCACATCGAAAACGGGGGGAGAGATAAAAAAAAAAAAAAAAGATATTTCGGGAAATGGCTGTCAATATCGATCGTATCCATCAAACTCGCTGAGTGGGATGAACACTGGAAATGTGTCAATGACGGCTGCACATTTCGCTATAGCACAGATCCCTGTCCCGTGAATGTGCGCTCATTCTACCATTAATTGATTGTGAACCTTCGTTTCCTTGTTCCATTAACGCTGGCCTCTGTCTCGGAATCTCTCTTGATTTATGAGAGAGCGGTGGCGAACAAAGAAGGTAACGTTCGCTCCCACGGTGTGACAGTTCCATGCAGATCAGCCTAAACCAATGCCGCTCGCGGTACCTCTTCCGCTTGCACAGGTACAGAAACAGGCGTACAGAACCAACATGGAAACTTCCCTTGTTTGTTTGTTTGTCCGTCTTTTCATTTTAACGTCTCGTAGCTTTCTAGTAGTTCCTTTTTCCGTCTCTTCTCTCACGTTCTCCCAATGGTATTATTCCCACGTCGCTCATCCACCCCACCCCCCCCCCCCCTCCACTCCCCACCTCCTCCATCCTCTTCACTGCAGTCCACACGAGCGGTCTGTTTTCGGTCGACGAGAAGCAACCCGCCGAAGGACACGCGGCACTACTACCGAGCCACTTCAGCGTTCAGTGATGCTTGTTAATGGACCAACCTATGATGGACGCTGCCTCCTAAGCCCCGTGCTGACGACGATAACTGCTCCGTTTCAAAACGAGGTGACTGAGGGCGGAAAATGAAGCCAATTTTCAAAAGAAACGGTGTTAGTTCCTCCAGACGATACAGACAGATTACAGGACAAAACACAATGCATTTCGACCTCTTGGGTCGCCACTATCATCACTATTATTGCTATTGTTACCATTATTATTATTGTCATCATTATCATTTCAACTCCCATGATCCCCTTCTTAACGGCCTCGTTTTCATCCAACACCCATTTTGCGCCGAATATGAGAAGATAAGTGGTTGCTTGCTCTTCGTTTTCATTGTCCTAAATGTTGCTTGGTTTTTTTTTTTTCCTGAAGAAGACCCAAGAGGTGGAAATGCATTGTGTTTTGTCCTGTAATCTGTTTGTCTGTATCGTGTGGCGGAACTAATACTGTTTCTCTCTCTCTCTCTCTCTCTCTCTCTCTCTCTCTCTCTCTATATATATATATATATATATATATATAATATATAACTGCTTAGTCAAGAATCCAGCATGATTGAGTGTTTCTCTCTGGAGGGCGCCGCCACGTCCGTCCAACGACAGTGCCCGTGAACTCACCGATGTATCAGACAATGACTCAAAGAAGGCACTGACGTTAAGAGGAAATGGAAGGCACC
>CM065736.1:18163959-18178959 GCA_033310375.1 Conus canariensis | reverse complement strand
ATTGTCCCCCTCGCTTCTACATGCCGTCAGTGATGACAGCCTAAAATAATGGGGGGATACGAGCGAGAGAAACAGAGGTAAGTACACAGAGACAGACAGACAGACAGGCGAGCAGGCAGACAGGCACGCAGGCAGGCAGACAGACACAGACACTGACAGAGAAAGAATGAGACAAAGACAATGACACAGGTACACACACACACTGAGAGAGAGAGAGAGAGGAGAGAGAGAGAGAGAGAGAGAGAGAGAGAAGGACACACACACACACACGCGCGCGCGCGCCCCACACACACACACACACACACACACACACACACACACACACACACACACACACACACGCAGACTGACAGACAGACAGACAGTAAGACTAAGGAAGACACAGAGACGAGCAGGGGAGTAGGGATGTGGATAAAAAAAAGACAGTGGAGGAGACAGAGACAGACAGACAGATAGAGAGCTCAGAATATCAGCCAGAAAGGCCAGAGCTCTCCAAGAAGCAGTGTACACGTACAAACAAGCCAAGACGTGTACAACTCTTCCAATTGTCTCCCCTCGCTTCAAGATGCCGTCAGTGATGTCAGCCTAAAATAATGGGGGGATAAGAGCTAGAGAAAGAGGGGCGGTACGCAGAGACAGACAGACAGACAGGCGGGCATGCAGACAGACAGACACAGGCACTGACAGAGAAAGAAAGAGACAAAGACAAAGACAGTGACACAGGTACACACACACACACACACACACACACACACACACACACACACACACATATTTATATATATATATATATATACATACGCGCGAACACACACACACACACACACACACACACACACACTGACAGACGGACAGTAAGACTAAGAAAGACACAGAGACGAGCAGACAGGGACAAGGGAGTAGGGATGGGGATTAAAAAAATTACAGTGGAGGAGATAGACAGAGACACACACAGACAAACAGACAGACAGACAGACAGATAGAGAATTCAGAATATCAGCCAGAAAGGCCAGAACTCTCTAAGAAGCAGTGTCCACGTACAAACAAGCCAAGACGTGTACAACAACTCTTCCAGTAAAACAAACCCTTTCCGAGAAAAGAGAATTAGCTCAGTGCTTACGTACAAACCCAGCAGCAAATGTAACTCCATTGAGCAAGCTACCAGCAACGCTTTAGGACAGACAGACAGGTACAAACACGCCGCGAAGTGTCCGATTGTCCCCCTCGCTTCGACAAGCCGCCAGTGATGACAGCCTAAACTAATGGGGGGATAAGAGCGAGAGGCGGGTACACAGAGACAGACAGACAGCAGACACAGAAAGAAAGAGACACAGGTACACACACACTGAGAGAGAGAGACAGAACAGACACACACACACACAGAGGCAGTAAAACACAGAGATGAGCAGGGGAGGGGATAAAAAAAAAAAGACAGTGGAGGAGACAGACAGTGACACACATTGACAGACAGACAGCTCAGAATATTAGCCAGAACTCTCTAAGAAGCAGTGTCCACGTACAAACAAGCCAAGACGTGTACAACAACTCTTCCAATTGTCCGCCCTCGCTTCAAGATGCCGTCAGTGATGACAGCCTAAAATAATGGGGGGATAAGAGCTACAGGAAGAGGGGCGGTACACAGAGACAGACAGATAGCCGGGCATACAGACAGACAGACAAAGCCACTGACAGAGAAAGAAAGAGACAAAGACACACACAATATATATATATAATATATATATTAAAATCAGTTATAAAACAAAACTTGCTCTTATGTCTTAGAGTGAAGAAATAGGGGGAAATAAGCATTTATATCTGCAGTGGCAGTTAATTCTGCCTAACTAACAGTGTGTGCTTGAGAGGGTGAGTGGGGAATAATAAATGCTTCTCAAATGAGTCTTCAGCAAGCTTATAGTCTCCAAGGAAGAGACACACTCCAATGGGAAGGAAACTCACTAACATACAACTCCTGGTCAGATACCGGTATTTCGAAACCTGATTGTTTTTCTTCAGTGACCGCGGAAAGTGGTAATTTAACTCCTCTGCCTTTTCGGTTTTAAGAAGAATGCTATCCCAGAATAAGGCTGGTGTGCAATACCATAGTATGTTTGTTGAGTTTTCAAAAAACCAACCAAAGGTGCCACTTAAGAAGCAAAAGAAAATCATGAAACAGCAAAACCAGCTACATTTTCTAGTGAAAAGTAGAAAATATAAAAAGATAACCTCTTAAGACACAAGTGCTGAGGGCCAGTTCTTGGAATGAATCCGCAAGGGACTAAATTATAATTGACTAATAAATTCCAAGGATAAGTAACCGAGCACCATTCCAGCAATTTACAGAGCAGCTTGGTGTTGCAAAGACTGCAAGAAATATTCAATTATAAAACAAAACTTGCTCTGATGTCTTAGAGTGAAGAAATAGGGGGAAATAAGCAATTATATCTGCAGTGGCAGATTTTATAATTGAATATTTCTTGCAGTCTTTGCAACACCAAGCTGCTCTGTAAGTTGCTGGAATGGTGCTCGCTTACTTATCCTTGGAATTTATTAGTCAATTACACACACACACACACACACACACACACACACACACACACACACACAAAATACAATATATATATATATATATATATATATATATATATATATATATACTGACAGACAGACAGACAGTAAGACTAAGAAAGACACAGACACGAGCAGACAGGGATAGGGGAGTAGGGATGGGGATAAAAAAATACAGTGGAGGGGACAGAGAGATACACTTAGACAGACAGACAGATAGACAGACAGACAGACAGACAGATAGAGAGCTCAGAATATCAGCCAGAAAGGCCAGAGCTCTCGAAGAAGCAGTGTACACGTACAAACAAGCCAAGACGTGTACAACAACTCTTCCAATAAAACAAACCCTTTTTGATAAAAGAGAATTAGCTCAGTGCTAAAACCGACAACAAATGTAACTCCACTCAACAAGCCACCAGCAATGCTTTATGACATACATACAGGTACAAACATGCCGCGAAGTGTCCGATCGTCCGCCCTCGCTTCTATATGCCGTCAGTGTTGACAGCCTAAAATAATGGGGGTGGGGGGTGGGGGGGGGATAAGAGCGAGAGGAAGAGGGGCGGGTACACAGAGACAGACAGACAGACAGACAGACAGACAGGCGGGCAGGCAGACAGGCAGACAGACAGACACAGACACTGACAGAGAAAGAAAGAGACAAAGGCAATGACACGTGTACACACACACTGAGAGAGAGAGAGAGGAGAGAGAGAGAGAGAGAGAGAGAGAGAGAGAGAGAGAGAGAGAGAGAGAGAGAAGACAGAGGGACAAACACACACAAGGGAGAGGAGAGAGAGAGAAGAGAGAGAGAGAGAGAGAGAGAGACGGACACACACACACACACACACACACACACACACACACACACACACACACACACACACACACACTGGGGAGATTCCCGATTACTTTTATAGTGATAACCCAGATTATCGCATTCTGGATACACATATTAGAGTCAGACCAAGACTCTTATCAACAACAGATTTATCAGTCAATGAATGATCTCTCAGGACACCGAAGAAAGCAAATGGACGAAGTTTATACGACAAACCTTGTCAACGATAGATTACAGATGTCTGGGAAAATCAGGGTACATTTAGTGTGACTCGCTTGAAGTTTCTAATCAATGCGAAGCTGGAAACGTTTTATTTTGAGTTCTGGAAGAAACAAAAGAACGAAAGCACATCCAAGCTCAAATTTTTGGCCACAGTTGCTACCGAATACAAACAGGCGGCTTATTAGGAGCAACGCATTGACACAGATTGCAGACGAGCACTAACTAGATTACGAATAAGCGCCCATGAACTCCAAACTGAAAGGGGCCGTTATCCCAACATTGACAGAGAAAACAGATTATGCACGACATGCCACGTTGTTGAGAACGAACTACATTTTCTCGACGACTGCAAATTATTTGACCAACAACGTTATGACCTGATGACAATGATCACAAAAACAGATTTTCCACCACAGACTAACATGACAAAACCCTCGGAGCTCATGTTATTGGACTGCTTCCAACCTGTGCTTGCCCAGTATTTCCTGTTGTGTTTTTCTCTTCTGAGGCAGAATATTTCATCAGACCCTGATACACACTATGCTTTTTCTTTCTGCCACTAATGTTATGTTGCAAGATGTGACGACGTTGGGATTAGTTTAACTGAAAGTCTTAACATGATCATCTGTGCCCCACAAAACCTCTGGTGTTCATATGACAATAAAATATGTTCTTGTTCTTGCTCACACACACACACACACACACACACACACACACACACACACACACACACACACACACACACAGTAAGGCTAATAAAGACACAGAGAGAAGCAGATAGGGACAGGGGAGTAGGGATGGGGATAGAAAAAATACAGTGGAGGGGACAGAGAGAGACACACATAGACAGACAGACAGACAGATAGAGAATTCAGAATATCAGCCAGAAAGGCCAGAACTCTCTAAGAAGCAGTGTCCACGTACAAACATGCCAAGACGTGTACAACAACTCTTCCAATAAAACAAACCCTTTTCGATAAAAGAGAAGTAGCTCAGTGCTTATGTACAAACCCAGCAGCACAATGTAACTCCATTCAGCAAGCTACCAGCAATACTTTAGGACAGACAGACAGGTACAAACACGCCGCGAAGTGTCCGATTGTCCCCCTCGCTTCTACATGCCGTCAGTGATGACAGCCTAAACTAATGAGGGGATAAGAGCGAGAGGAAGCGAGGCAAGTACACAGAGACAGACAGACAGGCGGGCAGGCAGGCGGGCAGGCAGACAGGCAGGCAGACAGACAGACAGACAGACACAGACACTGACAGAGAGAGAAAGAGACAAAGACAATGACAGAGGTACACATACACACTGAGAGAGAGAGAGAGAGAGAGAGAGAGAGAGAGAGAGAGAGAGAGAGAGAGAGACACACACAACACACATATATATATATATATATATATATATATATATATACGCGCACGCACGCACCCCGCGCGCGCGCGCACACACACACACACACACACACACACACACACACACACACACACACACACACACACTGACAGGCAGGCAGTAAGACTAAGAAAGACACAGTTACTAGCAGACAGGGACAGGGGAGTAGAGATGTGAATAAAAAAAAAATACAGTGGAGACAGACAGAGACACACATAGACAGACAGACAGACAGACAGACATATAGAGAGCTCAGAATATTAGCCATAAAGGCCAGAGCTCTCTAAGAAGCAGTGTCCACGTACAAACAAGCCAAGACGTGTACAACAACTCTTCCAATAAAACAAACCCTTTTTGACAAAAGAGAACCAGCTCAGTGCTAAAACTAACAACAAATGTAACTCCACTCAACAAGCCACCAGCAATGCTTTAAGGCAGACAGACAGATACAAATACGCCGCGAAGTGTCCGATCGTCCGGCCCGCTTCTAAATGCCATCAGTGATAGCCTAAAATAATGGGGATCAGAGCGAGAGGAAGAGGGGCGGGTACACACAGAGAAAGATACACAGAGAGACGGGTGGACACAGGCAGACACTGAGAAAGCCGGGAGAAAGCCGAGGAAATACAAAAGACAAGAAGGTTGGAAGCAAGGAGCAGAGAGACAGACAGGAAAAATAAGATGGACAGACAGGCACTGAGAGAGAGAGAGAGAGAGAGAGAGAGAGAGAAGAGAGAGAGAGAGAGAGAGAGAGAGAGAGAGAGAGAGAGAGAGAGAGAGAACGCAGATAGAAAGAAAGATTAAAGAAAAGGGACACAGAGACGGACAGAAATAAAGATAGATGAAGACAGGACTGGAGGAACACAGACAGGGAGAGGGACAGATAGAAGTGGGGGGGGGGGGGGGAGGGGGGGGAGAGATAGGGCGGAAAAGAGAAATGCGAGACAAGCAGCGAGGCAAAGAAATTCATAAAGAAGACAGAAAGGGAGAAGAAACCAGACAGAGAGGGAGAGCAGTACGAATACAGTGGGGGATCGGGAACGAGCGTCTGTGGGAGGGGGGAGGGATGGGAGGGGGGGGTGGAAACGGACGGGAGTTAAAAACAGAGAAGACAGAAGATTGATGACAAATTCGTTCTGTCCTTTGCTGTTTGTTTGTTTTTTGTTTTGCTTTGCTTTGTACTGAAACAGTTGGACATCAGTTCGAAACCAAACGAACAACGGACGATGCTCGGTAATCTGCAAGGGAGGCAATCTGTGTTTGGAGTTCGCGTTCACCAACAGTGACCTCGCCGTTTTCATGGGACAGGGACCACTGGTGGGCACGCCCAAAGCAATTTTACCCTATCTGTCAGCTCAACATTTCAGTTAAGAAATACCAAAACATTCGTTTGAAACTATGCGCCTGTTATTCAGACACTGTACATCCCGATCATTATCCTAACATGCGTTTCAAATCAGATATTTGACCCTCTCGACCTGTTTGCTTGACCCATAAACTGAGAAAAGGTAGCTCTGTTTGCAATGGAAAGACAGGGGTTATCTTCTCCTGATTCTCTTTTCTTTTCTTTTAACAGGCCTTTTATCACAGAACGTTCGCGTCGCTGATACCATTGTCACCATCTTGAGCAAAACTTGAAAATGGCGTCTGCTCTTCCAACCAATCAGAGACCGTTACTAATTTTAGGTGCGGCAAGGAAGGGATTCGGAGTGGGGGGTGGGAGGGAGGTAGGATAATGGCTCAACATCATTAGAAAAGATTTCTGACCTCTGACCTTTAAATACGACATTTATCTCGTGTTCATCGAAGCGGGAGTGGGTTTTTACGGAAAGAAGCTGAATTTGAAGCTGAATTAGAAGAAACTAGACTTTTTAAGACTTCGTCTTTGCTTTTCATCTCTCATTATATATATATATATATATATATATATATATATATGTGTGTGTGTGTGTGTGTGTGTGTGTGTGTGTGTGTGTACGTAAAAAAAATATATCTACCACTGCAGACATGAATGCTTATCTCCACCTATTTCTTCAATCTAAGACATAAGAGCAAGCTTTGTTTACAATTCAATATTTCTTGCAGTCCTTGCAACACCAAGCTGCTCTGTAAATTGCTGAAATGGTGCTGTTACTTATCCTTGGAATTCATTTGTTTATTATAATTCAGTCCCTTGCGGATTCATTCCAAGAACTGGCCCTCAGCACTTGTGTCTTAAGAGGTTATCTTTTTATATTTTCTACTTTTCACAAGAAAGTGTAGCTTGTTTTGCTGTTTCATGATTTTCTTTTGCTTCTTAAGTGGCACCTTTGGTTGGTTTTTTGGAAACTCAACAAAGTGAAAGCTACTATGGTATTGCACACCAGCCTTTTTCTGGGATAGCATTCTGCTTAGAACCTAAAAGGCAGAGGAGAGACAAAAGGATGTAAATACGCCGCGAAGTCACTGACGACTGAGGAGAAGCAAACAGGTTTCAAAATACGGGTATCTGACCAGGAATTATGATATGTCAGTGAGTTTCATCCCCTTTGGAGATTATCTTCCCCCTTTGGAGACTATAAGCTTGCTGAAGGCTCATTTTGAGAAGCATTGATTATTCCCCATTCACCCACTGTTAGTTAGGCAAAGTTATCTATCACTGCAGATATCAATGCTTATATCCCCATACTTCTTCGATGTAAGACATAGAAGCAAGCAATGTTCGTAATAATTATATATATATATGTGTGTGTGTTTGTGTCGGGCTGCATGACTCGCCGAATTCTGTAACCTTCCTTGTGATTAGCAGGGAGAATTATTGAAATCACTTTCTGGACGACTAAAACAAATGCGGCACGGTACGCACGCGCACTCTATCGAACCGATCATAACTTGCACAGTAATGCAAAATGCAGCGATGCGAGCGTCACGAAAATGGCAGCAATGTGATTTTTCCACCTCCGACATAAACTGTGAATGAATAGTTGATGAGACAGGCACCGACAGAGCCAGGGACGGCTTTGATTAGTCAGGGGCAGTTTTACGTGACGCCGCTGAGTGGAGTGGGCGGCGGTCGTTAGATGTGAAAACAAAATATGGTTCTCGGAAGGTAACTGTTTGAAGACATTGCACGCATGCGCACGCGCGCGCGTACACACACAACACGCACACGCACGCACGCACGCAGGCACACACACACACATAAAGATTTGCACAGAAAGAGAGAGACAGACAGACTAACAGATAGACAGACACACAGGAGACAGCGAGAGAGAGAGACTGATTCGTCGATTATCACTCTCCTTTGGACCCCTCCCACCTCCCACCCCCTCCCACCCCCCGCAAAAAAAAAAAAAAGTGCGCTAACTCTAACCTAGTGACCCTGGCCTCAACTAACCTTAATCCTAACCTGAATATATGTATATATATATATATGCAACAACAGCAACCAGGCTTACATGATAGCAACAGGATGATACAAGCCATGCAAGAGCTCCCCATAGTAGGAGAAAGCAATTCTAATATTCTACGAAACATCCTGATGCCTTCCATGCTTCCTCCACAAGAGCCCTCCACTGACAACCCGGGAAGCCACCGATGTACCGGAAAACGCTGTGTCATTTGTAGGGAGCACATACCAGAGGCATGTGAATTCACCAGTGACATTAGTGGCGAGACATTCACCATTCGCCACGAGATGTCCTGCAGCACAAGAAACATCGCGTACCTGCTCTACTGCACCAAATGCAAGGGGGGCTCAGTACGTAGGACAAACACGCAACTCCCTCAAACAACGCTTCTACTTACGTAGGTCACACATCCAGAACAATACAGGCACCCACGTCACACATCATTTCCGCATGCACAACCACTCACTTCAAGACATGCGTTGTATGCCTATTGAAAAACAGTTCGTAAGACAGCTCTGTGCGCTTTATAACCCACATTCTCTTTTACACAACGGGCTGCCTACCTGGGTAGAGCCGACTGAAGAGCTGCCTGCTGGCGCTTTCTTCATTCGTTTCCCGTGTCCTTCAATCGATATCGTTCATTCGGTTTAAGAACTCTTTCATTCTTTCGATTTTTTACGCAGAGTGCGGGCTATGCGTAACGTGTCATCCATACTAACGGCCAAACTGGCCTTCTCTTCCGAAAGTAGGTGATGGGATTTTACGTGTGTGCAAGATGTTATGCGTGCGTTCACACACGGAACCTCAGTTTATAGTCTCATTCGAAGGACTATCTGGGAAATGGAGTCAGAACCAATGCTAACTCCGAGGGAAAAATCCCCCTGTACCGAAACGGCCCGGCGGAGATTCGAACCCGCAACCCCAGGATCACCAACATTACGAGTCGGGCGCTCTACCAACCGAGCTATTCCGGCCCCAAAGAAGTTTTACAAAACTGGATGAATCACGGACCCTTGTGTTAATATTCATAAATAAAGGAGTTACAGACTGAACAAAAAAGGAAAAAAGAAGAGGGAAGGAAAGAAAGACGAAATTTGACAGAACTACTCTCTAACACAGCTTCTTTCCGTTTAAGATCCATTTCATCTTCCATACAAACTGTTAACTCGAAGAGCGAGAGGTCAACAGGGAAATCTTAGAATTCTCTTCAGCCAAATCCTTGTTCCCATGCACCGGAGATGGTCACTTCATCTGACTGGTTGCGTAGGCGCTACTTCCCAATCGCTAGTAAATTCACAGAATTCGAATTCTTTTTTGTAAATCAAAAGAGACAGACGCTGCGAAGTCTAAACAATTCCAACTTATATATTAACAATTATCAATAAAAAAAAAATTGACAGAGATTACGAAGCTAAACAATCCCAACTAATATATCATTAATAAAAAGAGACATAGATTACGAAGTCTAAACAATCACAACTTATCTATCAATATATATAAATTAAAACAGACATAGATTACGAAGTTTGAACACTCTTAAATTATATACTGATATGTATAAATGAACAGGCAGCCTAAACAATCCCAACTTATATCTTGGTATGTATAAATGAAAACAGCCGGGGATTACAAAGTCTAAACAATCCCAACTTATATCTTGGTATGTATAAATGAAAACAGCCGGGGATTACAAAGTCTAAACAATCCCAACTTATATCTTGGTATGTATAAATGAAAACAGCCGGGGATTACAAAGTCTAAACAATCCCAACTTATATCTTGGTATGTATAAATGAAAACAGCCGGGATTACAAAGTCTAAACAATCCCAACTTATCTGGTATGTATAATGAAAACACGGATTACAAAGTCTAAACAATCCAACTTATATCTTGGTATGTATAAATGAAAACAGCCGGGGATTACAAAGTCTAAACAATCCCAACTTATATCTTGGTATGTATAAATGAAAACAGCCGGGGATTACAAAGTCTAAACAATCCCAACTTATATCTTGGTATGTATAAATGAAAACAGCCGGGGATTACAAAGTCTAAACAATCCCAACTTATATCTTGGTATGTATAAATGAAAACAGCCGGGGATTACAAAGTCTAAACAATCCCAACTTATATCTTGGTATGTATAAATGAAAACAGCCGGGGATTACAAAGTCTAAACAATCCCAACTTATATCTTGGTATGTATAAATGAAAACAGCCGGGGATTACAAAGTCTAAACAATCCCAACTAATATCTTGGTATGTATAAATGAAAACAGCCGGGGATTACAAAGTCTAAACAATCCCAACTTATATCTTGGTATGTATAAATGAAAACAGCCGGGGATTACAAAGTCTAAACAATCCCAACTTATATCTTGGTATGTTTAAATGAAAACAGCCGGGGATTACAAAGTCTAAACAATCCCAACTTATATCTTGGTATGTATAAATGAAAACAGCCGGGATTACAAAGTCTAAACAATCCCAACTTATATCTTGGTATGTATAAATGAAAACAGCCGGGGATTACAAAGTCTAAACAATCCCAACTTATATCTTGGTATGTATAAATGAAAACAGCCGGGGATTACAAAGTCTAAACAATCCCAACTTATATCTTGGTATGTATAAATGAAAACAGCCGGGGATTACAAAGTCTAAACAATCCCAACTTATATCTTGGTATGTATAAATGAAAACAGCCGGGGATTACAAAGTCTAAACAATCCCAACTAATATCTTGGTATGTATAAATGAAAACAGCCGGGGATTACAAAGTCTAAACAATCCCAACTTATATCTTGGTATGTATAAATGAAAACAGCCGGGGATTACAAAGTCTAAACAATCCCAACTTATATCTTGGTATGTTTAAATGAAAACAGCCGGGGATTACAAAGTCTAAACAATCCCAACTTATATCTTGGTATGTATAAATGAAAACAGCCGGGGATTACAAAGTCTAAACAATCCCAACTTATATCTTGGTATGTATAAATGAAAACAGCCGGGGATTACAAAGTCTAAACAATCCCAACTTATATCTTGGTATGTATAAATGAAAACAGCCGGGGATTACAAAGTCTAAACAATCCCAACTTATATCTTGGTATGTATAAATGAAAACAGCCGGGGATTACAAAGTCTAAACAATCCCAACTTATATCTTGGTATGTATAAATGAAAACAGCCGGGGATTACAAAGTCTAAACAATCCCAACTTATATCTTGGTATGTATAAATGAAAACAGCCGGGGATTACAAAGTCTAAACAATCCCAACTTATATCTTGGTATGTATAAATGAAAACAGCCGGGGATTACAAAGTCTAAACAATCCCAACTTATATCTTGGTATGTATAAATGAAAACAGCCGGGGATTACAAAGTCTAAACAATCCCAACTTATATCTTGGTATGTATAAATGAAAACAGCCGGGGATTACAAAGTCTAAACAATCCAAACTTATATCTTGGTATGTATAAATGAAAACAGCCGGGGATTACAAATTCTAAACAATCCCAACTTATATCTTGGTATGTATAAATGAAAACAGCCGGGGATTACAAAGTCTAAACAATCCCAACTTATATCTTGGTATGTATAAATGAAAACAGCCGGGGATTACAAAGTCTAAACAATCCCAACTTATATCTTGGTATGTAAAAATGAAAACAGCCGGGGATTACAAAGTCTAAACAATCCCAACTTATATCTTGGTATGTATAAATGAAAACAGCCGGGGATTACAAAGTCTAAACAATCCCAACTAATATATTAATATATATAAATCACAGGAGACAGGTTTTTACAAAGTCTAAACAATCCCAGCTCGTATGTTAATATGTATAAATCACAGGAGACAGGTTTTTACAAAGTCTAAACAATCCCAGCTCGTATGTTAATATGTATAAATCACAGGAGACAGGTTTTTACAAAGTCTAAACAATCCCAGCTCGTATGTTAATATGTATAAATCACAGGAGACAAGGACTGCAAAGCCTAAACAGTCCCAGCTTATATACTAATAAATCAAAACAAGCAGGGTTTACAAAGCTTAAACAATCCCAGCTTATATATTAATCTGCATAAATCGCAAGAGACGTAGGTGACAGACATTGAGTAAATAATCTACCAGCCACCGTGGGGAAGTGGTTAGCGTCGCGGATTACCAGCTGGGAGGTCAAGGGTTCGATTCCAATCAGAGTCACTTATGTGTAGGATTTTTTCTGCCCGCACCGGCTCTTACCCAGAGTTGAGTTTGCTGCGGGCTCAATTGGGAAGACTGGGACCACACAGTCGAATTTCATCCTCTAAATGGATGCGTCTCTGAGAGTGTTGCTCCAATTTCTTGACCAACACTGCAGGGACTATATTATGAAAGTAAGCGTGGAGTACAGCCCAGTCATGCAGTCTCAGACCAGAATGGAAATCTGTGGCATCATCACCATCATCTTCATCCTCCTTGATCAACATTTTTTTTCTTTTATGTCTCAAATTCTGTGGGCCTTCAAGCCCTGCTCTCACGGTGACCTCAAGTTTCGGTTGCCTCAACACGTCTATAGCCTTGGTTTGATTTTGTCGGAGTCGCTGGTATCGGCAAATACTTGGAAATGCCCTTTTAATGAACCTGATGGTGCCCTCTTGGGGGAGAGATCGCACACGCCGGCTCCGTGACAAAGCAATTATTGTCGTCAGCACGGAGCTTAGCAGATGGTGTCCTGCGCACATTGGATCAGAACAGGTACCCCTGATCAGAACAGGTACCCCTGATCAGAACAGGTACCATCCAGCGTGACTCGGCAGCAGTACGGTGTCTCCTGTGGGGAATCGCCTGATGATGACTTGACAATGACGGCTCCCTGTGGATCGCCGGTGCCGGGGCTGTGGCGGGACGGGCCAGACCGAGGATGAAGACGAGGGATCAGAATGAGCGGCGTGGGTGCAATACCACTGAGGTGGCGAAGATGGGACAGGATAGAAAGAGAGAGAGAGAGAGAGAGAGAGAGAGAGAGAGACAGACAGACAGACAGACAGACAGACAGACAGACAGACTGACAGACAGACAGACTGACAGACTGACAGAGACACAGACAGACAGATAGACACAGGCACAGTCAGAGACAGAGAAGAAGAAGAAGACGAGGAAGAAGTAGAAGAAGAAGAAGACAGACAGACAGACAGATAGACACAGGCACAGTCAGAGACAGAGAAGAAGAAGAAGAAGAAGAAGAAGAAGAAGAAGAAGAAGAAGAAGAAGAAGAAGAAGACGACGACGAAGAAGAAGAAGAGAGAAAAAGAAAAAAGATAGAGAAAGAAAAGAAAGAAAGAAAGAAGTCTAAACAATCTAGTCTCTAAGTATTGTTCATTTCCGTTTAAAACTCAGTTCATCTTCGATATAAGCGAATGGAAGTTGTCTTAAAGGACTAGAGGTGAAAAGGAACTCTGTCCGGGTTATGTTCAGCCAGAGGTTTTGTCCTCATACACCAAAAGCAGTCACGTCCTCTGATTTCAAAGCAGCCAAACGTCTTAATTTAATCTCCCTCTGAGACACAGAGAGAGAGAGAGAGAGAGAGAGAGAGAGAGAGAGAGAGAAGAGAGGCAGACAGACAGACAGACAGAGACAGAGAGAGACAGAGAGAGACAGAGACAGAGACTTAGAGGGAGAGATGCCTGCATAAGCAACTGTGTAAAAAAAAAAAGCAAATCCATATGGCTTTTCTTTTTTTTCGTTTTGTTTTTGGCCAAGCATGACACAACAAAACACATGATACTTACGTAAATGATAGACCTGTCTGCTTTACTCTGCAACCAAAAATTGAATAAGTACATAAATACTCTTTTCTTTCAAAAGGAAGGGGGGGGGGGGGTATTTTGGTTGCTTAATACTTTTTTTTTCAAAAGGATGGGGGGGGGGGGGGGTGTAGTTTGGTTGCTTGACTGTTTTTTTGTCGTCGTCGTCGTCGTCGCTGTTGTTGTTGTTGTCGTTGTAATTGTTGAGAAACAGCACGCCAACAAAGCTCGAGTAGTCCTAAAACTGTGGACTGTGAGGGGCCTGTCTGGTCATTCTGTAAAGAAACTACACCAAAATGTTTTGGGTTTGAGGTGTTCACTTTCCATACATAGTACAACACACACCAAATCTTAAAATACTCCGGAATCAAATAAGATCATGTATACTTGTTGTCTTCTTCCAAACATCCATGACGTCAAGAAGCTCCGTCTTTTGTAGCCCTGTGTAATTATCACATCAATACACTCTACTGAATGAGAGCCTATACTTAGCGTCGCTGTGTCTGGGGTTTGATTGCAGCACAAATGGTGCTCCTGGATGTCGTGGGTATAGTCTCGGTGTGGTTGTACCGCATCATTCCGCCAGATGTGGGACGTTTGTGTGCCGTCTACAGTGGTCCCTTCTATCAGTCTTTTGGCTGTCGTGTCCAATTATGGCTGAGTAGAGGTTCGAGATCTTTATGGCGGTCCCGTTTACAATCCAAAATTGACCATTGACATCTCTCTGTCTTTGTCTCTGTCTGTCTGTCTGTCTCTCTGTCTGTCTGTCTGTCTATCTGGTAATGTTCTT
>CM065736.1:18146459-18158959 GCA_033310375.1 Conus canariensis | reverse complement strand
GCATCAAGATATACTATAGGGACCAACACGTTTCCTGCATCAAGATATACTACAGGGACCGACACATTTCCTGCATCAAGATATACTACAGGGACCGACACATTTCCTGCATCAAGATACACTATAGAGACCGACACATTTCCTGCATCAAGATATACTGTAGGGACCAACACATTTCCTGCATTAAGACAGAAACCAACACGTTTCCTGCATCAAGATATACTACAGGGACCATCACATTTCCTGCATCAAGAAATACTACACGGACCGACACATTTCCTGCATCAAGATATACTATAGAGACCAACACATTCCTGCATCAAGATATACTATAGGGACAGACACATTTCCTGCATCAAGAAATACTACAAGGACCGACACATTTCCTGCATCAAGATATACTATAGAGACCAACACATTCCTGCATCAAGATATACTATAGGAACCAACACATTCCTGCATCAAGATATACTATAGGGACCAACACATTTCCTGCATCAAGATATACTACAGGGACCAACACATTTCCTGCATCAAGATATACTACAGGGACCAACGCATTTCCTGCATCAAGAAATACTACAGGGACGGACACATTTCCTGCATCAAGAAATACTACAGGGACGGACACATTTCCTGCATCAAGATATACTGTAGGGACCAACACATTTCCTGCATCAAGACAGAAACCAACACGTTTCAAAAGTATAGAGACCGACACATTTCCTGCATCAAGATAGAAACCAGCACACTTCCTGCATCAAGATTTACTATTGGGACCGACACATTTCTTGCATCAAGATATACTATTGGGACCGACACATTTCTTGCATCAAGATATACTATTGGGACCGACACATTTCCTGCATCAAGATATACTATTGGGACCGACACATTTCCTGCATCAAGATACACTATTGGGACCGACATATTTCCTGCATCAAGATGTACTATTGAGACCAACACATTTCCTGCATCAAGATATACTATAGAGACAGACACATTTCCTGCATCAAGATATACTATTGGGACCGACACATTTCCTGCATCAAGATATACTATAGGGACAGACACATTCCCTGCATCAAGATATTCTATTGAGACCGACACGTTTCCTGCATCAA
Source organism: Conus canariensis (assembly GCA_033310375.1). Taxonomy (NCBI): domain Eukaryota; kingdom Metazoa; phylum Mollusca; class Gastropoda; order Neogastropoda; family Conidae; genus Conus; species Conus canariensis. The sequence goes on along the minus strand of CM065736.1, from coordinate 18,157,835 downwards.
CATATACTATAGGGACCAACACGTTTCCTGCATCAAGATATGCTATACAGACTGACACGCTTCCTGCATCAAGATTTACCATAGGGACCAACAGGTTTCCTGCATCAAGATATACTACAGGGACCAGCAGAATTCCTGCACCAAGATGTACTATAGGGACCAAAACATTTCCTGCATCAAGATGTACTATAGGAACCAACACATTTTCTGCCTCTAGATATACTACAGGGACTAACACATTTCCTGCATCAAGATATACTACAGGGACCAACACATTTCCTGCATCAAGATATACTACAGGGACCAACACATTTCCTGCATCAAGATGTACTATAGGGACCAACACGTTTCCTGCATCAAGACATACTATAGAGCCAACACATTTCCTGCATCAAGATATACTATAGGGACCAACACATTTCCTGCATCAAGATATACTATAGGGACCAACACGTTTCCTGCATCAAGATATACTATAGAGACCAACACATTTCCTGCATCAAGATATACTGTAGGGACCAACACGTTTCCTGCATCAAGATATACTATAGGGACCAACACGTTTCCTGCATCAAGATATACTATAGAGACCAACACATTTCCTGCATCAAGATATACTATAGGGACCAACACGTTTCCTCCATCAAGATATACTACAGGGACCGACACATTTCCTGCATCAAGATATACTACAGGGACCGACACATTTCCTGCATCAAGATATACTACAGGGACCAACAGGTTTCCTGCATCAAGATATACTACAGGGACCAGCAGAATTCCTGCACCAAGATGTACTATAGGGACCAAAACATTTCCTGCATCAAGATGTACTATAGGAACCAACACATTTTCTGCCCCTAGATATACTACAGGTACCAACACATTTCCTGCATCAAGATATACTACAGGGACCAACGCATTTCCTGCATCAAGAAATACTACAGGGACGGACACATTTTCTGCATCAAGAAATACTACAGGGACGGACACATTTCCTGCATCAAGATATACTGTAGGGACCAACACATTTCCTGCATCAAGACAGAAACCAACACGTTTCCAAAAGTTATAGAGACCGACACATTTCCTGCATCAAGATAGAAACCAGCACACTTCCTGCATCAAGATTTACTATTGGGACCGACACATTTCTTGCATCAAGATATACTATTGGGACCGACACATTTCTTGCATCAAGATATACTATTGGGACCGACACATTTCCTGCTATCAAGATATACTATTGGGACCGACACATTTCCTGCATCAAGATACACTATTGGGACCGACATATTTCCTGCATCAAGATGTACTATTGAGACCAACACATTTCCTGCATTCAAGATATACTATAGAGACAGACACATTTCCTGCATCAAGATATACTATTGGGACCGACACATTTCCTGCATCAAGATATACTATAGGGACAGACACATTCCTGCATCAAGATATTCTATTGAGACCGACACGTTTCCTGCATCAACATATACTATAGGGACCAACACGTTTCCTGCATCAAGATATGCTATACAGACTGACACGCTTCCTGCATCACGATTTACTATAGGGACCAACAGGTTTCCTGCATCAAGATATACTACAGGGACCAGCAGAATTCCTGCACCAAGATGTACTATAGGGACCAAAACATTTCCTGCATCAAGATGTACTATAGGAACCAACACATTTCCTGCTCTAGATATACTACAGGGACTAACACATTTCCTGCATCAAGATATACTACAGGACCAACACATTTCCTGCATCAAGATATACTACAGGGACCAACACATTTCCTGCATCAAGATGTACTATAGGGACCAACACGTTTCCTGCATCAAGACATACTATAGAGACCAACACATTTCCTGCATCAAGATATACTATAGGGACCAACACATTTCCTGCATCAAGATATACTATAGGGACCAACACGTTTCCTGCATCAAGATATCCTATAGAGACCAACACATTTCCTGCATCAAGATATACTGTAGGGACCAACACGTTTCCTGCATCAAGATATACTATAGGGACCAACACTTTCCTGCATCAAGATATACTATAGAGACCAACACATTTCCTGCATCAAGATATACTATAGGGACCAACACTTTCCTCCATCAAGATATACTACAGGGACCAACAGGTTTCCTGCATCAAGATATACTACAGGGACCAGCAGATTCCTGCACCAAGATGTACTATAGGGACCAAAACATTTCCTGCATCAAGATGTACTATAGGAACCAACACATTTTCTGCCTCTAGATATACTACAGGTACCAACACATTTCCTGCATCAAGATATACTACAGGGACCAACAGTTTCCTGCATCAAGATATACTACAGAGACCAGCAGAATTCCTGCACCAAGATGTACTATAGGGACCAAAACATTTCCTGCATCAGGATGTATTATAGGGACCAACACATTTTCTGCCTCTAGATATACTACAGGGACTATCACATTCCTGCATCAAGATGCACGATAAGGGACCGACATATATATAGGGACTGACACATTTCCTGCATCAAGATATACTACAGGGACCGACACATTTCCTGCATCAAGATATACTATACAGACCGACACATTTCCTGCATCAAGATATACTACAGGGACCAACACATTTCCTGCATCAAGATATACTACAGGGACCAACACATTTCCTGCATCAAGATGTACTATAGGGACCAACACGTTTCCTGCATCAAGACATACTATAGAGACCAACACATTGCCTGCATCAAGATATACTATAGGGACCAACACATTTCCTGCATCAAGATATACTATAGGGACCAACACGTTTCCTGCATCAAGATATACTATAGAGACCAACACGTTTCCTGCATCAAGATATACTGTAGGGACCAACACGTTTCCTGCATCAAGATATACTATAGGGACCAACACGTTTCCTGCATCAAGATATACTATAGAGACCAACACATTTCCTGCATCAAGATATACTATAGGGACCAACACGTTTCCTGCATCAAGATATACTACAGGGACCGACACATTTCCTGCATCAATGATATACTACAGGGACCAACAGGTTTTCCTGCATCAAGATATACTACAGGAACCAGCAGAATTCCTGCACCAAGATGTACTATAGGGACCAAAACATTTCCTGCATCAAGATGTACTATAGGAACCAACACATTTTCTGCCTCTAGATATACTACAGGTACCAACACATTTCCTGCATCAAGATATACTACAGGGACCAACAGGTTTCCTGCATCAAGATATACTACAGGGACCAGCAGAATTCTTGCACCAAGATGTACTATAGGGACCAAAACATTTCCTGCATCAGGATGTATTATAGGGACCAACACATTTTCTGCCTCTAGATATACTACAGGGACTAACACATCTCCTGCATCAAGATGCACTATAGGGACCGACATATATATAGGGACTGACACATTTCCTGCATCAAGATATACTACAGGGACCGACACATTTCCTGCATCAAGATATACTATACAGACCGACACATTTCCTGCATCAAGATATACTACAGGGACCAACACATTTCCTGCATCAAGATATACTACAGGGACCGACACATTTCCTGCATCAAGATATACTATACAGACCGACACATTTCCTGCATCAAGATATACTATACAGACCAACACATTACCTGCATCAAGATATACTATAGGGACCAACACATTTCCTGCATCAAGATATACTACAGGGACGGACACATTTCCTACATCAAGATATACTACAGGGACCGACACATTACCTGCATCAAGATATACTATAGGGACCAACACATTTCCTGCATCAAGATATACTACTGGGACCGACACATTTCCTGCATCAAGATATACTACAGGGACCAACACATTTCCTGTATCAAGATATACTGTAGGGACCAACACATTTCCTGTGTCAAGATATACTATGGGGACCAACACATTTCCTGCATCAAGATATACTACAGGGACCGACACATTTCCTGCTCAAGATATACTACAGGAATCGACACATTTCCTGCATCAAGATATACTATAGGGACCAACACATTTCCTGCATCAAGATATACTGTAGGGACCAACACATTTCCTGTGTCAAGATATACTGTAAGGACCAACACATTTCCTGCATCAAGATATACTGTAGGGACCAACACATTTCCTGGATCAAGACAGAAACCAACACATTCCTGCATCAAGATATACTATAGGGACCAACACATTTCCTGCATCAAGATATACTATAGGGACCAACATATTTCCTGCATCAAGATATACTACAGGGACCAACATATTTCCTGCATCAAGATGTACCTTAGGGACCAACACATTTCGTGCATCAAGATATACTACAGGGACCAACACATTTCCTGGATCAAGACAGAAACCAACACATTCCTGTCATCAAGATATACTACAGGGACCAACACATTTCCTGCATCAAGATATACTATAGGGACCAACATATTTCCTGCATCAAGATGTACTATAGGGACCAACACATTTTCTGCCTCTAGATATACTACAGGGACTAACACATTTCCTGCATCAAGATATACTATAGGGACCAACACATTTCCTGCAGTAAGATACTATGGGGACCAACACATTTCCTGCATCAAAATGTATGATATATGTATCTTGTATACTAGATACACATTTCATGTATCAAAATATATGATATACATGATATATGTATATTGTATACTAAATATACATTTCCTGCATCAAGATATATTATATATGTATCTTGTGTACTAGATATACATTTCATGTATCAAGATACATGATGTACGTATCTTATATACCAGATATACATTTCTGCATCAAGATAGACTACGTGGACTGACAGGTTTCCTGCATCAAGAGAGTACAGGGATTTATGGCTTTGCCTTCTTACGTCAAGATCTACCGTAGGGGCCAATGGCTTTGCCCCTTCCACAGGATACGCAACAGGAGTCAACGGCTTTCCCTCCACACCAAGATGAACTACACCGTCCAAAGATGTTCCTTTCCAACATCGAGATTTACCATACGATCCATCGACTTTTCGTTTCGCGCTTTGTATCATAGATGGTGGTGACCTGTAGGAAGAAGTCTGTTACTTTATAACAGATCTTGCGGGTACACACACACACACACACACACACACACACAGAGTGACAGACATGACAGTGATAATGCCCGCCTACCCGGAGGCGTGGTAAGAAGGCTATATCGGGGTATGGGTGGTTTTTCCTGCCTTAGAACACCCCGTGGTAATCCATACACAGCTGTGACGATGGACAGACCTTTTATCCATTGTTTCCAACGCTATTCTTAATAAACATAGGATATTCAGTCTGGTTTCTTACCTCCATCACCCCCCTTCCTTTCCTTTTCCCCCCGTCTTCTGTTTTCTTCGGTCTTTCTTCGTTCTATTCTTCGTTTCTTTTTTCCCCCTTTAATTTTTCTTTTTACTTTTATTTTTTGTTTTGTTTTTGTTTTTGTTCCTTCCATATTTTCGTTAAGCTATCAGATAATTTTCTGGTATTTAATCAATACACACACACGCACACACATGCACGTGCGCTCACACACACGCGCGCGTGCGCGCACACACACACATACACGCATACACACACGTATACGCACGCGGGCGTGTACGTGTGTGTACACACACATACATACACGCACGCACGCACTCACGCACTCGCGCATGCACGCAAACTGAGAGACAAGAAGAGGATTGACGGGGAGAGATAGAAAGAAAGGTTGTGATGAAGGGGTACAATGGGAGGTAGGGAGACAACACAGACTGACAGACGCTGTCGAGGGACGCGGCGACGTCAGGTAGGGTGTGTGTGTGTGTGTGTGTGTGTGTGTGTGTGTGTGGTGTGCGTGCGTGCGTGCGTGCGTGCGTGCGTGAGTGCGTGTGTGTGTGTGTGTGTGTGTGTGTGTGTGTGTGTGCGCGCGTGCGCGCGTGTGTGTGTGCGTGCGTGCGTGCGTGCGTGCGTGTGTTGTGTGTGTGTGTGTGTGTGTTTGTCTGTGTGTGTGTGTGTCTCTGTGTGTGTGTGTGTGTGTGTGTGTGTGTGTATGTGTGTGTCTGTCTGTGTGTGTGCGCGCGCGCGTGTGGGTGGGGGGTGGGAGGTTCTAATTTACGCCAAGGGATACATCCAAGCGATAAATGTATGGCCATCGATCCACGTCACAGGTAGGCCAGCAACTGATGAACAGTTACCTGATGATATATGTCACACCACACACACACACACACACACACACTCACACACATACACACACACCCCTTCCCCTCCCCCAACACACACACACACACACGCGCGCGCGCGCCCTCCCCTCCCCCCAACACACACACACACACACACACACACACACACACACACACACACCACAGGCACACTGAGAGAGAAAGAAAGGAATGGACGGGAAGGGACAGCCCGAGAAAGACAAGAGGTAGCTGGGGACGAAGGGTGCAGTGACATGGGGGTGTGGGTGGAGGGGAGGAGACAATACACACAGACAATGTCGGAGGAAGTGGCGATGTCGGGTAGAGGCAGGGGGTGGGCAGTTGGGCTGGGGGGGGGGGGGAGGGAGGGGGGCTCCAATTTACATCGATGGATGACTCTAAGCAATTAATGTATGGCAATTGATCCACGCCACAGGTAGGCCAGTACCTGTGAACAGTTACCTGATGTCATATATCACGGACAAGAACTGTGCCCATGTACACATACGCGCACGCTCGCGCGTGCACGCGAGCACACACGCACGCACTCGCGCGCGCGAGCACACACACACACACACACACACACACACATGGACGCACCCTCCCCCTCCCCCCCCAACACACACACACACACACACAGAGACTGAGAGGAAGAAAGGACAGGCGGTTGGGGAGGAAGAGTGGAGTGACACGGGGGAAGGGGGCTGGAAGGGGTGGTGGATTACAGACAGACACTGTCGGAGGAAGTGGCAGTGTCAGGTAGGGAGGGGGGGGGGCTCCAATTTACGCCGATGAATACATCCAAGCGATTAATGTATGGCAATCGATCCAAACCACAGGTAGGCCAATAACTGTGAACGCTTACCTGATGTCATATATCAAGGACAAGAACTGTACACACATACACGCTCACGTATACGCGACGCACGCACGTACGCACACAGTTGCACATGTACACACACATACACTCATACACGCACACTCAAGCTTACTAGTATACGGAGAGACAAAGACAGAGACAGACAGACAGACAGACAGCGAGAGAGATCCATTGTCACCATTATTGGAGATTAACGTTGAAGGGACGTGGTGCAGGTCTCCACTCCACATGGAGGGCGCGGGGGGTGGGGGTGAGGAACCGGAGGGGAGGGGGAGAAGGAGAAGAATGGACGCTCCCTACCCTGACCCCGTGACTGCGCATTTTCATTGCTGTCAATATATAATGGCTTGATTAAAGTAGGTCATCATTATCATCGTTCCTCACCCTCTTCCGAACCACACGCTGTGTAAGCTGAACAACAGCTGGCCACAACCCTTGTGTCTCTCGTCTCTCCAGCTGCAGGCCTAGCAGGTGCGTCCCGTCTGTTTCAAAGGCCCCTCGCACAGGTGTTGTCTCGCTTGGCCTCGTGTCTGTCTGCTTGCCCTGGGAGCCCCACTCTTACCCAAGACTTGTCTGGTGGTGTCTTCTGGAAACCATACATTGAATACACCGTCTAAACACGTAATCTACTCCATTAAACCGCTCAGCCCCCACTCCCACTCTGCCTACGCCATCTCTCTTCCCCTCCCCCTACCTACCATCCTCTCTCCCTCTCCCCCCCCCCCCCGACTCTCTCTCTCTCTCTGCAAGTGTGTGTGTGTGTGTGTGTGTGTGTGTGTTTGTGCGTGCGTGCGTGCGTGTGTGTGTTCCTTCTGTTTGGCTACCCACCATGCCATTATTACGTTTATGAATAGTCTGCTTGTCACTGTAGTGTTACATTACAGTGTTGCTATGTTGAATTGTCAGTATGAATGATATGTGTTGAAATAATGTGTGCATGACAAGGACAGATCATAAGATTGGCCTTGGCCTAAAAATCTTCATCCTTGCGTTTTAAAGATCAATCTGTCAATCAATCTGATGAGGATTCTCCGAGAGTCTGTCCTGACGGGAGGTCTACCCTCACAGTGGTAGATCGGCTTGACCATAATGTCGACCCCACCCCCACCCCCCACCCCCCATCTCACCCCCTCCTCCCCCCTCCCCGAGCTATGTCAGCGAGAGATAAGCGCTTCTGGTATTTTACTCCGAGCCGAACAGGTGTGGTGTCATCCCGGTTCACCTATCATCAGCGTGAATTTTAAAAGAAAACAACAGCCACAGAAACACAAATTTGCTGAAAAGCTGAATACGTTAACCATGTATATCAAGCAAGATTGTATTTCATTAACAAGCAAAGCTAAACAAGGTAGTTTTTGTTTATTTTTATGAACCTTGATAAATTCCGCACACATTACCTCGAAGCAATACTACTCGCCTGCAACGGCTCTCTCTCTCTCTCTCTCTCTCTCTCTCTCTCTCTCTCTCTCTCTCCCGTCTATCAAGGCGTTTGTCTCCAGCTTTGTATGAGCATTTACTTTTCTTGTAGCCCATTTATAAACAATTGCTTCCCCCACCTCCCTCCCCGATCCTCCCTCCCTCCTCCCCCACGTTCACACACAACCTTCTGGTATAACATAACTACGCAACAATAGTTTTTTTTTCTGTATCAAGATTCACTTATTCATTCAAATCATGGTCTGAACTCCTTACTGAAGGAGGAGACAAACACTGAAAGAGAGAAACGCAAGGCTTCCTTGACAGAAGAGGCACACACGCTTCTCTTGGCACGTTTGTTTTGCTTTCACCCTACATCTTTCGGGTATCTTCTGTCCTCCCCATCTTAAAACAACACACTCACAGGTGAACATATGTGTTCTTATGTGTGTGTGTGTGTGTGTGTGTGTGTGCGCGCGCGCGCGCGCGCGCGTGTGTGTGTGTGTGTGTGTTCCAGACAGTCTTGTCTTCGCACAAAAGTAAAAAAAAAAATAAAAATACCAATAAACATTCAATGCATTTTGGTTTTTTTCGAAACAGGCTGTTCTGTCATGCATCTTTCGTTCTCAGTGCGTGTGCGTCCAAGTCCCGATTTCTGCTGGTCTCCGATGCGAAACGACTGCGAGTTCCGAATATTTCACGCATGGATCAGAGGACTTTATCGTTTATGCACATGGGTGGAAAACACACACACTTCAACGCCGACAATTTACGGAAAATCCACACTCACATGGTTTGAATAATGGCGCTTCATAAGTACTAGAAAAGACGTCCTTTCATATCCTTGCGGTTAACATTTAAGTTTAAGCAACGTTTGACTCAATGAAGTGGATTTTACACAGAAAGAGGCCGAATCTGAGGCCAAATTGTTTTAAGCATCGTCTTCTTCTATTTCATTTGTTACGTATTCGTATATGTATAAGGCTAGGTGATTCGTTGAAATTTGTAAACTACCTTTTGATTGGTTTCTGGTGAGACCGGTACTCACCTCTTGATTTCGTTCGTGTGTAGATATGCAGCTTTAGTCCTAAGAAACTGTACATACATCATTGCACTCAAATCACCTTGTAGCATCTGTCAGAGCTTGAGCCCTCACCAAAATAAATCAGTCCCTCGCACACTACAGTCCTTGATGTTCACTTTGCCTAACTCTAAATCAACTGCAGTGTCTCGTTGTTTTGATGCGCACAATTGATCTACGTGACACATCTTAATTACCTGTCGTCTGCTTCAGGACTTAGCACCCCCAAACCCTGGTCAGTGCCCCACTACCAATGGCGCAGGAATACAAGTAGTCCACAAGCCATGCATCCATCCACTGTCGATTGCTGAAATATGTCACTGAACTGATTTAGTAATGACAATTCCTTGAAGAGAGGTTTGTCATATTAAAAAAAACAAGATCATGGGGACGATTTTTTTTTTAATCCAATTTGGACTTCTTGAACCCGATAGTAACTTTGAACTCTATTTTGTGTTCTTTCCTCCCTCTCTCACGCCCACCCTGTCATCCAATCCTCTCCTCTGCCCCAACAGCTTCCACTCTGTCTCTCTCTCTCTCTCTCTCTCTCTCTCTCTCTCTCTCTCTCTCCTTTTTGTTCACCTTTTTCTTCATTCTTTACCTGCATCTGTTCCCTTCCTCCATCCTCTCTTCCAACATCCCCCTCCTACACGCCCTCTCCCCATCTCCCTTTTTCCTACCCCTTCGAACCCTGTCCGTCCCGATCACCCTTTTCTCTCATGCCTATAATTGAGGGCCTTTGATACATACGGTATGCATTGAAATGTAATAAAAAGTCAAACTTTATTCAGCTGTCAGCCTCAGAAATGGATCAGTTAATGCAATGTGGAGGGGGGGCTGGAAGGGGCTGGGAGATGAAATACTCACAGACTTCTAAATGGCAACCTCACACCAATACAAGAAGGTAATATAATTGTTATTACGAGCAGATATGAAATACGAATGTAGGGACGAACGGGAGGAGAAAGAAGGGAAGGGGGGTGACGACAATATAACCTAATCTGCTCCATACAAACAAAATATCAGCAGTAGTAATAACAACTACATCAACAACAAATCTGATGATAGAGGATGGGAGTTAACCATCCAAAACAACGACAACAAAAATGTTGATGCAAACAGACAGGCAGATAAACAGACAGACAGGGAGGCAGGCACGTAGAGAGAGGGAGGGAGAGAGGTGGGGAGAGGGGGGGGGGGCAGACAGATAGACAGACAGACAAACAGACAGTTCGGCAGGCAGGCAGGCAGACAGAGATGGGCACACACACACACACACACACACGCGCGCGCGCGTGCGCGCGCGCGCGCGCACGCATGCACGCACGCACACACGCACACACACATAGACACACAGATAGACAAACAGAGACGCGTATAAGTATGCACGCGCGCACACACACACACACACACACACACACACACACACACACACACACACACACGTGCACGCGCGCGCGCACACACACATACACACACGCGCGCGCGCGCGCGCACACACACACACACACACACACACACACACACACACACACACACACATTCATAATAATATATAGTGTTTGTGTTCGTTAGGAATTGTGTTGCTTTTGTGTCTATTCACTTCGCCTGGATTTAGGTTGCGTTTGTCTGTGTATTTATTAGTGCCACTGTTTACAGGCGTCTGTCTGTTTTTATGCGTTAATCTCTGTTTGGAGTGCTTCCATATGTCTAGGACTCATTAATCGTGACAGCTTTCAAGAGTCTAGCTTTATGATTGT
>CM065736.1:18131459-18138959 GCA_033310375.1 Conus canariensis | reverse complement strand
TACTTTGAAATTGAATACTTAATTTTGGTGGCCATCTTCGACAAAATAGCTATACCCGTATTTACACACGTGAGACAGACAGAAAGAAGCTTTTTGAGTCTTTCTTCGAGCTTCTTTCAGTCAGTAGATTATCACCTCCTAAAGGGATAAGTCAGTAAACATGGAAATTGCGGACAGAATGACCACCAGAATATCATTGTTGATGTTGTAGTCAAAGTGAGCTTTATGTAAATTTTTTTTTTGCAAGAACATCCTTAATTACCATCCAGACACACACTCATTCCCATGACACTAGCAGGAAATCTACAGTTTGGTAACATTTTCCCACACTAATGGTGATTATTGAAATCAGTTGGGTCAGCAAGTTATTTCTTTATTAGCTAGTTGCATTTTAACGCAGGCTTACTGCTAATGTTACCATTATTAGTTTTTATTCCTTAGTGTAGTAATTTTGAAGGATAAAGTGAAAAGTGATTGGGTTAATCTGACAATGGTGACAAGACGTATTTAAATAACACTGTATGATTGAGCTAATCTGAGTGACAGTGGTAACAGGCTATATTTTTAAAATTAAACAACACTGTACACACACACACACACACACACACACCCCACACACACACACCACAACATCATTTAAATTAGTGGAAATAGGTAAATGAATGATTTTAGAAAGTCTGAAAACTAAAATTATAAAGGCACTGACCTATCAAACCCATTTCAAAGCAATGCAGAGATAGTACAGCTGTACCACATCAGCACAATCATGCTTTTCCTTTCTGGTTTGGATGCTGACTTGTCTTGCTACTTGAATAAAATCAAGATGTAGAGGTGCAACACAAATTGCTTTTCAGATTTTGCAGAGAGGAATAGCTGCTTTGGTGTGTGTGCGTGCACCTGTGTGTGTGTGTGTGTGTGTGTGTGTGTGTGTGTGTGTGTGTGTGTTTTCCTTTCCTTTCTTTCCTTTTTCTTTTTTTTTTGTATTAATCGGTCAGGTTTCAGTTTTCTTAAGAAGCATATCCCAGGGGTTGAATGAATTAGGAAAAGAATGGATGGTTCTGGCTGTTCTGATCCTTGAAAAGAATTACTGTTAGTGTTTACAAGTAACTGGTAAGCCTTCAATAATACAAAGTAACTGCAAATGAAAAATTATTAGAAACAAGTGGTAAAGAAGGATTTAAACTTCAGAACTATATATTATGATTCTTCTTTCAGTTTCAGGCTTAGATCTTCCATGACCATTTTTTTTCTTTTTTTATTTTTTGGTTGGAGTTTTGAAGCAGTCTTTCACTTCAGGGTTTGAAGGCTGTGATTATATAATCAGTCCCTCATACACTGTTGAGAGTTTTGTGAAACAGTAATGGTATGATACAACCTAACGAATTGAAAACAAATGCCAGTACAATTATTAGCCAGGACGTGCAATGCCAGTGCGACATAAATATAGAAACGTTTCTATATTGTTGAAATATTGAAGAATAACAGGATATATTAGTGGCTTGTGCATACTTCTTCATAATCCATGTTATATATATACTAATGTAGATTGCACTGTTGTAATACAAAAGAGGAATACATTGGAATTAGATGTAAGGATAGCCTGTCCTTTCCACATCCCTTGTTCAGGTCCGTAATTGTGCAAAGGAAAATTTCCTTTTCATAAGTGACAGCACATGTCTGAATAGCCGTCATCTCAGAGAAGTTCTTTACTCATTAAAAAATATCAAAGTAAAAGGCTTCTCAGCGCCATGCCATACAGTTTGTGAGAAGAGGACTACATTTTTTTATGGGATGGTGCTGGCTTTCAAAATTTGGGCATCACTTCTTTCATTGTTTACTTATGATTTGTCTGCAGTTGAAATCAGCTGTCATGCTTGCATAGTGTGCAACTGCAAGCTAGTGCTGTTTATGTGCACACATGCATTGACATGCACTGAACAGCTAACACTTTATTTGGTCATTTAGAAAAGGTATAGATTTTTTTTTAGTAGTCTAATCTATAGGTCAATTAGAATTGGTCGCCATGGCATTTATTTCACAGTCATTCTGTAGAGTCGAGAATCTACATTCATAGGACGAAATAGTCACCATAGCATTTATTTCACAGTCATTTTGAAGAGTCAAGAATCTACATTCATAGGACGAAATAGTCACCATGGCATTTATTTCACAGTCATTTTGTAGAGTCAAGAATCTACATTCATAGGACGAAATAGTCACCATGGCATTTATTTCACAGTCATTCTGTAGAGTCAAAAATCTACATTTAAAGGAAAAAGAGGCTGAAAATGAGTATCATGTTTTGACACGGTGAGTTTTCATTGTAGGTTTATCTATGAATCTAAGGTCACTTGATGGTGATTTTTTTTTCAAGCATGGACAGGCAGTTTTTGATGTGTACTTTGAATGAAAACAACCAAAGAATTTTGGGTAAGAATAACTGTTCTAGAGCTCGTCAGGTTTTTCATTTGTGATGAACGGTCTTCAGTGAAAGTGATGTTTTAATGCATTAGGATTAATTTATGATAGCACTTGAGTTGGTATTTATTTGGCTTCACAGTATAACAGCTCTTGGTATGGTTGCGTTATATACTGATAGTGGTAGAATAGTGGGAGTTGAACATTCCCCATTGTCCCCATTTCCCTCTCCAGGCATGAAAAAGAAAAAAGACACGCACAGACATGTGGCATCGTTTGAGGGAGTGAGAGGAGTAGTGTAAAATAGTTTTAAAAGCTTTACTGCCTAGGAAATTGGAATAATAGAGAATAAGTTTGTATTCCTAGTCAGACCAATAATATTGATAATTCAGTAATTATTTTTTGACCCTGGTATTGAAATCACTGAACCAGACCTAGGTACACTCAATTAAAAAATGTAAATCCATCTTGAATTTTATAAAGATGCTTTGCCTGTAGGCTAAGCCTGTTGCTGTCATCATTGTTGCTTATGAAGAAAAAAAGGCTTCATAAAAATTGAGGGGAGTTAAGTAAGGTTAATGTGTTCGTGTGTGAGTAAAGATCATGGCCCAGTATAGAGTGCATTGACTCACCCACCTACTGGTATCAGTGGCAACTTGCAAAAGAGTTCTGTTTGACGGCTGAGTTAACTAGAAACTGCATGGACAAAGTATTAAATAGCGTAACAGACTATGCAAGGGCTTCAAACATTTTATGATCATTGAAATTTCAGTTATTTATTAAAAATGAAAAAAAAATTGTAAGAAAATCAAGCACAATGGATTTTTTTGTTGGTGCAGAGTGAACTTGTGCAGGGTGCTCATCCACTTCGATAATTACAGTAGAAAAGAAAACTGCTCATGTATGTTGGATGACCAGTGTTGATGCAGATGAGAATGTATCTGGATCTGTGTGACTGACTTTGCTGAATGAAAATGATAATAAAGTGAATTGTATTAAGAGAAAAACATTGCACAAGATGAAGACACAACCATCTGTAATTTAAACTATTCTGGAATTACCTCTCACATTAGTCTCAGGACAAATTTCTGTTATTCCATTTGAATTAAATCAGATTATTTATGATATGTAACAAATTCCACAAACTTAATTCATGCAATTTATTACTAAACATTTTCTTGAGAGAAAAAATTCATAAAGGTAAGCTAACAGATGAGTAAAGACATACAGAAGTGGAGAGCGAGGACAGAGAGGCATTGAGGAGGAGATATTCAAGGGGAAAAAAAAAGCTTGGGGAAATTTGTGTGGCACCGGTTAATTGACATTCATGTTGGTACTTACAGGAAAATTATGGCGGGCAGCTGGCACACTTGTGCCTGCCAATCAAGTTGTGTGTGTGTGTGTGTGTGTGTGTGTGTGTGTGTGTGTGTGTGCGTGCGTCAGTGAGAGAGAGAGATGGTTGATTTAGTGGTATTGATACCTAAACTTGTTCACATTTATAGGTAAGAGGGCAAACACCATTTTTGATAGTTTCCTTCAATTGTTGGTAGGTTCAGTTTGAAGTATCCTTAGAAAGTCAACCTTTATATTTTGATCATCAGTTGCAGTTACTATTCAGAAATATTAAATTATCAATATACTTTTCATTCAGTGTATCAGTATCGCCTTTTTCGATTATTGGTAAGCTTATGGTTATTAACATAACACATACTTGAGTTTATAATTCATCTATTGCAAATTTGTTCTTTTAGTTCACTCCTGTCTTTTAATTTTTTGAAAAACCAAAGTATTGTCCAATATCCATGAAGTATTTGTTGGAATAGAGTCATGAAAGGTTTACGATTGAAAAGAGAGGTTTTGTGTACAACACACTACACAGCAAGTAGATTGTATGAATCATAGTTGATTAAACACACACAAGGTGTAGCCTGCATTTAAAGTGGTGTTTTTTTGTTTTGTTTTGTTTTAAGCTTGATATTTATCATTAATTATTAGTTCATTATCATGTTCTGATGTCACATTTAATACAGAGAGCTTCTTCTCCCTCTCTCACTCTCTCTCTCTCTCTCTCTCTCTCTCTCTCTCTCTCTGTCACACACAGACACAGACACACACAGACCCACACACACACACACACACACACACACAAACACACACACACACACACACACACACACACACACAACACACACACACACACACACACACACGTGGACACACAGTCATTTCATCACATTTCAGTTCAAACACATTTTTTATTATGCTGTGCAAATTATAGAAAGTAGTTTAGGAAGTCTGTAAATATATGACATTCTGAGAATATGATTCTAGATTTTACATCTTCAGTATGCATTCAAGTGTTTTAATAATTTGATTAGAATGCTTATTTTTCTGCCTTTCAATTTTCAAAAACAATGTCATATTAAACGGAGGAACAACCAGACAGAGAAGCCATGCAGTTCATCTTGTAGTTAAATAATGAAACGGTACACTCACATACACACAGACACAGACACACACACACACACACACACTCACACTCACCCTTCGCCCCACCACCACACCCAGAAAAAATTTAACTTTTAAGTGAAAAAAAATGTGGTGGAGCAAAATGCTGCTGTTACTAATTCAGGACTGTCTTTGGAAATGTCTTTGGAAACGAGGTAGATAGAGTAATAACTAGTTAGATAGCACTAAAACTGAACTGCAGACCAGCAGTGGAACTTCTCAGACATTAGAATGTTTGAATTTCAATGCTAAATTGAGTGTGCTGGGAAAGTGGTTCTTCACCATCAGCAGTATGTGTTGAAATCAGGGAAAGGAAAGAAAAAAATAAGCAGGCATTTTAGCGGAGAATCTGAATAGCTCAAGCTAAAGGTGATGAATAGAAAGAAAAGTGGTAATTTTAAGACTGAACTGTAGAGAAGGGCTCAAATGAAAAGATGATTCTCAGCATGTTGAAAGAAAGAGAAAGGTAAGCAGTTGCTGAATGCTGAGGCAGGAGAAAGTGAACCGGTAGCTAAGATGGGGAAAACCTGAAGCCCTGAAGGGTAGAAAAAATTAAAAACGAGCCTGTAACTCGACCAGCAGAACAGGATACTGGATAGGAGTATGTTTCTGTGTTGGTTCTGGTACCAGAGTGTTCACTCACTACAGGGAGGGGGAGAGGAAGGGAAGGGGGGGGGGGGGTTGGGTTGCCGTGGTAACTGAGTCGTGGTGCCCTTCTTTCACCTTGCCAGGTAACAACACTGGAGCCTCAGACAGGTGCAAAAGTTTTGCAAGTGGGGGGAGGGGATGGATAGGCAGCATTACTGTTCTAGGCTCCCCACCTCCTCTGCCCTCATTTCTCTCCCAGCTGCCTCATCTCTCCTCTGCCTTCGCTGTAACGCCATTGGTGGCACATACTCAACCCTGCAACTTTTCTTCCTTGATTTTAGTGTCTGGTGACTTGTTATGACTGACTTCTATTTATTTAGCAAACAGGCCACATTCTTAGTTTGCTTTTCTGAGATTATTTCCCCTCTTTTTCTGATTACTTGGCATTATTCACACAGGTCCAGTTCAGTTGGTCAGTTTTTTTGTTTTTGTTTTTTTGGTCTGAAAGTGCTAAGGCGGATTCTTATTCTTTTATTATTTTCTTTTTGAAAAGTTGATCCCATTACCTTTTCCACATAGAGTGCAAGCTCAGCCTCAAACATTTCAAGATATTTCATTAACCTGATTATGTAAAACACACTCGTAACAAATTTGTTCCTGTCAGAAATGCTGCACTTCGTGTGTGTGTGTGTGTGTGTGTTAATAAGGTGGCGTGAGTTTATGCATGAATTACATAATTTGCATGCATCTTTGTAAAACAAAACGTGTGAGATCAGTTCATGAAAATTTTGGAAATAGTTACGATACATATTTTTCACATGAACAAATTCATTTAAGAGAGAGCAAAAGATAGAGTGAAAACAGTGTCTCAAAGTATGTAATCAAGCATTTAAAAATCTTAAGTCATATCTCAACAATTTTGAATGCTTTTTAAACTAGCATTACTAGTTAAACTAGCATTACTAGAGGATTTTATCAACAGCACCCTCTGACAGTTTGTAGAACTTGTCCATAGAATTCCTTAAAATTTTGCAGTTAGAGAAGGCGGATGTAGGTAAAGTGGGCTGAAACTAAGTGTAACATAAAACCAAACGACAGATGGGTAGGAAGGTGATAGTACTGATGACATTTCTCATTTGATTTTGCCCTTCCCACTGTGCCCCACCCAAACCACCCCACTCCTTCCATCCATCCTGGATTGTGCTGATTGTAAAAAGTTACACCCACTTGCTGTTTATGTGGAACGAAGGTTTCACAATGTCTTTTTTTTTTTTTTTTTTTTTCACTAGATAAGGAGAAATTTATTTTGCAAATCGTTCAGTCTTCCTTGTGTCTGGCATTTCACACTGTTATATCTATCATGTGTTCTATAGAGTTCACTGCATTTATATTGATTTTGCACCACCTATATTACTCATTGGCAAGCCCACAACTTGGAACAGTCTATTTTGGGGTTGCCTTTAAATTTATTTATTTATTTTTTTTGTTCTTTTAGTGAAGGGGTGATGGTTTTGCTGGTAATGAGATGAGCATGATTCATGAATAACCGCCCGGTAGCATCTGCATCATGAATTGGTGAGGGTTGTAGTGTACATTCTCATCAGTGCCAATTAATGACGACATGGTTCCGTCAAGCACAACTTGTTGATGGCTGTTATTAGTATTGATCTGGCAGATGGTAGGCATTGAACCATACATACAGGGTCAGAGTAGACTAGAAGTGAGACACAGCAGATGTTTTTCTGTACAGAAAGCATTGAAATCAGCACATTAGTTTAGTCTAAGCCATGATTACCTTGCTGCTGGCTGCAATACACATCAGAGTTTCAAATTGTTGGTGCGCTGGCACAGACATTTTAAAAATAGTGTGTATTGATCAGCAATGCCACTGTCAGCATTTAATACTTAATAGGCATACACCTATCGGTTCCTGCTAAATGAGAAACTTGTCAGTTGGAACTTTAAAGTGCATTGCATCATCAGTTT
>CM065736.1:18123959-18126459 GCA_033310375.1 Conus canariensis | reverse complement strand
GGAACTTCCATGAAAGAAAAACTCACTTTTATTAGCAGTGAAAAAATAACCCCTTATCGCATGTTTAATGCTTTTTTTTTTTGCACCTATATATATTTGTATATATATATATATTTGTTCATAATATGCAAGCATCAGGCATGTATAAATACATTTTTCTACAATTTGTTCGTGAGTATTTGGAGGTGAAATCAACAAAATTTGAGATTTGATAATTAAAAGAAAAGGAGGGACATTTAATAATGAAATGAAAAAGAGGGAAAAAGCAAAAGTCGATCTGTGAGATTGAAACCTGACTCAGTGGTTGTAAAACAGCAGAAGCCTGAATCCAGAGTTGTATGTTGATGAGCTAATTAAGTGATCAATCGACGTGGCAGCAGATTTGCTTGTGGGGCTGTTTGTCTAGCAATCGATAAACTGTGTGTGCGCATGCTATTAAGGTTCCGAGTCCAGGTCCCTCCACTGTTTCACTGAATTCTCATGTCTTGTGATTTTGTGGAAGAGAGATCATAAAAGATCGATGGACAGGTTGACTCTATTCAGGAAGTGAAAATTATTTTTAAAATTACTTAGAAAGTTGAGAAAGCTAGTGGAGGGGAAGAACTGTTTGGAGACAATGGAATAAATTGTACTGCAGTTGCATTCATTTTGTCTCTTCATTTGGAAAAGAATGCATTCTGATCTGACTTCTGAAGCAGACCACCAATGTTACATACTCTCTGTCCCTGTAGTTCAGTTGTCTCCAACAACATGGCAAACCAGTGTACAAGTAGACTCATTTTCCCCCCCTCTACCTGGCTGCTGTATTGATTCTGCTGCTGACTTCTCTCTCATGCAGGACACAATGCTGCTGTAGTCTTCTGTCAGCTGGGCATAGAGAAGGGATAATTACTCTTATTCATTGCTATGGACTTCTGGTGGTGCTTTGTCTTTTCTCTTGGTCATAGAGATTGATTACATTTCCGTGGGGTGTCATAATGGGACAGCATGTTTCACCATACAGTATATGAGTACTAGTGTGCATATGTGACTGTAATGCAATTTTCTTTACAAACATGTATAGCTTTACACGCAGCACACTGTTTACACATGTATACATACTTTCGAGTGCACCAACAAACAGAACACACATGGGTGCACACATACCCACACACACTGTTTACGAATGTTTGCATTTAAGGGCATAGGCATGCACACACACACACGCACGCACACACACACATGCACGCATGCACACGCATGCACACACACACACACACACACACACACACACACACACACACACACACACACACACACACACACTGAACACCTCTTATAGATACACATCTGAGTGCACAAGCAAGTGTACATGCACACACGCACGCACGCGCACACACAAACACACACACACACACACACACACACACACACACACACACACACACACACACACACTGCATACTTTTTTACAGATACATTTCAGGAAACAAGCATGCACATACACACAGTGTTGCAGACTGTTCAGGGATCTGTGTGCACTTGTAAGTACCCAAGCATGTGTGTGCGTGTGCACATACATACAGATTCACACAGTTGGCTCTACATGCGCTCACACACGCTCTGCAGGTATTTGAATTGAAATGTATACACATGCACTGCACGTTGTAATTATGCAGAGCCACTTTTGAAAGGCACTTGTGCACGCGCATACATGCACATGCACGCACGCACGCACGCACGCCACACACACACACACACACACACACACACACACACACACACACACACACACACACACACCACTCTCTCTCTCTCTCGATACTTTAGTTATTCCTAACGTCAGGATGTATGAAATAAAGATGCCTGAGATGTAAGAAAACATTTGTAGCCAAGTCTGCTGCTTTAGGCAGAAGACTAAATGGGAAATAATGTGTGTAAAATGTGGTACAGGATGGATTGAGAAAAAATCACACACACAAAATAAATCACGCCTCACACAAAAAATTATAGGAGTATGTTTTATACTGAATTGAAAAAGGACTTGGTTAGAATGTTGAAAGGTATGAAAACAAAGGGTTTCCTACAGGCTTAAGTTGAAGACAGCCTAAAAGAGGTCTCATGTGTTATGACCTATGTTTGATTAAGTGGAGCAATACAGGTAAAGAGCTTTCCCTTTGACCTCCTTAACTGTTACTTTATCACATTTCTGTATGGGGATAGGTTTGTTTACCAACCAGTGAACAAGGGCCTTGTGTCTGACTTTTGGGACACCAAACTCGTCCCTGCTTGTTGAGGCACCGTTGAACAAAGTACAAACTCGTGAACCCGCATACTTTGCTTAAGATATTTCATATCTATGCCATTTTATTTTAGAAGAAAAAAGTTTGTCTGTACAAAATACATCCAACAAAAGTGGTTTGCAAGGTATTCACAGTTGGTGCAAAAGCTAATTTTTCTCTTTTTGTTTTTTTGTTTTTTATTGGTTTTGTATAGGCTTTGCTTCAGCTCAGTCTTATAA
>CM065736.1:18046459-18118959 GCA_033310375.1 Conus canariensis | reverse complement strand
GAGGGGATTCCTAATTATGTGTAGCAAAACTTAAACATGCCTTGGCCATCCACGACCTAGAGACACAATATTATATTTCTTGAACTATTGAAATTTTTGTAATGAAATTTTATGTACATGTGTCTGGGGGGGAAAAGACAGTCAGCTGTCTGTCAACCAGTTCTGGTATGTGCATCAAAAGGAAAAGATGTAATCAGTTGAATCATTTGAACATGCACTTCGGATGATGCGGCTCATGAAGAACCCATATTTAAAAGAATGGTAGTCTGACATTGCAGCGCAGTGAGAATATGGGTTGTGGGTGACCTGCATCGTTTTGTCTATATTCTTGGGGACTTTGACAAGTATGGGTCCTTCTTGACCCGCATCGCAGGACTTGACAAGTAGGTCTTCTTGACCGCATCGAGAAGAAGTATAAACACAATAAAAACTGAGCTAAGCTTATATAAACTGTGGGTCATGAATGACCTGACTTGTTGAGATTATGTAATCAAAAGCAGAGTCAGGGATCGTCTGCTGAAGATGTTTGACTGAGTTGTTCTCCTGTTGACCTAGATTTTCTGATGTTCAAGGGGAAAATGCATGTGTGCATGGCGTAAAAAATTAGATATATCATTTTTCAGAAACCCAAGGATGTTCTGTCCTCTTGCATTTCTGCCATTTTGACAGTGTCTGCTTTGAAGCTGAAAGCTAAGAAGGGGACAACTAATCTGTCCTTGATATGAAAATGAAAAAAAAAAGTATATGGCT
The DNA here is from genome assembly GCA_033310375.1 of Conus canariensis. Lineage (NCBI taxonomy): Eukaryota > Metazoa > Mollusca > Gastropoda > Neogastropoda > Conidae > Conus > Conus canariensis. The sequence goes on along the minus strand of CM065736.1, from coordinate 18,118,209 downwards.
GTGATACTGCTACCTCCTGGCGAGTTGAAGGGCATCATGTGTTTCAGGAACATAAAAGATAATACAGGCAATACAGGGCTGCGCAGTCAGCAGTTTATTGTGTGTTGCAACATGGATGCAAGTGTGTCAGTAATAGGGGCAGGTATAGATAGCTAACTAATTATGTTTAAGTTTACAGTTTCATACTGATGACAGAGGTGGGTGGAACGGAAGTCCTACGCAAATGTTGATCGCTGGTTAACGCTCAGACTGACAGTATTCAGAATGTGTACAGTGTTCAGTTGGCATATTTGGATTGTCCATCACATTCACTGTGGCCAGGAGTGGTTCAGATGGCAACCTCAGTTCAGATAAGCCCCAGCCCCTCTGCTGCTGCTTAAGGGACAGTGTTAGCTCTTCATGTTGGTCTTGTAGACTCTTGGGTCTTCACTTCCTTTGATAAAGTTTCCATGGCGGTGGAGGCCTCCCTCTTCCCTTAAGCTGTTTTCTCTCTCTCTTTCCTAGTAATGTGTCAGTGCATGTGCATCTGTCCTGTTTGTCTTCATCTGCTGGCTGGCTCTCGCTCTCTCGCTCTCTCTCTCTCTCTCTCCTCTCTCTCTCTCTCTCTCTCTCTCTCTCTCTCTCTCTCTCGTGACTGTGTGCACACCTGCATACTCACGTGCACGCGTGCGCGCGCGCGCACACACACACACACACACACACACACACACACACACACACACACACGTGTATACACACACACACACACACACACACACAACACACCACACACACACACACTCTCTCTCTCTCTCACTCTCCTCTCCTCTCACACACACACACACACACACACACACACACACACACACACACACACACAAAGCCTTGTGTCCTGCCTCTTCCCTCTCAGTTCTCTGATCCCTATGACAACCTCCTCTCCAGAAAGATCGAAGCATGAAGGAGAAAAGCAGACCTATCATTGTATCTCTACCAGGCATGAGACTTTTTTCCCCCTTTAAAAAAAAAAAAAAAAAAAAAAAAGACGGGAGGCGTATTGTGCCCCCACACCATGACATCTTATACAGTATATTGAATGAAACTGACAATTGTAATATTTGAAAAGCTCCAACGTGTGCTCATCTTTCCAAAACAACATCAACAACAAATAGCAAGCAGGGTAGAGCACAGGATGTAAAGGAAATGGGATGCAAATCCCTTCATCTCTGTGCATTGAATCCAAGATTTCAGACCTCTGTCATCCTTTGGAACTGGAAGTTAGGCCCTGCCATTAAGAAAAGTTTGGGTTTTTTTAAAAATACTTTTTGTAGATCCATTTAGAATGAATCTAGAGCCAGTTCACATAAGAGAGGGATACAGCTTTGAGTAAATACTTCTACTGTTGGACTGTCATTGACGGATTGGGGGAGAGGGGAGAGAGGAAGTGTGGGGTATCATCGGTCCTGTCAACAAACTTCTTGCAGAACTGTATGACCCTTAGTTTGATAGGATGATTTTGATGACTGAAGTTCAGTGCTTATTTCATTGCAGCCCAGAGGTCTCTGAACTGCCAGTGACTTGATTACAGGGTTGAGGGAGGTTGGGTTCTGCTGAAATAGTGGAAAGAAAACCTCTCTGGACTGACCCTTGACCTCACTCGTTCTCTTGCCCTGATGGCCGTTTCGTTTGATGCTCAGTAAAGGGAACCACTCACTGCATCATGTGACCTGTTCATCTAGTGTGTGGCCCACATTTTTTGTTTTGTTTTGTTTTTTATTCTGGCCCATGTGCAGAACACCTTGAGAGGAAATGCCATGCCAGACACTTCATATGTGAGTGTGCCTGCATACACGCACAGGCAAACAAGGGTGAATATGCATGTGATGGGAGTGTTCATTGGGCCTAGTACGGTACATTTACCTTCAGGTTCTGCACTGCCACAGGTATTCCAGTTTTGGCTCTTCCTGCCCCCATCCTCTCCCTCCCCCCCCCCCCTCCCCCCTCCCTCCCCCCCCCCCCCCCCCCCCAGCTTCCTCCCATTCCCTTATCATCTAATTTAGGTAGGTCTTTAGGGAGGGAGGGAGAAAGGCAGGAGGTAGGGCATTACACTGACAGAATCTGTTGTCTGCAAGCCAGTTCAGGCTGTGTATGAAGGGGTGGGGAGGGGGGGGGGGGGGTGAAGAAAAGGAAAAAAAATGTGCTTCTTACCGCTGCCGGCTAGATCAAAATTGCCTACCGCTTTCTCGCTTGTTCTGTAGTAAGAGGCTGTCTTTGTGCCAAAGTAATTTTCTGTTTGTTTTTCCCTCTTCCACCTTTAGGTCCTGCTTAGCTTGCTAAATAACGTAGGCTTTGTGGTACAAGAGCTCTTGAGGTTCATCCTGATTCTTATGGCAGGCCATCTCCCACTTTTATCCTCTCTCCATTTTGTTTCCATGTCTGGGTATCACGCGCATACATTTGCTTTGAGCGCGCCTGCACGCACACATATGGTATACTATTATACACATACAGTATATACGCACAGACACACACACACACCCAGAGGCATGCATGCATGCACACACACACACACACACACAGAGGCATGCATGCACGCGCGCACACACAAACACACACACACACACACACACACACACACACACACACACACCACACACACACACACACACTAATGATATGCAAAAGGGTTTCAAGTCTTTTTTAAAAAATTATTTTGTTGAATGCATGGACATGTGCATACACACGCATGCACGCACACACAAATGTTCATGCGCACGCACGCACGCACACACACACACACACACACACACACACACACACACACACACACACACACACACACACACACACACACAAAATGAATCTTTGGCATCACAAATCTTATCTTTCCTTTTCTTCCTCTCTCAGGCTGTTGGTCTGTTTCTCTCGTGTTTCTCTGTCTCTGTACCCTGCTTGTCTGCCTTCTGCTATCTGACTTCGCCAATTTATCAAGCTAATCTTTTCCCTCATGGTTATGAAATAAAACTTCCATCTGTCCTAGAAACCCTGGAAGCTGTGCTCTGTCACCTCCGTCTGCTCACAGTTTTTCATCTTCTCCACCCCTCTTTTTTCTTTTCTCTCTGTCTTTTCTTCTTCCCATCCCCTTCCTCTTTTACTGTTTCTCAATTTCATTTTTTTTTTCTTTAGTGCTAAGGAATCGAAAGTTAAGAGTGTACAATCCAGATTGAAGTTGAGGAGTGAAAGAAATTGATCAGTTTCGATGTGACTAGCTGTATTGTACACAAGAGGAGCTGGAGACTTCAAAAGGTCTACTGTCGGGAAATCAGAATTGCTTTGGTGTTGTATGTTTTCTGTAAAAGCACTACAACTTCTTTGTGTAGATCAGAGTATAATTCAATTTGAGGTTTTTGTTCCATTTTCTGTGTCCTGTATTGAACGATTGTTATTACCTTTCCTTTCCCTCCATCATCTCTCTCTCCTCTCTCTCTCTCTCTCTCTCTCTCTCTCTCTCAAGTTTGATCTTACTCCCACATTTCTTTCTTACAACTACTAGGTTGATCAGGCTCATTTACAGATGGACCAACAAACAGGTGGATTGTTTTGGGTCTGACATGGGATGGATGGCTGACTGACTGTTATTGTCTTATGTCTTCGGACAGGTGCATTAGGTGAAGATTGAAGGAAGCAGAAAGAGATAAAAGGAAACATGTTTTTAGAATGTCTGGGGACCTCTCTGTTACAATAAATCGCTCTTGACTTGAGGGAGAACAGAATATTCGGAAAGAAAGAGGGCTGATGAAAAGTGGTTGGTTGGTAGATTCGTTGCAAAAGATATTTTAGAAGATACGTTTAGGTTTAGATCGAAGGCTGTTTGCGAAAAATGTTGCAAATCCTCTTTTTACGGTTTAAAACTAAAAGTGAGGGTGAGTGCAGTTGTAGTAAGTGATTTTGTGGATTCCTAGATCCTCATGTTTTCTTACGTCTGAAATAGTAAAGAACTTCTTTTCATAAAACGAGGGGGACTGATGGAGGGAATCAGCAGATGGGAAGATTAGAAGAATAAGACAGATAAAGCATTCTCCTCAAACTTTAGAGGGATCAACAAGATTTTGTGGGACCTGGAGAGAGAACTGCACAGTCCATAACAAAGGAGGGATCAACAAGATTTTGTGGGACCTGGAGAGATAACTGCACAGTCCATAACAAAGGAGGGATCAACAAGATTTTGTGGGACCCAGAGAGATAACTACACAGTCTGTAGCAATCAATTGCTAATTATGGACAGATAGCTCCCCTCCTCCTTCATGCCTGGTTCCAGTGCTAAAGCAGCATGCGGCCAGGTTCCCCAGCTTCCCAGCCACCAGAGAGCTGTTAGTGAAGGGCAGGGATTGGAGAGAAGGTTGGTTGGACAGGCCCCTTGTCGGGCCAGGTGGATGGAGGGGAGGGGAGGGGGCAGCAGGGGAGAGCAGCTGAGCGGTGTTTTCTGAAGCCCAGTCAAACAGCGGGGAAGGGGGAGGGCCAGTAATCAGGGTCTGGGCTGAGGGGAAGAGCACCAGGTGAGCATCCTTTTTACCTGCAACACCCGGACGAGGTGGGGAAGGGGGGTGGGGGGACCAGGAGAGAGGGGAGAGTCTAGAAGAGGAAAGAAATCTGCCAGCTGTGGGTAATTGTTTTCGATGTGGTGGAAGAACGGCATTGAGTGATCAGTGGGGGAAGCAGACGCAGACTGAAAGAAGATGAAGCTGGGGAAGATTCATGGCAGATTAAACTTGTTAGATGTCTGTCCAGTTGTTCCGTCACCTAATTAATTTTTTTTTACCTAAACAGTTGGGTTCACTTTGTACTATAAGGAACAGTTCTGTTTTTACAGTTTTATACTATAGTCAAGGTTGTCTTGAACCTGAAGCACTACCGTTCATGTCTGTCACTTGCCTGTTCAAGGCAGTTGGCATGAAACTATTGTTCAGTGTTTGCTTAGTCATGATGTGATAAAGAACGTTCTTGAGGATGGGCTTTATCCTTTCCCAGCTTTGATCATTCTAGAGTCCGTTTACAAACTGGAACTTGATGTCTTTAGGGAGCTTATGAATGTTAGATTTTTTAGATAATTGGTGCTCCTTTTCCTGCATCATGATGTTATGAAATTAAAACTGTAATGAAATATGCTGAGGTGTGACATAACAGTATGTATGGGTTCCAATGTCAAGAGCTTGCTTTGTTTAGTTTAGCATGCACATACACACTCTCTAATGCGCGCACGCACGCAGGTGATACCACTTTTTTCCTGTTTAGAGCTTCCTGGGATGAAAGTAGATGACCAAGGCAACAGTCACATGAAAGTAACTTCAGGTGTGAATCCAGAGGATAGATTTGTAACTGAGTAAAGCAAGGGAAGAGTGGGATAGAGAGACAAGTGAGTCATCAAAATGTATTAAAACAATATTGAGAGATTACTGAATTCTCCATATTTGCTATTTTCAGATTATATTAATGACTTGTTTAATTAAAGGGTAATCTGGATCTGTGTGAGACGCCCCAGTTATGTTGTAATAGTTGGCATGAGACTGCTTGAACACAAGGGCCTGAATTGATGCTTTCCCATAGGATTACCTGGTTTCGCAGACAAAAGTTTTTTGTGGGCATTACGCACAGGGGGCACAGCTGACTCAGTGGGTATGGGGGGGGGGTGGGGGGGGGGAGGGGTGGGGGGGGGGTGGCACCGCCTGGATGAAAAGGAAGGGGGGATGGAGGAAAGAAAGAAAGAAAATGTGTGATTAAACCATGCATTTCATTGGGCTCCTGTTCTGGGAGATGGGAGCAGATGGAGACAGGCCTACAGTGTGTGTGGAGAGGGGTCTGGTCTGGAGGGGGGCTGGTGGGGAGTATACCGAACAATGGAGAGAGGGAGGGTGGGAAAGTCAGCTGGAAGTTTGTGCTATCGACAGGAACTGACAGATGGAGAAGAAAGTCTTTTTAGGAATCTCAGCATGATGTTCCAAATGTTGAGTCGTTACTGTCAGTGTCAGTCAGTCTGTCTGTTGTCTCTCCCCTCAGCTCCTGTTTCTCTCTCTCCCTCTCTCTCTCTCTCTCTCTCTCTCTCTCTCTCTTCCTCCATCCCTCCTCCCCATCTTCCGCTTTGTGCTTGAGACAGTATACTTATTTGTTTGCTTCACTCAGATATCCAGTCTGGCATACATGCATCAGCCATAATCTGATAGACAGACTTGCTGAGTGAACACATCAGTTCATTGGGTCTGGAAATAGCAGGGGAGATGGGTGGAAGAGTATGACTTGCTGGAGAGTTAGAACACTTGGAGACTTGGGAGCATTAAAGTCTGCTGCTGACAGTAATTGCTGTCATATAGTCTTCAAGATTTCCATATTTGTGAAGCTGAAAAGGCCAAGTTTTGGAATGGTGAAAATAAATTTTTGGTGATAGAGAGTCTGTAACAGAGTGCCAATGATGCCTGGCTATAAAGTTTTTTTTTTTTGTAATCACTTTGGTACCAACTGCCAAATATATGAAAAGGAAAAAAAATATATCAGTGATGCCTATCAGTAAAGTTTTTTTTTTTTTTTTTTTTTTCTGAAACCACTCTTTTGTACCAACTGCCAAATATATGAAGAGAAAAAAAATCCATCACCCAGCCATAGCTTCCCCTTCCACCCCCCCCCCCCCCCCCCCCCCCCAACCCCCCACCTCCATTCTGTCTTCTCTCCTTAGTATTCTGGATCAAGCAGTAACGGGGATCCATTGGAGCTAAAATTCACTAAGAGAAAAATGAAATCATGAAAATGATAAGAATACAAATTGCAATGTTTCTCAGAGATCTTATCCTGTACTAGTCATTGGCTGTTGAGGTAAACACTAAAACAGTATGAACAAAACTCCCAGCCCATGATTTGGCTCCAGGACTGTTGTTGATCACAAATGTTGATTCTTGCCCTGTTGTAGGAACGCAATGCAGAGAGCGCCATCGAAGCTCTCAAGGAGTACGAGCCGGAGGTGGCTAAGGTCCTGCGCAGTGGCATCAAGGGAGTGCAGCGCATCAAAGCCAGCATCCTGGTGCCCGGTGACATTGTGGAGGTGTCCGGTGAGTTGGTGATAATGCTGAAAACAGGATTCTACCATAGCTACCAACCCCTCCAAATTGTTTGGCATTTCTGTGTCTTTAAAGAAATACTCGAAATCTTGAATAAGGTAGGGGAGGGGAATCCAGAATTTCCAAATTTTATGATTACAAAAATGAGGGGGGTAGGGGGGGCCGTCATTTTTGGAATTTAAGGCTGATAAAGTATCACATGGTAAAGCTAACATGTTCTTTTGTAATCAACAGCATTTTTTTTTACAAGATTCATGTTCTTATTTAACTTCATTGATGCTGAAGTGACAGCATTGAATGGTGACTGATGTTTGAATGACTGCAGTGAACATGACTGATGTATTGATGTGACTGCATTGAATGGAGACTGTTCTGTTGATGTAACTGATGTAGTGATATTAATTTTGACTGCAGTGAATGGGTGAACTTGTTCTTGTAGATGTAACTGTGTATTGTATTGATTTTGACTGCAGTGAATGGGGACTGTTCTGTAGATGTAACTGATGTATTGATATTGATTTTGACTGCAGTGAATGGGGACTGTTCTGTAGATGTAACTGATGTAGTGATATTGATGTGACTGCAGTGAATGGGGACTGTTCTGTTGATGTAACTGATGTAGTGATATTGATGTGACTGCAGTGAATGGAGTCTGTTCTGTAGATGTAACTGATGTAGTGATATTGATGTGACTGCAGTGAATGGGGACTGTTCTGTTGATGTAACTGATGTATTGATATTGATGTGACTGCAGTGAATGGAGACTGTTCTGTTGATGTAACTGATGTATTGATATTGATTTTGACTGCAGTGAATGGAGACTTCTGTTGATGTAACTGATGTATTGATGTGACTGCAGTGAGTGGAGACTGTTCTGTTGATGTAACATGATTATTGATATATGGAGATGTTTGAATGCATGTATTGAGATGGAGACTGTTCTGTTGATGTAACTGATGTATTGATATTGATTTTGACTGCAGTGAATGGGGACTGTTCTGTAGATGTAACTGATGTAGTGATATTGATTTTGACTGCAGTGAATGGGACTGTTCTGTAGATGTAACTGATGTATTGATATTGATTTTGATGCAGTGAATGGAGACTGTTCTGTAGATGTAACTGATGTATGATATTGATTTGACTGCAGTGAATGGGACTGTTCTGTAGATGTAACTGATGTAGTGATATTGATGTGACTGCAGTGAATGGGGACTGTTCTGTAGATGTAACTAGATGTATTGATATTGATGTGACTGCAGTGAATGGGGACTGTTCTGTTGATGTAACTGATGTAGTGATATTGATGTGACTGCAGTGAATGGGGACTGTTCTGTAGATGTAACGATGTATTGATATTGATTTTGACTGCAGTGAATGGAGACTTCTGTTGATGTAACTGATGTAGTGATATTGATGTGACTGCAGTGAATGGGGACTGTTCTGTTGATTAACTGATGTATTGATATTGATGTGACTACATGAATGGAGACTGTCCTGCTGATGTTCATTTGGTTGCGGTGAATGGTGCCTGATGTATTGATATTGATGTTACTGCAGTGAATGTCGTCTGACCTGTTGATGTTGATCGTTCATGTGACTGCTGTGGATTATGACTGATAATTTGATTTTGATGCGGTTTCAGTGAACATTGACTGGTGTATTGATATTGATGGGACTGCAGATAATGATGATTGATGTTTTCATATTGATGTGAATGGTGACTGATGTTTTGATATTTATGTGAATGGTGACCTGTGCATTTCTGTGGACGTGATTGCTGTGAATGACAGTTACTGTTTTAATGTTGCGACTGCAATGAATGAGAAAACATTGATGTTGATGCATGGGCATGGAATTGATGGCAGTGGAAAGTGGGCGGTGATTGAAGCCTTGATGTTGATGTCTAAAGATGTGTGTGTGTGTGTGTGTGTGTGTGTGTGTGTGTGTGTGTGTGTGTGTGTGTGTGTGTGTGCCGTTACAGTGGGTGACAAAGTGCCGGCTGACATCCGTATTCTGAAAATCCATTCCACCACCTTGAGGATAGACCAGGCCATCCTGACAGGTACACAACACACTGCCCTAATGTTAGAACATAATACAGTGCCTATAACTGTGTGTCTGTGTGGGCAAGGATGGGGGTGAGTGTGTGTGTGTGGAAATGGTGCAAGAGGCAAAGGTTAAAATACAGTTAATTTGTGGAATATGTGGGTGCCATAACTACCAGCCCTCAGATTTTTTTTTTGCTGGGTTTAAAAACCCATTTCCAAATTAATTTAAAAGAAAAAAAAACATGTACATTCAGATTGGGGGGGGGGGGGGGATGAGAGGGAATGTTTGCATGAGAGTGAGCTTGCATGATTGTGTAGGATTAAGTACAGCAGGGTTTGTGCATTCCTTTCAAATGCTTTAAAGTTAGGGGATTAGACAGGGAAGTTCACAGGGATTTTTGAAAGCTGATTATCTCTCGGCATTACAAGAGGTTTTAGGTGCTTATTTGGGGCAGGGGGTGAAGTATTTGAGTTGCATTACCTGGCTTTGCAAAGATCACTCCTGGATGGCGCCGCTAATAGAATGATAGCATTGTGGAGAATACAAGAGCATTTGAATTGAAAGTAAAAATAAAACTGCTTACACACAGTTGTAAAGTGCGTTTGTGGTCTTACAGGCTGAGGCTTGTGACTTATAATGTGTTCTAGTTTGTCTGTAAAACCTCATTGTAAAGTTGTTGAAGACCTTGAAGGATGTTTGGTTAAACTGTGTTGGCGAGTTAGGTCATAGACCAGTAACACTTGGGCTCTGCAGAATGCTCGCTGATTGTGCAGATTTACATCTATTTGTGTTTGTTGAAGGGAATGGGTTGCTTCTGTTTGTGATTCTGTGTTATTCTTGAGTTTCAAATCACTGGAATTGTGGGGATTTTCCATGTATTATAGACATAAAGTTGTAGTTCGATGATGTTTGAAATTAGCCTCTTTTTTTAACTTTGACACAAGCTGCTTTTGTTGTTGTTGAGAAAAAAACAAAACAGTCATTTGGAAATATATCATTTTTCATCACAGCTGATGAGCTGTGTGTTTTTAGTTCGAAAACAAATTAATAGACATAAAAGATATATAGGATGCTAGTTGTTTTTTTTTAATATGAAAGTAGATCAGCAACTTTTTACATGAGCAAGAAAAAGAAAAAAAATTGACATCAAAATTCAGTGGGAATGGTGTAGGGACCAGCAGTGTTCCCAGACAGGTTTGTCATGAAGTGTGTTGTGTCTGACTTTTCCAGGAGAGAGTGTGAGTGTCATGAAGCATACAGACCCCATCCCTGACCCCCGCGCCGTCAACCAGGACAAGAAGAACCTGCTCTTCTCTGTGAGTGCGTTTTCTATTTCATCAGATACTTGTAACCTCTCACATCAGCCACTGTGAGCAGGACATACTTAGCCAGAAGATGTTCAATATACTTTATGAATATATTAGTGTTTCAGGCCAGAGAGCCCACTTAGTATTATAAACAGATTACTCAACAGCTTTCCTCGGCATCACACAATATTTAGAACTAATATGGCTTTAGCACCTATGACTTCGATGCATGCATGTCTACAACAAATAGTACATTACAGATAATTTTTAATACATTTTTTTATTTCTTTCTCATCAGTACCTCTGCTATGAGTTTCCCTCTGCTAGCAGAGGATGTGGTTTGATGTGTATTTGTTTGTGTGTTGTTGATGTTTAAAACTGATCGCAGTTGTTCTTCAGTCAGAAAATATGGAATGGCTCCAAACATCGACCTTCATTCCACACTTCTAGGTCATCTAACATATTCATTACTGTCACTGAAGTCAGAAACAATTTCAAACACACCTTCACAGTCTGATTTGCCTTCTGTGCTGCCAAGGAGTTATTTAGCAACACCTGAGCCACTTAATCATCCACAATCCTGTTAAATGAAGTATTCTTTATATCACTTGCTCATCGTTTTCAAAATGAAGTGAAATTTTTGTTCTCCCACTGAAATCGAAGCACAGTGTAAATGGCAGCCACAAGTGCTAGTGCAGACCATTCAAAATGCTGCATTTTAATGCCCTTCAGAAAACCTGTATGGGGATGAAATGTGGGGTCACCCTCATAGGGCACAATGGCGTAAATGGTAATGACAGATAAGAGCAGATCAGTAAGTAAAAGGTTAAACAGCATGGCTAAGCTTACCTAAGAGGTTGATGAACAGTGGAGAGGAATACATGGTAAAGGAATGCTGTAAAGAGTGATACACATGCGTTAGCTTGTACTTATTTAATGCTTATATGTTGCACAGCATTTGCCATGCAGTATAGCCTTTGTATGGCCTATGGCAGCTGTTGGGAATTTTCTTCCAGCACAGTGTTATGCTATAGAAAAATTTTATTGTCGTGGTATGCATGCATTGTTGTTAGTTTAAAGCTTGCAGGATGGTCTGCTTCATTCAGAACTACAGTGCTGCCTTCTCTGTGGACACAGACTTTTTCTTCAGTAGGTATCATATTTAATGATAATCGAAGTTCATAAGGTTTCTCTTTTAACAGTAGCCATTGAAACCCAGTTCCATAGTGGGCTTGCCAGGCCTTTGGCACCTTCTTGGCAGTGACAGGGGCTGTCACAGCAGTGTGAAGATGGTTGCTGTGATCCACACTGAAGACAGTTTGGACAGATCTGTGTTTGGCAGGGATCTGATGACACTTCGTGCATGCACTTCATGGTTTGCCAGATCTCTGCTGGACTGTCTGGGCTTTTCCATTGATTGAAGCAGACGGGGCAGAAGCGCAGACGCTGCCCTTAGGATCAGTATTGGGGAATGCTTGCTGAAGAGGCTGAAATGCACTTGTTGATGATGTTCAATTTGTGTGGAGAATTGTGACTTAATTGCCTACTCATTCAATACTGTTTCAAGCTGACCTCTTTGTTATTTGTTTGGTGCAGGGAACGAACGTCGCAGCTGGAAAATGTAAAGGCATTGTCATCGGTACTGGGTTAGCCACAGAAATTGGTAAGGCACAGTTTTATTTGTTTAATCCTCAAAAAAAAAAAAAAAAGCCTGAAGCTTTTTCAGCGTGTGAAAGGTTCTTTTTGTGAAATGTATGTATGAAATAACTGTTGATTTAATTAGAAATTAGAGTCTGATTTAAAAATAAAAAGAAAGAAAGAGTCAGAGAAAGAGAGAGAGACAAAATGGTTGTGATGGAGAGCTGTAAGAAGAGTTGTGTGGTATGCCCACAGGAAAGATCCGCAATGAGATGATGGACACGGAACAGGAGAAGACCCCACTGCAGCAGAAACTGGACGAGTTCAGCAACCAGCTGTCCAAGGTGAGAAAACCTCTTTGGGTCACAGTAGGGGAATGGGAGGGACGGTATGACTTGCGTATTTGTTCCAGAAGAAGATCAAGCATCACTGCTAGATATGACTGATTTTAACTTATTATAAAGCAGTGCACAGAATTACTGTTTTTCTTAAAATATTACTGAATTTGAGGAAGGAAGTTGGGAGGGGAAGGGGAGTGTTGATGTTTGGCATGTTCTTACTATGGAATGTGACATGGGCTGTTTCCCTTCACGAATAACCATAACTTACTGTGCTATGGTAAAACCATTGGTTTCAGTAGGCCAGAAAGGGTTGTGTGTTTATTGACAGTTATCTTCATGATAATGAGGAATGATGCACACCCTTTCCCTGACCCCTCCCACCAACAGGGGCACTAACATTTCTTCCCAAGAATTTGCCAGCTATGATTTGAGGGTCTGCCCCAAATGCCACATGATCTGACATCAATGATCATTCTGTAGAATCTGATACTGTATCAACTGATTTATGGTTAGATTATGTTCAGATAAGATATTGAGTTATGTACCACAGTTCTCAGCCTCCAAGGCTTTCTTTTGTAAAGAGCACACCCCCTGACATTTCAGGCATAATGTACTTTATTTTTAGGAGGTATAACAAACTGAGGCAGTGAACACAAAATCTGACCGAAAGGTCAAAGGACCAAACAATAAACTCTTTCATCAGTATAGTATTGAAACCTGATATAATCGCTTTCAGTCTGACCCGTTATTGAACGTTACTGAAAGTCACCATTGTGCCATCTATCTTTATGGTGAAGAATTGTAGAAAGACGTCGACCATTTGTGAACAAGGAGAGAAAAGCCAAGAACAGCTGACATATTCTCCAGATGGTTCATCTGCTGTCAGTGTTCACATCATTTCACGCCCATGCCACTGAGTTGGTTATTCCATTACCATCGTATTAGTTTTGTGAATATCAATCAATTTGTATTTTACTTTTAGCAGATATCTTTTCCCTCTTATTTAAAAAAAATGTTGTTAATGTTGAGAAACAGCAGGCAAAAATGGGAACAGGTTTTCTGTCCTTTTTTTTAGGGGGTTTACGGTGGTTTGGTGATGTGTAAACGATGACAGTGTTTGTTGTGTGTCTCAGGTGATCACCATCATCTGTATCGCTGTGTGGGCCATCAACATTGGTCACTTCAATGACCCTGCCCATGGAGGATCTTGGATCAAGGTGAACATAGTCTGACCTTTATTGGATGCTTTTTTTGTGTGTGTGTGGGTTCTGTCCTGTTTTCTTTTGTACTGTCATTGAAAACGAAGAAAAATGCAATCTTGACTGGCATTATGTTTTGTAAAAGTGTTTTTTTTTCTCCCCAGCAGTTTGTTTCATTCCCCTAATTTAGTTATGGTAAACTGTTTATTCACCATTTTAGGTACAGAAAGCTTGGTTGCATTGAACATGCTATATTTGTTGTACTGTGCAATTGATTTTATATTGTCACCTAATTTTTGTGTAGAAAATGAAAACGATGACAACAGTACTTTGTCCCTCGGACATTCGCAGAAATACACGACATGACAGTACTGCAACAGGGGAAAAAAGAGAGAGGAACGCAGGGCTTTCTGCTAGACCAGATGATAATCATCAGTGTCAAGGAATATAGCAACAAGAAGAGGGAGAGAGAGGTATATGAAGAAAAGCTGCCGTGCTGACGGTTGATGTGTGGGTGTGCAGGGTGCTATCTACTATTTCAAGATCGCTGTGGCTCTGGCTGTGGCTGCTATCCCTGAAGGTCTGCCTGCTGTCATCACCACCTGCCTGGCTTTGGGTAGGTTCAAACCCCTGTCAGCCCCACCTCATTCTGTGTGAGTCTATAACAAGGACACAAAGGATTATTTGTGACCTAGTGGTGAAAATTATTGTCTCTCCAGCTTGGTTCTCCTGTGTTTTAATTATGTCATATTTCTTTTTAAGCAAGCAAGGAATGTAGAAACTAAATTGTGACGTATTCTGGATTAAAGAATGTGTCCTATAATTTCAGCAGAGGGATTGTTAGTCATTTGCACAAATGTGTGTTTGTAGTTGTTACTTTGAAGACAGTGTGAAGAATTTGATTTTAATTGTCAAAGTAGTGACAATTTGAAGAAAAAGAGAGAGGGAGTGGGACTTTCTCATGCATGCTGAAAACAACTCCTCAAGACTATCTCGCACACACTAGGAAAAAATGTAGTATTTCTCTGTTGCTGTTTCAGGTACCCGTCGCATGGCCAAGAAGAACGCCATCGTGCGTAGCTTGCCCTCTGTGGAGACCTTGGGCTGCACATCGGTCATCTGCTCTGACAAGACAGGAACCCTGACCACCAACCAGATGTCAGTCTGCAAAATGTTCATCTTCAGTCAGATCGACACCAACCAGATCAAAACCACCCAGTTTGAGGTCACCGGCTCTACGTATGCCCCTGACGGAGAACTGTGAGTGTAATTATTAGAATGCTGTGAATGCAGATTAGGTCAAGTGTGAGGTCTGTTAATACCAGTCTTTAGGCTGGGGAAGAATGGTGATGATGGTTTGTTTTAGAAACCTTATGTTGAGTGAAGTTTTGAATATGTTTGGAGCAAAACCACCCAGTTTGAGGTCACCGGCTCTATGTATGCCCCTGACGGAGAACTGTGAGTAATTATTAGAATGCTGTGAATGCAGATTAGGTCAAGTATGAGGTCTGTTAATACCAGTCTTTAGGCTGGGGAAGAATGGTGATGATGGTTTGTTTCAGAAACCTTATGTTGAGTGAAGTTTTGAATATGTTTGGAAAAGTCAATTAAGTTGGGAAAAGAACAGAGTTAAACGCAGCATTCTGTTTGTGATTTATATACAGCTTTACTCGGTAGGTCAATAGTGTGTTTATGTGTTTGTGCGTGTGTCAAATAACAATGAACCAACTAAGATGTGGATCTCTTCCCCTGTACAGTTTTGAAATTGTACATGACAATCAGTGAACATGAAAATTATCCCTGTGTCTTATAAGTTCAGTAAAGTCAGTTTTGTTAAGAAGATATACATTGCGAATATTATCAGCTCAGATTGATAGATGGCAAGGGAATGGCTCATATGTTTGTCTTTTATTTATTCCGAATGCCAGTGTGGTGGAGAGCCTGCACATAGGCACTACACATTTACTGTTGTTAGTGTATATCAGAGTGATGGTTCTTGTGTGTCATCAGATACCAGAATGGGAAGAAGGTGAAGGCCAGTGACTTCCCTGGACTGGAAGAACTGTGCACCATCTGTGCCATGTGCAACGACTCCAGTGTCGACTACAACGAGGTGAACTGGCTTGTTCTGTGTTTGTGATAGAGAGAATGTATGTGCCCTAAAGATGATAAAACAGAGGGGAACTTTTTAAAACGGATCACTTTGTTTTATCCCAAAGGCTTTGTGAAATAAGCAGATTCAGCTTTCATTCTATCGCCAAACACTCTGCTAGACACTGTGTCAGGTTCTTTGTCTTGTCTCTCAGCTTGTCAGCCTGTGTGTATTTTCTTTGCAATGCAAACTTGTAACGTTTTGACCAATACATTAACATGCAAATAATGTGTAAACTTCTGATTGCCTCCAAGGTTTGAACTATGACAGTTTATCTGGGTATGATTTGCAGTATCTTGCCATTGAGCCAAAAATGAAGTCAGAAAATGGATAAATAAACTCGGTGAAGTTACTTTTCTCTCTTACTTTTTTGTTCCTTTCTTTTTCTTTTTTCTCCCACTACCTTTGTTACTTCTCTGTCTGCCTGTCTGTGAGTCTGTCTGTCCCCTCCCTCTCTCTCTCTCTCTCTCTCTCTCCCCCTTTTTGTTAATACATGTATATCTGAATAACAGTGAATCATGATGAAAGTAAGCGTAGGATACAGTCCTAACATACAGTCGGGCACCAAACTGGAACCCCATTGCTTCACTTTCATCATTGTCAGTAATGATCATTGTAAGCAGAAAAGTCTCCACGTCAGTGGTCTCTCATGCTCTGCTCTTGTGGTGACCTCATTTTGTACTCCCCCTCCTCATCTTTGCCTTGGACAGTCCCTGCCAGAGTCCTCTGTGTACGCAGATGCAAGGGATCGTTGTCTGATGGACATTGTAGCGTCCTTTGGAGAGGGCTTCTTGTTCAATCTAATCAGCAACTAAGCAATTATTGTTGTTAGTATGGAGCTTAGTGGTGGTGCTCTCTGTGTTGGATTAGAATAGACACTACTGGAAACCACCAAGTGTCTCATCGGCCGTGCAGTGTTGTCTCGGCTGGATTCCTCGCGGCATCTGCTCCCAGTAGAGTGCTGGGACTCTTAATGGAATGGTCCTGTATTGACTGTATATGAGCACCTGGATTCAGCAGCATGGCAACAAAGCCACTAAGAAGGCACAGAAGATTTAGACATGTAAAAAAGATACTGGGGGGGCGGG
Source organism: Conus canariensis (assembly GCA_033310375.1). Taxonomy (NCBI): domain Eukaryota; kingdom Metazoa; phylum Mollusca; class Gastropoda; order Neogastropoda; family Conidae; genus Conus; species Conus canariensis. The sequence goes on along the minus strand of CM065736.1, from coordinate 18,101,353 downwards.
AAAGAGTTCTTTGCTGCAGTGTCTAGGAAAGAATGCCCTTCAGGCATGGGGCTGTGTGGTAGTCGGATGGTGTAAACCCTGTCACTGTGGTTGTATCCTCCAGACCAAAGATATCTATGAGAAAGTGGGAGAGGCAACAGAGACGGCCCTCACTGTCCTGGCGGAGAAGCTCAACTTCTACAACACGGACAAGAGTGGTCTGAACAAGCGTGAACTGGGCACTGTCTGCAACCATGTCATTCAGGTAGGCTGTTTCTGGCTGTAGGCTGTTTCTGGGAATTCAAGCACACACACACACATACACATACACATGCACATATTTACGCATGCACACACACACACACACTCGCACGCTCTCTCTCTCTCACTCTCTCTTAACTCCTCCTTCCCTTCCCTCCTTTACTCTCACATACACACACACTCTGATAGACTCTTATCACCTTCATTCTCTCACTCACTCTTCACTTACTGGTATTCACTCTTACATTCACACACCCACATGTCATACCTGCATGTATGCACACAGACACACACTCTCTCTCTCTCTCTCTCTCTCTCTCTCTCTGTTGTTGTCATTTAGTCATGCTTACATGCATGCTAACATTGCACATGCATGCGTGCAACCACATGCACACGCACTTTCTCTCTCTGTCTCTCTCTCTGTCTCTGTCTCTCACTCTCCACACAGAATTTATCTTCAGTATTTATGTCTACTCTTCAAATGATTATACATATTCCAAGAAGAGTACAATAGCCAATAACAGTAAGATACCTTAGAGAAGATGTAGGCATGCCAGTACATTGCGGTTGGTGTTGATGTCACTCAGGACATGTGGCGCAAAGAATTCACCCTGGAGTTCTCCCGTGACCGCAAGTCCATGAGCGTCTACTGCGCCCCCAACAAACCCACACGCGTGCCTGGTGGTGCCCGCATGTTCGCCAAGGTAGGACAGGGAAAACCAAGTTGGTGACGTTTGTGTCTTTCATTTGGGGTTCCTTTCAAGGGGAAGGTAGAGGTAGTATGTGTGTATATGTTTAATGTTTGTCTGTTCAGGAAACAGTAGTATGAACCACGATGGTCCTCAATGCGATCTGTCATGCAGGGATGCCTTTGAATTTCAGCCTGTACTTTTTAGCTACCAGGAGTTTTTTTCATGTCAGGTATACCAGACTCCTAAGTAGATTGATTTTCTAGACCACCAGTCATACTTACGATATCAGGATACTGTTTGATTTGATAAGGAAAAAAAAAAGATAGAAATGGATCTGAATTTTTCTGTGCTTTACATTGTACAGTTTTTCCTGTGGCTTTCTTTAACTTCCTGAGAATTAGCCGTAAGGAAAAAAAAAGAAAATAACAAAATACAAAAAGAAAAAAGTGAAAAAAAGCCTCCTTATTGTTAACAAAAGTCTCTCTCTCTCTCTCTCTCTCTCTCTCTCTCTCTCTCTCTCTCTCTCTCTCTCTCTCTGTGTATAGTTTGGTGACAACAGAATGTGTGTTAAGATTTGCGTTCTTTCTGAATGTTGAAAAAGCTTTGTGTGCAAGATGCAGCGAGTGTTGCTGTGTGCAGGGAGCTCCCGAGGGTCTGCTGGACCGATGCACTCACGTTCGTATCGGCAACAACAAGGTGCCCATGTCCCCGGCCATCAAGAACGAGATCATGAAACTGACCAAGATCTACGGAACAGGTAGAGCGGCCATCAGGCCTTCCAACAGGTTGGGGTGTCACGGGGGTAGGGATGTGTAGGTAGTGTTCTGTAGAGGTGTGTGTGTTTTTTTTTTTTTTTACATTATTATCTTTGTATTATTGAACTAAGTAACTGTATGCACTTGAAATTAAGGCAAGTAAGTAATGTAGAACATGATGACTGATTTTGCTTCTCCCATGAACATGAAGATTAAAGGAAATTGGGTGTGAACAAATTACCGAGAGGTTGATTTTTTTTTTGCACTTGATTTTCTAAGTGGGTGCTTTAATCCTATGTTAAAACAAATGGTTTAATCCTTCTGGGTGTGAACGGATGAAAGAGTGTGTATTGTTTGTGCTGTTGCATTTCAGTATTTGTTTTTTTTTTGTGTGAAGACTTCAACAGTATCTCATGAACACATGCCTTAAAGCAGCCCTGTAAGCTTAGGACACTTGCTGTAATATTTTTGTTTGTGATGATAGTAGAATAAGACTGTTTAATATACATTAATCTTGTTTGGCGTGTTGTGTGAGACTCCTAATCAAAAGCTGTGTGTATAACCTAGGGACCAGCAGAGACTGTTAGGTCGGGATACCTTGCATGAAGACTGTGTGTATAACCTAGTGACCAGCAGAGACTGTTTCAGGTCGGGACACCTTGCATGGAGACTGTGTGTATAACCTAGTGACCAGCAGAGACTGTTTCAGGTCAGGACACCTTACATGGAGACTGTGTGTATAACCTAGTGACCAGCAGAGACTGTTTCAGGTCGGGACACCTTGCGTTGCCTGGCGCTGGCCACCATCGACAACCCCCCACGCCGTGAAGACATGGACCTGGAGGACTCCCGCAAGTTCATCGAGTATGAGGTCAGTAGTTGCTCCTTGGCTGCCTGTGTATCGGGGAGGATTGAGAAGATGAATGTTTAGATGGGTCGTACAGAGTGTCAGGAGGACGTTTCTTTGTGGCATTACATTAAAAACAAACAAACAAAAACCAGGAAATGGGTCATGAAAGATTTGTTTTTTTGATATTGTATATCAATATTGATGATTTTTGTGGCTACAGAATGTATAATCTTATGTCTTAAGGCTGATGCAAAAACAGTGTATGGAACATGCAAAGCCATGATACGAGAGAAGTTGATACAAGGCAAACATTAAAAGATGAAACCGCTAAGCTAACTATATTACTGTTTGTGGAAGGATAAGGTCATGTTTTAACTCAGTAGTTTTAATTGTTTTGGGTTGTAAAATTTCTTCACCTCATGTAGACGTGTATTTTTTAATTAACATTTTCGACTACTCATGGCAGTATTTAGCTGGTTTTAAAATCTTCCATGCTAGGGGGAGGTTCATATGCATGTCAGTTCAAACACTCCATCGTGCACATGCATGCACGCACACACACACACACACGCACGCACGCACGCACGCACACACACACGCACACACACACACACACACACACACACACACGTCACACACTCAAAGAGACTGTCTCAAGTGTATATGTACTTGGTGTCTACTTTGAAAAGCATTGTTTCTCTAAAAGGAATAAGGGGGGGAGCGAAAACATTCCAGCGTGCGTATAGTGCATGTAAGCTGACCAACATTTTGTCTGTGGGCATGGTTTGCAGGTGTAATCCCCATCCTGAAGCAGTCGTGTTGTAGTGTGCCTGTATTGTGTGCAGACCAACATGACCTTTGTGGGCGTGGTGGGCATGTTGGACCCTCCCCGTGAAGAGGTCATGATCTCCATCAAGAGCTGCCGTGGTGCTGGCATCCGTGTCATCGTCATCACTGGGGACAACAAGGTGTGTATTCATAGGGTCGTCTCTGGCAGGAGTTGGCACGTGTAATGTCACAGGATGGTAATTGAAACTTTTTAGGCCAATTAATATTTATGCATTTCTTATTAGATAATGATGAATTTTATTTTTTCCCCTCTGTGTTAGATACAGTATGGTTTGAAGTAACAGGATTTGGTGTGCGTGTGTGGGGGTGCTGATTTGAGATTAAAAGTGTGTGTTGAAGCACACCAGAACTTAAATAATTTCCTGTTTCAAGTATTAACTCATTACACAAGCTGAATTATTTACATGTTTGTTGAAAATAATAACTTAAATAATTTCCTGTTTCAAGTATTAACTCATTACACAAGCTGAATTATTTACATGTTTGTTGAAAATAATATTGGAGAATTCTTTATTTGAATGGAATGACTAAATTAACTGCATACCAAAAGTTAAGTTGGTGGTTTGTGTAAAAGTGGAAGACCCCCCCCCCCCCCCCAAAAAAAAAAACAAACAAACAAAAATTCAAGTTGTAATATATATATACATGTTGAAACTATTTTCTTTTTTTTTCCTTAATTTCAACTGTCCTGTTTGTGACCTAGGCCACAGCCGAGGCAATCTGTCGTCGTATCGGCGTGTTCACGGAAAATGAGAGCACGGAGGGTTGTCCTACACTGGACGTGAGTTTGATGAACTTCCCCCGGAGGATCAGCGGGCGGCTGTGATGAGAGCTCGGCTGTTCGCTCGCGTGGAGCCCGCTCACAAGAGCAAGATTGTGGAGTACCTGCAGTCAGAGGGCGAAATCTCTGCTATGGTGAGTGGGTGTGGTGTGTGTGTTTGGGGGGTGGGGTGGGGGGTTGGGTGTGTTGTGTGTGACAGGGGGTAATGTTAATCTGAAGCGGAGTCTGACATCTGTCACAGGTTTCTGTCTTCTCTGTGTGTGGGTCTGTGTTTACATTGGTCTGTTTTGTTGTTGCAATTTTGTTTGTTTGTTGTTGTAAGGAACATGACATGTTCCTTTCCCCTGCCCCCCTTTTCACCCTCTTCCTCTCTCGCTTTTTCTTTCTTTTTCATGTTACAAAGACTGACATTTTCCTTTCCCCTGCCTCCCCCCCACCCCATTCTCTGTGTCTCTCTGTTTTTTGCTCAGTGAGTCTCTCTCTCTCTCTCTCTCTGTGATTGTGTGTCTCATGCTGTCTTACAAAAGTCTTAGTATTTCTTGCTGTTTGTTGTCTCTCTTTGTCAGTTCCCCTTACTCTCTCCCCCCTTTCTCTCTCTCTCTCTCTCTCTCTCTTTATATTTCTTTCTGTGTTCCCATCTTTTATGCATGCTTTGTGTATTGTTAATAGAGGAGAAATGTTGAACATTTTGTATGAAAAAGATAATGCTGCACACTCTGATACATAAGCATGCCAGTAGAAATGCAGATATACAGCTCTTCTAAGTTTCTTCCCACTTCCCCTTTCCCTCCTTGACACTGACACACACCTCTGATAGACAGACAGACTGACATTGAAGGTTGTGTTTTACAGACAGGTGACGGTGTGAATGACGCTCCAGCCCTGAAGAAAGCTGAGATCGGCATTGCCATGGGGTCTGGAACTGCTGTTGCCAAGTCGGCCTCTGATATCCTTTATTACTGTGTGATGACACTGAATTGGAGAAAGAAAAGGGAATTGCTTCTCCTCCCTTCCTGTCTGTCCTTCCTCGTTGAAAAAAAGAAAGGAGAAAATTTTGTTTTAAAGGAAAAGGTCCGAGTGATTTATTACAGATCAAAAAAAAGGCTTGATTTTGTTGTTGTTTGGTAATGGTTTTGCATAAACCTGTATTCTCAATCACTGTAACAGGTTATTTTCAATAAGACTTGCAGCTTTTCTTTATTTGTAATTGTAACTTTGATCTCGGGGCTGATGGATGGATTGCTCAGTGAGACATGCATTGCTGTTTATACACATTTTATGAGGTTTCAAAGGGATTTTTATTCAGTGTGAGGGTAAACTTAACCAAGAGAAGCCTGAACCTAGACCCTCCATAGTCAAAGTTGTGTTCTTATACCCTCTTCTTGTCCCTGCATCCCACTGTTCTTGAATGACCTCGAGCAAGTACTTGTTTTTTTGTTTTTTTTATTCAAATCTACATACATGAAAAAAAGAAAACGCCAAAATGAACATGGGTTCAGTGAAAGCAGTCTTACAGGGGACACCTACTTCATGAATGGGTGGAGTTAAGTGGGAATGTGTGTGATTTCAATTGGCGTTTGCTGTCTGGACCTGTTCTGAGTTTTCATTGATTTGGTATCTCGGTCTGTTGTGAGTTATTGTTTTGCTGTCACGGTCTGTTGTGAGTTATTGTTTTGCTGTCTCGGTCTGTTGTGAGTTATTGTTTTGCTGTCTCGGTCTGTTGTGAGTTATTGTTTTGCTGTCACGGTCTGTTGTGAGTTATTGTTTTGCTGTCTCGGTCTGTTGTGAGTTATTTTTTGCTGTCTCGGTCTGTTGTGAGTCATTGTTTTGCTGTGTTGGCCTGTTGTGAGTCATTGTTTTGCTGTGTTGGTCTGTTGTGAGTTATTGTTTTGCTGTCTCGGTCTGTTGTGAGTTATTGTTTTGCTGTGTCGGTCTGTTGTGAATGTTCCTTGACGCCAGTGTACAGATGGTGCTGGCTGACGACAACTTCTCCACCATCGTTGCGGCAGTGGAGGAGGGCCGAGCCATCTACAACAACATGAAACAGTTCATCCGCTACCTCATCTCCTCCAACATCGGGGAGGTTGTCTGGTCAGTACCACTTCCTGTTCCTGACTGTGCGTGTTTTGGGAGGGAGGAGTTGAAGGGAAGGGGGAGGGGATGGAGATAACGTCGCCATAAAGTTTTGCGCAAGTATAAAAGTGGTATGCAAAAATCTCAGAAAAATTCAGTATGTTTAATGCCACTTTTAAAAAAAAATGTTAATCTCCTTGGAACAATGCATACAGAGATCAGAGAGATCCTCTTTTCAAATAAACATGGTTAAGTATTACACGAATGAAATGAGTTTCCTGTAGAGGTACGCACTTTATATTTTACTTGCCTGTTAACATTTAGTAGTTGGACTGTTAGCTCCACACTACAGGTTGAGATGTGAAATACATGTTTCCAGATTGTTGCCCGATGCCTTTGTCAGGTTGGTTGGTTGTTTGTTTTTTGTACTGTTTCACATTAAAGCCAACACTAGAAACTGTATTTTTTAGGGTAAGGAGAACAAAAACAAATTGAGTGTGCAGCTGGCAACAGTAGAATGATTACAGAAAATATCCACATTGCAGTTGGCAGGTGTCTTATTCATAGGTGCATGTGTGTGTGTGTGTAGCATTTTCCTGACAGCAGCCCTGGGCATCCCAGAAGCCCTGATCCCGGTGCAGCTGCTGTGGGTGAACCTGGTGACTGACGGTTTCCCAGCCACCGCCCTGGGCTTCAACCCCCCAGACCTGGACATCATGGCCAAGCCCCCACGTAACCCCCGCGAGGGCCTCATCACCGGCTGGCTCTTCTTCCGCTACATGGCTATTGGAAGTGAGTGTCATGAGCAGGGTTGAAGAAAGGAATTTCAGGCAGAATGCACAACATTGTCAGTGTGCACGTGGATAGTTCTTCATAGATTTGAAACGAAGATGAAGAAAAAAGAACAGGGTGGGTTTGAATGTGAGAAAGCTGCATACTCTGAAATCCATCTACGTCGTAGACTTTTGGGAGCTTGTCCTCGGCCGCAGGTTTCCAACTGACTCTTCTGCAGCTCTCGTAAGGTGTATACAGCTGTTGAGATGGTATTTTTAGATTTCATTCTCTTCTACGGATTGCATGTTTTCTTCTGTGCTTTTAGCTTATATATTTCTTTGGAGGCTATTCTTCAAAGTGAGTTGTGATACACATCACAAATAAGAAATACTGGCAGTACAGGTTAAATAAGGGTTTGGGGATGAGGATTGGTGTGTCATGCAGGACATGAGCCGTTTTGTTATGTGAATGAATGTTGCACAATGATCCATGGGACTAGCCAAAGTGTAACAGGCTGTTCAGATATGCTTTGCCTCTTCCGAAGAATCAAAAAAAGTAATGGAGCATCTCACCCCAAATAGTATTTCAGTCCCTTCCACTTTGGATTAACCTTTTCACTTGTAATACAGCTGTCAAGGGCTACTACATTTAATTTCCGTATTGGTTATTGAGGAAAGGTTGAACGTTAACATGCAGAGTTCTGAGCCATTGCTTCAGCTTCAGTATGTGCATCATAAGGAAAAACAAATTTTTCACCTTGTATCAAGTGTGACTGGCAAAATGGTAATTGGCTGTGGTAGAGGACAGTTCATTAAACTTGATGAATGATCTAGCTGCCAAGGTGCTGTTTAATGGTCGACAACAACTGGGATACTAGTGTTTGAAATGAGATTCAAGCCTTATTGCTGATTGCAATGACTAAGGTGACCAAGGTGAGATGAGTTTGTGCTGATGTTTGGATGACTGTTGGAATCTTTACAGTGAAGGTGAATCACGGCAGTGGTCAGTCATTTACAGCAGCTAAGTACACACTTGCATTCATTTAACTAAATCCACTGAAAAGGATTAATGCAATTTGAACAGATAGGTTTCAGATGGGGTATCCCCATTTCATGAGTTCATTTGGCGCTCATCTTCATAGATGAAAGTATTTAGCATTTTTGACTGCATTCCTTCTGTTTCAAACAAAAAAATCCCTATAATGATCTGCAGCCCGCATTAAGTGCCAAGTAACCCTAAAAGTGACACCGAGTGTGATTTGTGTGTGTGCAGTATATGTGGGCTGTGCCACCGTGGGAGCAGCAGCCTGGTGGTTCATGCTGTACGACAAGGGACCCCGCCTCAACTACTACCAGCTGGTGAGATGATTGTTGTATGACCTCTCTCTATTTCCCCTGTCTGCAGGAACACATAGGCTGCACAAGTCATGGCTGTCAGTATCAGAAAAGACACTCTGGACGGGGGTGGGGGGGGGGGGGGGGGGGATTCTGTACAGTAACGTTTGGATTGTTCACAGTGTAGGATCACACTTCATGTGTGCACACTTTTGTGTGTGTGTGTGGATGTTAAAAGTAATGCATTTGAAACTTTAAACTGCATTCATGTAGTAAAAAAATTACCTAAAAGGAAAAATTCTTCTGAAATAATAACAGAATATGATTCTTCTGAAATACAGATCTTCTTTGGTAAATATTGATGGTGTTTAAGATTTTTTTTTTTCAACAATAAAAAAAATGGCTAAAAATTATTTTAATTTGCAAAGAAATATGTATACCTTTCAAGTGAAATGATCGAAGTGTCCAGTGTTCAGAGTAGACTTGTGTGTTGGGCATTATAAATTTCTATTTCCACCCATGTATAGATTGATGTGGATAAGAGGATGCAGACCTGTTTACCCATACGATTTTGCCATGTTTTTTGTATACATATTTGGAAACAAATAGGATGAGTACAGTGTAAAAAGGAAAAATTTCAACACAAAGTTTAACAGAGGTGGTGTCTTGGTGTGTTTTGATCAAAGAGCAACAACTCTTGCCACCACTGGTGCATGAAATTACATCTGGCTGTGTCTGCTTCTGCAGCAACTTGCTAATTCATAGGAACAATAGCAGCAAATGAGGGGGGGGGGGGGGGGGGCATGAATTGATACCAAAGTGTGGTGATTAAACAAGTTTTAAAATCATTTGTGTTGGAAGAACCCATTTTTACATTAGTTGCTGCAAGATCGGTATCCCTCTATTCTCCGCTGCGTGATGGCTGATTGGTACACATCTTTTGTAACAGCTATAGATGTATATAGTCATTTTTGTTGAAAAGTACAATGATAACAGTTTGAGGGTAAACGGGTCTGGAGGATGTTTTGTGTCTGTAAATGTTCTTCACCGAAGCCAGCATCCAGGGTTCCACGACAGCGTCCAGTGCAGACTGGCGCAGCAAGATTTCCTGCTGGTTTGGCAGTGCCATATGTTTGACGTGACTGTGTGTGTGACCAGCAGCATGCTAGACAGGCCTGGCAGTTTATTTGTAGTGGCTTCCTTTCCTCAGTATGTTGCTTAATATCCTGTGCTTAGAATAATGATGTGTGGTTACGGTGTGAGTTGATTGATGTAGACTTGGCACATCACGAACTCCACAGCATGTCACATCATGTCAGTACAGGAGCGCGTTATTTGTCATCTTGAACAGTGTTTTGAGTGAATAATGTCACGGTTCTATCAGGACTGTGCACATGGTGATTTTGTGGAGTGCTGTGTATATTCACAATGTGCATGCTAGAATAAAGTGTCTCAACCTACTGAAGTGAAACAGTCTAGTGTTGTGAAGGTAGGAAGCTAGATGGTGAGCTTCACAACAAAGTCAAATGAGTCTTGAAACATTGCAATAATGCAAAGAGTTTTGAAAGAAAAGAAGAAGAAGAAATGCAGCAACAGAAGACTGCTATAGAAAGAGTTGCATGTGGTGTGTTTGAGTTAGAAGAGAGGAGTGATGAGCGTTTGTTGGCGTCATCGTTTTCAGACGCATCACATGCAGTGCCCGGCAGAGCCCAGGATGTTCAAAGGTGTCGACTGCAACATCTTCAGCGCTCCCGAACCCATGACAATGGCTCTGTCTGTTTTAGTAACCATTGAAATGCTTAACGCCCTCAACAGGTAACCGTTCTTTTAGCCCCAAAATTTGTCGCTCTCCTTGCCCCCCACCTCCCGTTGCACTCTATGCGTCACCATCATTAACGCCTCAACTTTCCACAGATGATGGCTTTCCTTCCCCCTACTCCATCCCAGCCCTGCCACCATCCTCTTCATCAGTTTCTGCACGACGCTCTTTGTGCAGAAAACATGCTTTTTCTGTGTTTTTCTTTTGTTGTGTTTTATTTTGTTCTTTGTTGTCCATTGGTCCATTATTGTTTTTTACATACTTCTGATGCCCTCCTTATTCCCATAATGTTATCTCACTCTTGTCTTCCAGTTGTCGTGTGTGTTCGGAAGTGGGGCAAGCCTTGTTGACACGAAGAACATTACTGTGCTGGGTAGATTGGTGCTGTGGAGAAAACTATACTCCGTTGCTGTTTCTTTTCAATGTAATGCCAACAGTTTTCAGGTGCTAGGTTGGATTTTGATTTTTACAAATTAATTAGTTCACTGCAAGTTCATTTGTATTGAAATCTTTTCATGTAATCATGAACCCCAGAACGTTGGCTGGCTGCTAGGTCTACACTTGTATCGGCTCCTGTACTGAACAGATCCATCTGCTCTAAATGATTATGTGAACTTTGACACAGTGGTAATGTTCTGGCGACGCCTTCAAGTGCCTTGTCCACTTCCAGCACACCGAGATCTCATCCATCCCCCTCTCTCACCAGTCCTCTCCCTGCCACCTCATCATCAGCACTAACCTTCCCTTCCGCAGCCTTGTCCCATCACCAGCGAGGTTCTGAGAGATTTCAGTTTTGGTTCTGACCGTCCTGGACAGTTTCTGACTCTCTCTGCTCCAGTGGAGTGTGACCAGACCCTGATACTTGTTGTGGGTTCTACTCACTCTTTTTCCTTCTCCAGGGTTGCCGTTCAACATAGTCCTTAAGGTGTGGATTCTGCATCGTAATTCTCTCCTCCCCCCCCCCCTCCCCCTGTGAATGGCAGTTACTGCTGCCTACTTCCTTTCTCCAAGTTCACCCCCGAGGGTGGAAAGCATGGGTGTTGTGCTGTGGGGGTGGGTGGGGCGGGGTGAGTGCATTAACCCCCTCTGTCCCACAGACGCACCAGGCCCAGTGCTTGGCTCAGGATGAAATGTTTGCCGGCATCGACTGCGAGGTGTTCAACCACCCGAAGCCCATGACCATGGCCCTCTCCACGCTGGTGGTCATTGAGATGCTCAACGCGCTGAACAGGTGAGGGCGCCCACTTGGCGGTAAACGTGTAGCCACGATGCACGCATGTACACACACAGAACACGCCAGCCTCTTCACCGTGGAGCTGACGTTGTCTGGTCTTTGCTGCAGGAAGTTTTCCTCTGTTCTCTGGCTCTTCTTTCTTCCCCCCCCCCCCCCTGTTTACTGGCTCGTTTTTCCCCTTTCATCTCTCTTTACTTGATCTCTTGTTCTCTTTCTTGCTTTTCTGGCCTTCTTCATCTTCTATCCTATTATCTGTTCTTCTCGTTCTTGCCTTTTCTGGTGTTTTCATCTTTTTCTCTGTTTTTCTTCTGTCCTGTATCTAATTTTTTTTCTTTTTGCTTCTTGTTTCTTTTTCTTGCTTTCTTTCTACATCTTTTGCTTTTTTTTTTTTTTTTTGCTCTCTCATTTCTTATTCATCATTTGTGCTTTTATCTGCTTCTCTCCCATTTTTCTCTTCTCATCTTTCTAACCTCCTATCTATCCTTCTCTCTCTCCTTTCCATTCTTCTGTTCTTTTCACCCTTTTTTTCTGTTCCTTTCTTTTCATTTTTTTTCTCTCTTCTCTCTCTTTTCTGTTCAATTCTTCTGATTTGTCATCTTCATTCTTTCTGGTCTGTCTTTATGTTTTTCTTTTCTTCTTTTTGTCATACTGATTTCTTTTTCTTTTCCTCTCTCTTTTTCTCATTTCATTTTTGTCGTCTTCCTTCTGTTTGTTCTTCCCTCTTCATCTGTCTATCCACTTCTCCCTTGTTTCTCTGCCTCCTCATCCTTCGTCCCTTCCTTCTTTTCTTCTTTTCTCATCTGTTTCTGGTCTGTTCCCATCTTTCTGTCCTTATCTTTTTCTCTTCTTTCTTCTGCATGTTTTTCTCTCTTCTTCCTTCTTTCTGCTCTGTCGTCATCTTTCTCCTTTTTGCTTCTTTCTATTCTTCATTCCTCATCTTTCTCTTGACTCTCGTCATCTGTTGTTCTGTCCTCAGTAATTAACTCATTTTCTTACTTTTCTGATCGTCTGTCCTCATCTTTCTCTTCTCCTTTCTGTTCATCTTTCTCACGTTGCTCCCTTGTCTTTTCCATTCTGTGGTTATTCTGCCATCACATTTTCTCTCTCCTCCCCACTTTGTTCTTCTCCCCTCAACTCTCTTCTCCAATCTGCCTGTCGTTGCTCCTCATTTTTTTTTCCTTCCCTCCTTCTGTTCTCTGATTCTCTCCCCATTATTGTGTATTCTGCCTAACTATCTCACAAAACTGGGGGTCCTAACTTCACTGTGGTCTATGTTTGTAATAGAAGAAAGGCTGTAGAGAGAGAGCTGGAGGTTGGGGGGGGAGGGGGGATAGGGAGTAAGATTGTGGAAGAAAGTAAAATGCCAGTGCCTTAGAAAGGGGAGGTTCTCTGAGAATGAAGTGAGGGGGACAGACTGTCCAAATACAGAAAGAAATCCTTATCTATTTATCCAAGTTGTCCTTGTTTCCTCTGGTTCTTAGGTTTGGGTTAGCTGATACATTATTCAGTTCACAGACAGGTTTTTTTTTTTTCCTTTTCTTTAGCTTTTCAGGTATGATTGGTTCAAACAGGATTTAGTTGTTTGACCCAGGAGTAGCCATATCTATGTTTCATAGTTAAGGAATGGGGTTGGCAGTGTGAAGAGGAAAGTAGAATGTAGGTTGATGTGTTAGAAGGAACAGGAAAGGAAGAAAGGGACAGTCACCGAAGATCACAGTAATATCCATCCACGCTAAAAATTATTTTGTGCACGCTTTGATTTGTGTATAGCTTATCTTTCATCAAGCCGGAACCTCTGTTGTTCTTTGTAGCTTTAGTAGTGGGTGTTTTTTTTTTTAACCGCGTTTTTCTTTTGAATATTATATACCGTTGTTCTTTGCAGCTGTAGTGGTGGATGTTTTCTTTTAATCATATTTTCTTTCAAGTTATCATGCGTAGTGAATTCCCATCTTTCTATATTTTGTTTATGGCTGTAAATACAGGCTGTCCGTCTGTCTCTCTCTGTCTGTCTTTCTCTTTCCGGTTACTTGTCATCTCCAGTCTCTCTTTTTATCTTTCAGTTTCTCCGTCCCTTCAGTCATTCATCATATTCAGAGCTCTCTTTTCCTTCTTTCTTTCTTTCCAGTGTCCTATCCTCACTTTTCCCTTCCCTTTTTTCCCCCTCTTGCCTCATTTCCCTCTCTCTCCCTCCCTGTCTGTCTGTCTGTCTCTCTCTCTCTCTCTGTCTCTCCTCTCTCTCTCTCTCCTCTCTCTCCCATTCTCATGTCTCTCTTGACTGTCTTTCCCTATGTAACCACAGCCTTGCGTGTGACAACCTGTGCTCACTAAAGGGGGAAACCAAAGCAGCCACAAAGAGTTGGCCTGACCAATGTTCCTAGCACGTGAATTGTGAAACTTATCAGCTAGAGCCATGAGCAGTGCTGTTCACTTTTCCCTCTTTGTTTGCCATAACATCGTGTGGGCAAGCCGCGCGTTGCCTGTTGCATGGTCGAAGGACCTTGCACGCCATAGGGGGTGCCAGATGGACGATAGGCCTCATTCCGACACTTTGGTCTGAAAAATCTGTACAACTCTTTTAATTTTTTTTTTTTAATTGGTTGCGCCTCTCCTGTCAAGAAGTATCTAAGATTTGTTACAAATTTGGAATGAAATTTAAAACAAGTACGCTTTAAAGCTACACCAAACATACACACACATACTTGCTTACATGCACTTGCAGAGACAAAATGCTGCGATTATTTTCCATTTGAAAAGCTGTTTAGAAAGGTTTGGAAAGCAGGTGGAAAAAAAAGAAACTGTGTTCACAGAGAAGTCATTTGTTCACAGTTTTTCACCTTTTTTTTGATAATCCGTTCCTGTGGATAAGGGCCTGATCAGTTTCGCTAAAATCAGAGCCATTATTAAAAAAAACGGCTTTTATCAGGTAGAGATTCCTTTTGTCATGTAAATTTGTTTGCACAAAATCTTGAAATTTTCATAACTGGCCAGTGTCAACCTCAAGCCAATGGTATTGCGTTTACCCATCTGTTATTTTGAGGCCAGAGGCCACAGTTTTGAAGATCAGTCAATGCTGAAAGGATGTTTCCACGATGATTGGTGTGGGAAGAAAACGCAGGAAAGAACCAGTAAATCGGTGTCCAAGGCAACCCCCTTTGGTGTTAAAGGTTGTTGAATGTAAGGTGTGAGTTGAGAGTGGACAAACTTCCTGCATGAAGTGAACTGCGTGTGTCGTGTGTCATGGCGTCAAGTGGACTCCCTTACCTGTGTCTGTCTGTCTGTCTGTCGGCGCTACAGTTTGTAGATGGTACGACAGCTTTGCTTCCATTACACATGTGTACATACTGACGTGTGCTCGGTCATAAATGACCGTGAGGCTTCAGGCTTCAGAAGCGACATTTTGCTGGGAGTTTGGGTGATCAAACGTGGGATGTTCTGTAGTTCATCATGCATGAATGTAGACATGGGATGTTCTTTTGTTAATGTAGGTATGAATGTAAAGGTTGGCTGTTCTATTGTTGTAGGGTATTCTGTCGTAGATTTATAGATAGGAATGTAAACCTGGGGTGTTCAGTGGTTGAGTAGTATGAATTGAAACGTTGGGTATTCTATTGTAAAATTGGTATGAATATGAACATGAGATGTTGTGTTGTTGATGTAGGTATGAATATGAACAGGGGGTGTTCCATTCTTGAGTAGTAGAATAAAGACATGGGGTGTTCCATTGTTTATATAGGTACGAATGGAAACATGGAATTTCTGTTGTTGAAGTGGGTATGAGTGTAAAGGGTGGACATTTTGTTGGTCATGTAGGGTGGATGTTAAGACAGGGTGGTCTGTGTATGGGTTTGATTTTGAAGGTGGGATGTTTCATCACGTAAAGGATGTTCTATTGTTCATGGAGTTATGAATGTGGAGGGGGGGGGGGGGGGGGGGGCGTTCTGTAGTTGATGTAGGTATATACATCAAGTCAGGGTATTTGGTGTTGCTTTAGATAAGAATGTAAGGATGGGGCTGCGGTCTTTTTTGCTGTAGGTATGAATGTAGAGGAAGGGTGTTCTATTGTCCAGGTAGGAATGATCTCAGTTGGTGTCTGATTCAGGTACAGAAGTGTTGCAGTTTTCACAAACCCTTTTTGGAAATCGTCTTTATGGAATTTTAAGTTACACTCGTTTTAAATTTAGATCTTGGGTATCAAAATGTAGAGGGAAGCTGAAGGAGGGGTAGGGAAGGGAAGGCGAGGAGGGCATGTCAGAAATACTTCCTATTTTGTTTTATAAAACTGAAGAGAAGGAATGGTGTTCTTCAGGATTGAGGGGGGGGGGGGGGGGGCATTGTTAAGAAAAATGGTTGTTCTAAATTTGGCATGTTTCTGAGGCCTGAAGCGCCCATTCAAAAAACCCCTGTTGTCCAACATCATAGCGCAAAGCTCACAGACCAGCAGCGCAAAGCACAGATGACCAGCACAGCACGGTGTGGGATGCCAGCGTTGGTTCCCTCTGTGGTCGTGGAGAGTTGAAGGGGACGGGGTGCGGGCTGGCAGATGTGTGTTAGGGGAGAGGGGCTGTGTTGTGATGCCTGTGGCCTCTGGCTCTCTGACTACCAGAGCCACCTAGCGCTGCTTGCTGACAGGGGTGTGGACCCCCGTAGTGTGGCACCTGTAGAGCTCTGGCACTGCTGCAGGTATTGTATCAGGGTCTGGGCCTCTGTGGTGTCCTTCTCTTGGACTTGCTGCATGTCTGTGGTGGTTTCTTTTCTCTATGGCCAAGAATTTCTAGACTTAGATTCAGTGTGTGTGTTTTTTTTATTTATTTTTTTTTTTATTACATACCAAAGAATGTATTCACTTTGAATTTAGGTTATTTGATGTTAATGTTGATTTCTTTTTACGTTTGTCCTGTCACTGTTTTGTAGGACACCTAAAAGTGAAGAGCAGATTTGCCAGCTTGAACAAAAACGTAAGATGTATTTGAAGGTAGAAATATGGACCAGTAAGCCATTTTGAGTACAGAATCTAACACTGGAAATAGTAGGTCTGACATTTGACCAGGTCTTGAATGATGTATTCCAGAGAGGCATTTTGTAATCTGTACCCCAGTGTAGTTTTTATGACATCTATCTTCTGTTTCTTGTAAGATTTCTATAGGACAAGTCCAGTGTTGAAAATGGTGCAAAGAACTATGTTTAAAGACTGAAGTAAACATGGAGATATATGCTGCTTCACTTCATCTGATTGCCTATAGTATAAAGGAGTTGAAAACATTGTATGGGTAGATTTTTTTGTTTTTGTTAAAGCATGCATCGGGGTCTGGAAAAGTTGTGGAAAAAAACCAGAGCTTTTGTTGCAGGAAAATCAGGAATGATAAGATTTTAACTAGAAGTTTGAGTAGGGGTTTGGTGGGGGTTAAAGGGGTGTCACGAAATTTGCTCGTATGCTGAACAACAAAATGCCAAAACAAGCAGGTCTACAAAATCATTGTCTGGACTAGAAAAAGACATTTTCTATGTCTGTCAAAAAACAGAAATAAGGTGCAAAAAGCTATTGTATTTTTATTGCGTTGTCAAGTATATGGCCTGTTGCTATAGGAATGATGCAATTTGGGAGGTGCATTCTGCAAAATGTTTCAGCTTCATGTGCCATATTCAACTACAGAAAGATATTGGTGTGGGAACTTTGAATTCATTATGCTGTGTGAATTCTGGTATCTTCATTATGAATAGTTGATAAAGGTCTTCAAAGAGTCCTTGCCTCAGTAATACAGTGTTCTATTCTAAGATTTTGGAGGCTGTGGATTCGAACTTGGCGGTGTTGGTCAAAAGCTATGTCATTGTGGGGTTTCACATCCGAGACTGACTAAAACGTGGAGTTTGGAGTGCAGTGAGCTGGTCTGTTAATGGGGATCACACGTTTCTTCATGCATATTTGGTCACACTGCATGTGTCTGTATCTCTTGGGCCAGGCCGATGCATGAAGTGTTGTAGCCACTTTCTGTGGGTCAGTTTTTTCATCACTTCATTTTGTTAGTAAACTGGTGTCAGGACTTTAGGTGCCAATAGTTGACAGAAGTGGTCACAGGAGTGAGGTCTGAAGTCTCCCATCCAAAGAGAATAACTACTTTGTATGTCTGTGACTAACCACTTGCCCTCAGAAGGGGGCACCAGGTATCCAGTGTATGCTGAATTAAAGCCAGCTTTCTAAATAAACTGGAAATCGTTCAGCAGCAGTGCAGATTCTCATGTCACTGGCAGTCTGTTATGGACACCCCTGTACAACACTGGCAATGACATGGGCACTGGGACAGAAGACTCTTTGAGTTGTTATGTGTTTACCTCGTCCCCCAGAAATGAAAAAAGAAAAAGGAAGGAAGGAAAAAGATGAAGGAGAGGGAAAGGAGTGAGGGACCAAGTTCCAAGAATGACATGAACCTTTATTCATGAGCGCTTAGCACCTGAGACCATTCACTTACCTTGCTTCTTTTTGTCGTCAGTATTTCGTTACGTCTGTTTGAGATATCTTGGAAAAGAAAAGCAGCATACAAAAAGTGACACGCAAAAGAAAAATTGACTGCTGACATGATGAGTAGACAGCTTTCAGGGAAGCCTTATTGGATGTATGGCATGCATTTGTAGTCATGGTATCAGGGATTTTTTGTTGTTTGTTTTGTCTGTCTGTCTGTTTTTCTTAACTTGCAGGTGGTCTATAAACTTCTTCACTTGAAAATAATGGAATTTCTGTCACACTTAATTCATATTTTCAATATGTGCAAAATGTTTGAATTCCTGTATGATCAGTATTTCTTCTTTTCTTTTCTTTTTGTCCAGTATAATCAAGCCCAAGATTGACTTTTTCATGTTCTGTGGCCTTGTGATTGGGTTGTTGCATCTTTGATTCCGTTGTGACAGATGTTGCCATTTCCTGGGTGCTCTTCGATTACACTGTGAACTGTGTTGCGTGGTTTCTTCTCTTTCCTTGCTGTGTATGCGGACACTCCTCCCATCATCCTACCACACCACCCCTTCACCTCCCTGCCATTCGTGTTGATCATTCCCATGTATACTGCCTAACTCATCCTCTGGTATGGTCCTGTCCATCCCCTTCACTAACAGTGTGGGCATGGCTGTGCTCATCATTAACCTAGCATCCATAAACTAGAAACCTTGCCATTGATGGGAGCTTTGCTTGGCACAGGAGTGTTGGTGTCGGAAAAGTGTGGGTCATTTAAGGTTACGTCTGGTTGATAGTGCTTAACTGATTGTCTGTTTCCTTTTGTACCATGTGCGTACTCTTCTCACTGGGTGAACAGGGTTCACCGCTGGACCATTTGTGAGCACAGTGAAACATGATAAAGACCCTTCCGTTTAGGGTGGTCTCCCTGTAGAGACTCCATGTGGAATATTTTTCTGTGTGAAAGATCAACCTTCTGTGAAATCTTGCACTCACTAACGACCCAGATTATAAGATCTGTGGAGGTGCCTGTGGAGTTTCTCCAGTGTTATGTTTGTTTTTTGTTGTTTTTTTTAATGTACTAACCCATTGTCATCCCAGTCATTTTCCCCAACGTCTTCCCTGCTGGCTCGACCACCTTTCTCAGTTGTATGCAGTGTATGTGGTGGTGTCAGAATGGGAGGGGCTGTGGGTGGAGTTGACTTCATACACTGCACTATGTCACATTCTGGGCAGACGATGACCAGATTGTATCTGTGATGTGGTTTTATATTGTTCTATGCTTTCAAAATCTTGTCATGTTTAATGTGCTCTTTGTGTCTGATGATGAATGTTCATCTGTGTGTGTGTGTGTTTTTCTTTCTTTTTTGTTTTGGAAGTCAGTATGTTACATGTTTTATGCTTCTACAGTTTTGTTTTGTTTGTGTGATTGTATGTTTAGTTCATTTCTCACAAATCATAGCACATGAAAACAAGTACACTGAAAAACAGAACTTAGCTGTGCAGCTGTTAAGTGCAGAAAAAAATGAAAGGGAAAAAACCCCCACCATCCCTACCCATCCATTTGTCCATTTCTTGACATTGACTACTGTCACCTTCTTCCCATATCAGTCAGATGACGTCTAAAACAGAGAAGAAAAGATGTATTACTACATCACCATATGCGTGAAACGGATCAATTTTGATCTTGTAGAAGCATCGCATTTCAACCCCTAGTTTCTATAGGCAGTGCAAATGAACAGTTGGGGCCCTCACATCTGTGTTAATTAGTAGATTTCAGTGAAATGTAAATTTGAGAATGTGAAGACAAGATTTAGAGAAGATATCTCAGTGAAAAGAGAAAAAAAAAAAAAAATCCGGGGAGAAGAAAAAAGTGGTGGTGGAATCTGCTGAATGCTGATGGCAATGTCAGTATGCTAGCAGAACGCTGACGTTACGAAATCTCATGCAGACTTCCTGAGAAAAGGCAGCCACCACTTTGTGTGTGTTTGGTTGAAAATGAAATAATCCATGTCACTCTCTGGCCTTGGCAAAATCTGCTAAAGTGAGAGAGAGAACGGAACCTGAATGAACAAGTCCTGGTTGTGGTTGGACTGAAAAGTGGAGCAAACATCACTCGACAGACCTAAGTCTGTTTGCATTTGCTTTTTCAAAAGACAGGTGTGAACAACATAACCACTTAAGGTATGAATTTTATTTTCCAACAGATGTATGGAAAAATTCAAAAAGAAAAAAGAAAGAGAGAGAAGAGACAACCTTGCTAACACTTGATGTAGAAAGATGAAGTTTATATGAACGTTTTTATTACTCCCCATTCACACATGACACACACACACACACACACACACACACACACACACACACACACACACACACACACACCCCTCTCCCCCCTCCTTCACAAAGCTACACTCCCCAAACCTTATTTACAAGTTAATGTCGGATTCATCTTGGTATTGGCTTGTGCTGTTGCTTGCTGTGTGGGATTTGAATGAATTTTCTGTGTTTCGTTTTGTCTTGTGTCAAGACTTACTTGCATATTGTATATGAAAATATTGTCATTTTCCATGAAAGTAGCTGTTTTGCAGTTTCAAGAATTACAGTCATGTAATGCCAAGTTATAATGTTTGTATGTATAATAATGATGTGTCATGGTGTTAACTGATTTATGATTGTTAGCTGTCCACTCTATCCAGTCTTTTGAATGTTTAAATTCTGATGTGAAGATGAAGTATTTGCATGTATTGTAGGTAAATGTTGTTCAGGTGTAGATGGTAGCAGAGCAGTGGAATGTGTGTGGACACGCACTCGTATGTCTGATGTGTACATCACAGACATATACAGAAATGTAGCAGACAGCTGACAAATTCCTAGCTAGAGATACATCATTTAATCATTTTAGAATGTTAATTGTCACATTTTGATTGGGCAAGAACCATATTACTGACCTAAACAGTTTTTTTTAAAGTTCACTTATCAAAGTTGTGTAATCAGTTAAGTCAGCAGGTTAGAAGATCTTTGTCTTTGCATTGCTGAAGTTTATGTTTATATTGAAGAGGAAAAAATATATTTGAGAGGGGAAATCGTAATTTTGTGTTTGTTTCGCATGTGCAACATGAAAATGTCTTAATGATACCTGGTTTGAGTAGCTCCTGGTTCATGTTTTCAAAGTATGGGTCATATAGACATATCTGCAGTGTCATGCAGATGAAAAGTTTGATGATGATCATTCCATGAGGAACAAATGGAGATGGGAGTGCAATTATTTAACTCCTTATCAATCATGAAAACAAGGAAACACCGCCATAAGTTAACATGAGTCTCCTCTCATTTTTCAATAAACCACCTTTCCTGGTCTTGCATATTGCATTTCTTTGCAGTTTGGACGTAACTTTGCTGGCGTTTTCATCCAGGCATGACAAAGGATTTAATTAGTTGAAGTGCGAAGATTGCACATTTTCCATGTATGTTTCAACAGTTTCCAAGAGAGCATGCCTGCAGACTCCCCTAGCATTCAGATTTTCCCTCGTAAATCAGTTCCCATGTCTGCATAGGGTATTTTTTAGGGACATTGTCTGCAACTGACGATTCCATTTTTAAAGTATCTGGAGACCATAACTGACAATATATGAAGGGAACAGCCATTCAGCTAGTGAGTTAATTGCAATATAGTATGGCAAATCAGTAGCCTCTTAAGCAGCTTGGTCTTTGAACTCCCTATCAGTAGCCTCTTAAGCAGCTTGGTCTTTGAACTCCCTATCAGTAGCCTCTTAAGCAGCTTGGTCTTTGAACTCCCTTTTAACAGAGTAGGGAGTAAGCAGACTGCTGTCCTGATAGTTGTGGTGATGAGAATTGGGGTGGGGAAGACGAGGCTGAACTGTGTGATGCATGTGCTGGGTGACTGGTTTCAGCTTGAGTGAGAACCAGTCACTAACGTTGATGCCCCCCTGGATCAACAAGTGGCTGGTAGGCGCCATCTGTCTCTCCATGGCCCTCCACTTCCTCATCCTCTATGTTGACGTCATGTCGGTACGTTGCCTCCTTTCTGCTTGGGTCATCTCTTAGAATGAGAAAGAGAGAGAAAATGTGCGCGTGTAGATGACATGTTAACTCAAAAGGCCATCAAGTGTCAGGGTTTGTTTTTTTTTGTCAGTGTTTCGGTTTGAGAGAGTGTGTGTGGATGTGCTGTGTATATTGTTTTAAACTTGACTTTGTGATTATACAGTTAACTGACAGTGTTAGTGGATGTGCGACATGTTTTTAAACTGTGCTTTGCCAGCAGTGATTGCAGAATGATCATCTACATAACTTTGATTTTCATTTTGAGTTTTCAACAGAATGTGTATTTTGGCCTTACAGTTGTCTTTTACTGTGTTAAGCCATTGCACCCTCTAGCTGTTTTAAAAGCAGAAATACGCTGTGATAGTGGAGAGATTATTATTGTTGTTGTTCTGTTTGTTTTGTGGTGTGTGTGTCAGTCTGTGTGCGTTTTAATCCAGAATGTTTGCAAAGATTATCTCGACTGAATATATTCTTTGTAGAGCATTTGATTCAGTTTTTCATCTCAATGTAATTATGTGTGTGTTATTTTGTCTTTTTGATTGACAAAGCATGTAACGAGATAATTTTGATGGGATTAATAATGAGTAGAAGTAAATGCCTTTAGTATAACTGAGCCTATGGGTTGATTACACTGAATTATAGATTCAAGGAACCAACATTTCTACAGGGGAGGGCTTCAGTTACTTGTACACGGATGTTGCAAGTGTGTGTGTGTATACACAGATGTCCAAATGTGCTGATTCCATGGTGATGTGGCGTGGTGTGTGTGTGTGTGCACAGGTCATCTTCCAGATCACCCCCCTCAGCGTTGAGGAGTGGGTGGCTGTGCTCAAGATCTCCTTCCCCGTCATCATACTGGACGAAACGCTCAAGTTCATCGCCCGCAAGTTTGCTGATGGTAAAAACCCCTTGTTGGAAATCCATTGGATGGTGCTGGCCTGGGCCGTCTACATTGGCCTCATGGCCTACAGCCCTTTATGATGATAGTCCTCCCCTCCCCTTCTGTGGCTATTTATTGACTGGTAGCAACCTCCACTTCCCCAGCTCTCCTCTTCTTCTCCCACTCTTCTCTTCTCCCCACTCTTCTCTTTCCCTGTTTTTACCTTTCTGTTTTAGGTCGTCGTTTTTGTTTGTTAGTTTTTTAATGGTTTGTAACTGACGCACTGCAGCAACAGACAGGCCCTTGTGGATGATTTAAAAAGGACTGAAAAATACTTTTTTTTTTTTTTTTTCCTTTTCTATGTGTTTGCACCGATTTTTTTTTTTTTTTTTTTTTATTTAGTGTGAAGTGAACATTTGTGTGATCTCAAACATGCGAAACAAAAGAAAAAAAAAAGGCAGGAAAGATTTTGCTTAGGTGTTCCTTCGTTACCATGTTTTGTTGAGGAACTGATTACAAAGGTTACCGCACAGTCCGCTTTGTTTGTAAGGCTGATTGATCATCAATGAAATGGAGCAGATAACGATTTTGTCGGTTGGAGAGGGAGTCAGGCTGGAAGACGTGCAATGCCGGCTGGTTGTAATGCAGTGCCTCGGTGACAGACGACAGCCGTCAGGGTAGAGAGAGTAGACATTGTAACAAAACTCTTTGTGTACATAGCATACGGAATCACAAGCCTCTGGGCGAATGTCTGTTGTTGTGCGCCCGATGCCCCCCATTGCCTGTGTCGAGAGTCGTCTCTCAAACTTTTCTTGATGGCATAGCGGGGAAGGAAGAAGCCCCCCCCCCCCCCCCCCCTCCCCCTCCCTTCATGGGTTTTTTTCCTTGTCATTCCTTCTCAGCACATCACTGAGCATCTGATTGTTGTGTTTGGCTCATCTCTACATGTCTTGGAATTGGCGTCTGTGTTGTTTTGGACCGTCTTGTGCTGGTGTGGCCTTGTGCTCATATTTTTGTCTGTCTGTGTGTATGTGTTTTTTTTATCAATGGCAGATGTGCAGATTTAATGACTTGCTAGAGCTGTAGTAATGTCACACAAATGAGGGGAGAAGCGCAGTTGTGTCGGTCCCTGGTGTTTGTGTTTGTGCAGTGTTGTCATAACCCAGAGGCAAGAGTTTGTATTGGCGGCTGGTCTAGAGTTTAGATCTCCACTGTGTGACTCTGTGAACTGTGTGTTGTATGTGGATGGACTGAGGATGGTGTGGTATGTGTGTGCTTTAGTGCTCCATTTTTTCAGCAGTAGTACCTCAGCAAAAAAAACTGTTTGCTTCCTACATGTGTTGGTTTTCTTGTGTTTTTCAAAAAAGAAAAAATGTTTTCTATAAGACTTGATGTATGCTAGCATGATTATGTTTGTTTTGGTGTGTGGAAAAATGGAGTGAGAAACTTTTTTTTTTTTAAACCTTCCTGTGTTTGAATTGCTGTGAGGATTGATCTACAAGGGGGTTTTTTCTTTCTTTTTTCTTTTCTTTTTTAAATTTTTTTGAGGGGTGGTGGGTTTTTTTTTCTTTCTTTTTTTTAAAGATGACTTTGGTGAATAACAGAGTCCAGAGCTTTGACAGTTTCCCGCCTCTTACTTCCGTGTGTGAAAATCGAAAAGCGTTTCCATGTACAGTACATGACCTGCTACGAGTAAAATGTCACAGGAAACATACAGCTGTGGAAATATCAAAACCTGCCAGAATTTAGTGATTATAAACGACACTCACATTTTCATATCGCCGATATCTGTGAAATGACTGGGGGATTATGTTTGGATGATACCGTCGTAAATTGAATTCAAAGACATCTGCCTTGGGATTATCCACATTGGGAATAGCTGTAAGGTTTGAGGGCTGCATATTTGAAGAGGGATTGTAAAGTACAAATTACTGTCTTTAGGATGGCAGGGTTTCATGCCTATGAAGATGATGTGCCCTGAGAAGACTGGGGGAATTTGGATCATCTTCATGCGAGTAGATTTGGAGTCCTGTGTAAGCGATGGTGATAGAGGATAGCTAAGGGTAAGACTGTCTACAGGGGTAACGATTTTGAGTTTGGGGCTGCAGGTTCAGTGTAGTGGCTTGATCATAAAGTGGATCAGTGTTAGAATAGAAATCACCCACGATGAGGGAAAGATAGGCTGTGTTACCGAGGACAGAACATTGGCCACTGGGAACAAAGCTGATGTGATGAGCATGAGGAAAAAGGTTGAAACAGCCCTCTCCCTCCCCAATAGAGAATGAAGAGCATGGGAGATGTGTCTAGAGAGAGCAGCCTTAGGCCTGGGATTGTCTGTAGTGAACACCTGGCAGGTTCTGCCTTGTACCGATGCCATTTTGAATCTGATCGTATTGTGTCCTTTTTTTTTTGATACCCCATTGGGGTCAGTTTGTACTCTCATTATTCAGTTTGTGTATTTGATTTTGGGGTTTTTGTTTTTAACTCTTTTTTTTTTTTTTTAAACCATGTATGTGGGGATGGGGGTATTGCTTTTTCTTTTATATTTCATGCTCATTTTTTGTTTAGTTTAAGATACAAGCTTTTCAATGGTCACAGTGTACTCTCTTGTATTGTTTTCAAACGTCTGCTGCCAGACATTTCTGTTTCTCTCAAAGATAAAAAAACCCAACCAGATTCATTGTGTATGTGGTCACTTGTACATGTGATGATAAAGGAATCCTGACAGGTGGGTGTCACTTGATATATGGATGGATTCCTCTACCGCAGTCTGTGTTATCACACTGTGTTATCACATGCATTATTGGAAGGATTTCTCTATAGTAGTCCATGGGATCAGTATGTCACTTCATCCATGGGATGATTCCTAGAAGCAGCCTTTGGAAATCACATAGTGTCACTCCACCCATGGAGGGATTCCTCTGTCGCAGTCTGTGGGATCAGTATGTCTCTTTATCCATTGAAGAATTTGTCTACAGAAGTTTGTAGGATCAACATGTTACTACCTTCATGGAAGGACCCCTGTAAGCAGTCTTTGGGAATCAGATAATGTCACTCATCCGTGGAAGTACTCCTCTGTCGCAATCTGTGGAATCATAACATTACTTCATCCACAGAAGGATTCCTCTATAGTAGTTTGTGGGAGCAGCATGTCACTTCATCCAGGGAAGGCTTCCTCTGGGAATCACATGGTGTCGTACCATCCATGGGAGGATTTCTCTGTGTGGGATCAGTATGTCCCTTCATCCATGGGTGGATTTCTGTAGCAATCTGTGGGAGTCATACGATTTTCTGTTGCAGTCTGTGTGAGTCCTACGGTGTTACTTCATCAGTGGAAGGATTCTTCCATAGCAATCTTTGAGAATCACGTGGCGTTTTCTTCACACTTGGAAGTTTTCTTTTTATGAACGGGTCCATGAAAGGATTCCTGTTGCAATATGTGCAAGTTGCATGGTGTCTCTTGATATTCAGAAGGGTTCCTCTAGCGTTGCTCATGTGGTGTCTCTTCATCCATGGAAGAATGCCTCTGTCACTGGAGGGTTGTTTGGGCTGTTTTTTCTGTACCTCTGTGTGCAAGGCAATAGGAAGCGCTTGAGTTGGAAGTTGTTGGCCTTGCCCTTGTATAGTAGTAAAAGTGATAGCACTTGTTTTCTCTTTGATCATTGGCTGTCGCCATGGTGACCACTGTGTATCATTGTATATGCAAGAACATGGTACCTTCACACTTTGCGGAACTGTCAGATCATCAAGTTATTTACGTGGTTTTGGAACTGAATGTGATATCTCTGTGTGATCACTGTTGTCTCTGCACCTTTGATGTCTTTATTTTTAACGTAACATGTGAACATACTTTTCAACCTATTTAGAGAGATTCGTTGTTCCTGTTTAGAGACATTCAACCTTCCAAGCGACGTTTCTTCTGATTCATTTGATTAAATCTTCGCGCTTTTCTTCATTACGTAATGTAAGCATAGTATGTATGACAGGCTCGCACTTTAATGACAGTCGTTGTAGGTCTCATAGCCGAAGTAGGAATTTTGGACAGGTTTTTCTCATCTTCAGAGAAAAAGCACAAAATGGAAACGGCTTTAGTGTGTCTTTCTGTAGCTGAGATGTATGCATCAATTGTGTAGACCGTTAAGAGACTGGATGATACGGAATAGACAATCTTTCATTTGGTGGCATGTTCACATCAGCAAAGTATAGTTAGTTTAGAGTCTGGGTGATTTGGGATACAAGACCCTCTTTCATTCAACTGCATGTGCACATCGGTCACATAGTCTGTTACGAGGCGGGGTGATATGGGATACAAACCCCTGTCCTTCAGTTATCAGGAAGAAATGTTGACAGGAAAAAAACTGTAGGGAGGGGACAGTTTCTTCTGCTTTTAAACTGGCCCATAGCAATAGGATCTAAATTTGCAGGAGTAACTCATTTTCTTGTGCAAAAAACTTATGAGATTGGGAGTGTCTGACTTGTTTTATCAGTTATCTTCACAAGGTTTTTTTGTTTATATAGTGCAGTATGCAGGGCTAGGTGTGTGTTTAGGAGGTGATCAGAAATCAGAGCAGTGTGGAGCATGAAGATGTTTCACCTGGCACAATAGACCATGTTGCCGCTACAGTGGGTACATGAGCCCAGGAACATATCGTAGAGAAAATCAGGTCAAATGGCCCTTAAGCAAAAAAAAGAAAAGAAAAAAATTTTGAACAATGTTTCGACCCAAGAAAAGTCGGAGATTTCTTGTTTGGGTCAAGATCATTTCACCTTTTTATGTTAAACCTGTTTTATGTATTGACAGCAATATTGGTTCTGTTCTTTTCTTATGGCGTTGATCCGCTCTCAGTGTACAGCTGCCATTTTAAGGGTTATCTCCTCTTTTTTTGCCCCCCCCCCCCCCCCCTTTTTTTTTTTTTTTATCTATCATTTTAACCGTAAAAGTTAAAATCTGAAGCCAGTGTGAAATTATATTGGAAATTGTTTTCAATTCTGAAAAGTTTGATGATGTTTTTTAATTGACTTTTATCCCAGTCAGTTCATGGTCAGTTTTAGGTCACTGGTTGAACCAATATTGCTTGTACACATACTCAGTGACTGCATTCCATCTTGCTTGGCTGTGTGACCATTGTAATGTACTGATCTCTCTCTCTCTCTCTCTCTCTCTCTCTCTCTCTCTCTCTCTCTTTTCCTCTAGTGCAAAACTTTTTTCCTTAACTGCAAGTCTTCTGGATAGAATATGAGAGTACTCATATCAGTATGTGGCTTCTTTCATATCTGCACAAAGGTTTAACTGCATAATCATATACAAACATGTATCGTTTATAGCTCGAGGTCTCTCATCTCATCGTCTTTTCTAACTCTGCATCTGCTACATAATGCACTGGGGCTCTTTTCTTTTTTTTTTTCCCACATGGCTGTTCTGCTTCTACATTCTTCCCTCTGTTCTACACCTTTGTTATTCTTCACTTGGTTGTATCCATAAGTATTTCTCTCTCTCTCTCTCTCTCTCTCTCTCTCTCTCTCTCTTCTGAACCTTGGGGAAGCACATTTTTAGATGCCAAAAGAAAGGGTGTTGCGTCAGTTCATAAAATGGTTGTCACTGGCTTGTCTTCAAGTTTTTCTGTTTAGTCTCAACAACTAGGCTTTTAACAGTTAAGAAAATAATGTTATTCTTGATAAAAATCATTTACAGTTCTTGTGGAGGAATTTCAGGGTTTTTTCCCCAGTACATCTTGTTATTGTTAAACCATATCTTGATTTTTTTTTTTAAGCAATTATTTGTTAACCAGTAAGGTAATGATTCAACCACTGATTGTAGAAAGAAAATTATTCTCTTATTTGTTTTTTTTTTTCTTTTAAAATAAATTGCTTTAAAGGCATTTGTGATTTAGTAACAATCTCTAAACTGAATAGTTCTGAATCCATTTAGTGAGAAAGAAAATAAGCTGTCTTGAAAATAAGAATCACAAAAGATCGCAACACATTCTTTTGGCATCGCTGTTCACTTGGACAAACTGACTCTGTTCAAAGACCTCTGTCATTGAAGCATGCTCTGCTTCCTTGGTTGTGACTTTGGGCAAAATACTCCGAACAAAGTAATGGCATAACTCAATCGGTTTTCCTTTTTGTTCATTCTTCAAAAAAAAAAAAAAAAACAAAAACCATGGTGACTGGAAAGTGTAGTTTTAAATGCAGAAATGGTTGATACATGTTTAGTGGTGTTTTTCTTTTTCTTTCCCTGTTGAATGTTTTGCCATTGAGTTATCCGCTAGTTTCTTTTTTCCATTCAAGAGGTGTGTTTGTCATGGCCTCACACCCATCGTCTTGTCTGGCTCTGTGCAGGTGTTTTGTCTTCTTTGTCATGACATTGTAGGTAATGTGTTCTGTCATCATCCGTTAGATTACCAGAAAGAAAGAAAG
Organism: Conus canariensis; assembly: GCA_033310375.1. Lineage (NCBI taxonomy): Eukaryota > Metazoa > Mollusca > Gastropoda > Neogastropoda > Conidae > Conus > Conus canariensis. Next base: position 18,072,148 of record CM065736.1, on the reverse strand, counting down.
AGATGCAGTGTTCAAGTGATGGAAGATGTGTTGGATGGTCCATTCTGTACAGAAATAAAAATCACCAGTCACATTGACCAAGTCCTTGCATGGTGTGGTTTGTTGACCCTGATTCCCCCCCTCCCCCTTCCCACTCTGTCCTCCTTGACTACTAGAACCACGGGTTCTGCAGGCTGTTGGTCCTTTCTGTATTCCCTGAACTAACCAAGCATTCACTGCTCATCCATTCACACTGCACACGGGCTCCCGTCACTCACACACCACTGACAGACACACTGACTGACAAAGCCATTTCCCACTAAACATTCCCTGCTCCGCGCTGGGTCGGCCCGTGGTGTGGATTAACCCAGCAGTGTAGCGAATGGTGTTTGTACTACGCCCCACGGAATGAAGCCTCCACCACGCTACTCTTTGAATAGACCCACCCTGCGTCAGTCACCTTCCCACAATTCCTCAGGGTGCAATCTGCCCTGCGTGAGTCAGCAGTCTCCCAGTTCCACATGGTAGGTTCTACCTTCCATTGTTTGTTCTTAGACTCCAGTCCAACAGCTGTGAGGAGATTTTGAACAGATCAGTACAGTCAGGCTGAGCTGTTTTCATTATTGCTGTAATTGAAAATCGGTTTTAAAAATAACAAATGATGATAATGCTAGTGTGGTTAATGTTAATTGAAGGTCAGTTAAACGATCCTCCTTTAATTATTGCTTTTCGTACGTTGATGTATTTTGTAGAGGAGCAGTTTTTGTTTCAATTGTTCTGCATGACAGTTGGTAGAATGGTTTCAGACTTTTTAAGTGTCTCCATTTGGGGAGGGGGGTGGGGGGGTGAAGACAAATTGTGCAAGATCATCCAGTGTTTGGCTGGAGGTGAAGAAGACAAAGGCAGTTTGCAAAGAGAGGCAAAAACTGTGGTAGCATCAGCATGACAATGTTGGATAATCCGGAATGTGTGATTGTTGGGGTTGTTTTTTGTTTTTTTTTCTTTCTTTTCACCCATGACATTATGGAACAGAAATGCTGCATCAGTTGTACAAATAATTCTTTCCTTGTTTGTTTTATTTTATCTGAAACAGATCTCCAGTTTGAAGTTGAACGTCTTGTCAGATGAAACTGATGATACATAAATAATTTTCCGAGCAAGAATTGTTGTGAAAAATGATGAGAGGATAAGGAAATATGTGCCAAATGTGAAAAGAAAGCCCTTTTTGACACTATAATGCCCTATTTAAATACTGATTTTGCCTTTATACTAAATATGACTTTTTCCTTTTCCAGACCAAGGTCTGTACAAGTCATGGAATTTTAAAACATATTTTTCCAGGCCAAGAAAGACATTGAATGTGGTCCAAGTCGTAGAAAAGTCTTGAAATTAAAGCTTTGAAAAACTTGTTGTAGACGCATGTGTGCCTGTGTGCAGAAGCCAAGGTACCATTTAGCCCATCGCTGAAAGGACTATTTTGATAACTGTTTGAATATATTTCGGGTTCATAGATATTTCTGTAAATGGCATAGGAAAATCCATTGAAAAGTCGTGGAATTTTTAACTTGTCAACCTGTTTAAACCCAATGGGACATTTGAACAGGTTATTTTTTGTTTACGATTTAATACAGAGAATAAGTGAGAATATTGCACTGGATTTTGAGGTGATCTCCTCCACATTACTGAAAACAGAAACCCCACCTGGTTTTCCATGGAGGTTAAGATTATATAGAACTCCTAGTTCCCAGTCGAACTACTCCAGACATGGTGTATAATTTTTGTATTTGAAGTTGAATTTTTGATGTCCAAGTTTTTATATTTCAAAATTGAAATACTTTTTGAGGACCCAAGTTTCAGCATTTTTAAAGGTTTAGTATTGTTTATTTCAGGTGTTAGGTTTTTTTGTGGCTTACTTCCCACCTGTAGTTTTTCTGTATTAGTCTCTGTACATATTTTGATTCTCTTCCTTTGTCCCCCACCCCCCCACAAGGTGACGGTCGCTTTATTTGACAGCATTTGCATGGAAACTTTGGAGTTGTGGTTTTTCAGTAGATTTTGGTTGGTTTTTTTTTTCATTATTATAATTCTGTTGCTTTCTGAAGCTTATTTGATCCTTTGTTACTTAGTACTAGTTTTCTTTGGTTTGGCTTTCTTGTGACCAATAATCTTTTACACTCTTAACATGATACGGATGTGTCTGGAAGTGAGGATTTTGTCCTCGTGGTGTTGTCTGTGTCTGGTTAGCGATTGTCTCATAGGATGTGTCAACAAAGACTTGAATAGACAAGAGATGAGTATTTTCTTCTATTTCTGTCTCTTCCTCTGTCTGGGATGCATGCCGCTTGTGCATGCATGCACACTCTCGCAAATAAAACACACACACACACACATGCACACACACACACACACACACACACACACACACACACACACACACACGCACATACACATACACAACTTCTTTAGATAGACCAGGAACTGAAGAATGGCAATCATGTACTGCCCTAAAGAGCAGCTGATCCAAATATAACTTTTGTTAATGTAATTGTATTCTCAGAATAATCACATTTTTAGTGCTGTGGTCACAGATGCTCGCAGGCTGATATCTTACGAAATAAAAATCACTTCAGATGATGGGTTTTCCTCAGCCAATGCGACAGTTCAGCCAATTCTTTGTAGTCGCTTTTTAGTGTGTACGCATGTAAAGTTTGGTATGTGCAGTTGACCTTTTTTCAAATTCAGTTTACAGTGTGTGTTACAGTCTCTTAGTGTGAAGAAACAAAGCTATTGCAAACTAAGACAGCTACAATTCGTTTCCAATTGTCCTGCCCCAACTATTTCCAACCACATGCACCCTATCTCCGATCCACTTCTATGGCTCTAAGTATTGACGTTGTTGTGTGTGTATGTTTGCGGTCTACATGAGAATTAAAACAAACTTAGAATTACAGTATGAGTATGTTTGTCTGTTCCTAATACCATTTTACAGTATGTTTGATGTGTGTCAAAGACTTTTATCATGAGTCTGCTCTATAGGTGTCAAATTATGTAAGAATACATACTCCCTGAATAATATAAAAGTCGTTCCTTTCCTGTTTTATTCTTCCAGTGTGTGTGTACTACACTGAAATCATTTCCTTTCGGAAAAAAAATGTATCAATATTGTTTGCTGTGTATATATTCATACTAGTAGATCCGTAGTAGTAGCTTGCGCTTTCTGTATTCTTCAACCCTCTTTGCATCTCTCTCTCTCTCTCTCTCTCTCGCTCTTTCTTTCACACTATAATAAGTAGCATTCACGAGTTGTTTTGTTTAAGCATTTAAGGGTTTTTGTTTGTTGGTTTGTTTGTTTTTTTATGTACATGCACTGAATCAATGCACATCTAAATAATTGGACACAGTAACTTGCACAACATTTAACACTGAAATATACTCCTCTATTTTTGTTCCTGTGTGTGCATATCCCTTCTTTTTTTCTTTCTTTTTTTAATGTTAATTTCTCCAGTGCAACATGGTGTATGTCCAGGGGAAATATTTGAACATGGCTTTTTTTGTTTGTTTTTACTTTTTGTAATTCTCCACATTCAGTTCTAAATTTTGTTTTGTGCCAGGAGGCAGGGGAGGGGATTGCAGAAAGATCAGATGTTATTGTATCCTTCAAAGGGCATTATTTGGGGCTGAGGCATGACATTGTGAAATAAAATAAATAAACAAATAAAGATGGCATTGCCAACATTTTTTTTTTTTTAAACAGATACAAAAATTTTCTTTTCCAACACAATGTGTGACTGTCACAAAAGAGAAAAGATAACCTGTTTCAGTTTTGTCATTTTATATGTATTTTTACACTTAAACAAAGTCATTCTTTTTTTTTTTTTTTTTTTTTTGTTGTTGTTGTTTTAACTGTAGTGTGTGTTTCGTAAGTTTTTCTCCTTTTTTTCCCCCTACCGCTTTTATTTTTGCTTCTTTTTTTTTTTTCAGGGTGATAGCATGGAGGTTAGAATTCCTACTTTTTTTTGTGGATTCCTTTGAAAAACAAAATTGAGAATTCCTGAGGAAAAAAAAGATTTTCAGGAAAAAAAAAAAAAAAAGAAAATCAGTAAGGGAAAAAAGTGGCCATGGAATTTGCAGAGTACTGCTCACTCATCTGGCATGCGAGCTGAGGATACTGATGTCGCAAAATGTGGTGTAAATTTCCTCACGAGAGCTGGCCGCCGCCCAAAGGCAAAGTAATGTCGCCTTGTGGCATGCTCAGGAAGATGCTGTGAATGTGAAAATGATTGATAAAAGCTGTAAGAACAAACGATCAGGATTGTGTGTGGATCCAAATGTGGACAACACACCTCTCGATGATCAGATGGCACTATTTTGAAAGCAAATTTGACATCTTTTGCCACTAGAATTTCAGGGATTATTGCTGATCCTCACTGGGAGCCTTGAGAACATGAAGAGCAGAGAGATCTGAATATGAACTGATTGAAAAAGAAAGTGCGTTACCTGTATCCCGATAAAAGTCAAAAATCTTTTTTTTTTGGTTGTTGAATGCTTGTAGCTCTACTTACTGTAAAAGACATACATAAACTGATGCAGAATTTTGTTAAAATTCTCATTTTGCCAAATTTTTAATCCGTTAAGAAATAGACTTATTTAATTTTCAGCTTGAAGTTTTGTATTATCAGATATGATTTTATTTATATGTGTGTGTGTTTTTTTAGATCAAACAAAATAGGTATCTGTGTAGATTTAGTGGGACACTAGTTTAGTTTGACAAAATTTACAGTTGCTTTAGTTTAGTGAGCAGATTTTGTTTGTTCATGTTTTTTTTTTAATTTTCTTTTTCCCTCATTCATATATACTGGTGCTTTAAAATGAATAGCAAACACAGAGAAACTTATCTCTCTTAATTGGTAAACTTTGTTGCTTATACTATAGTGATGACAACAACAACAACAGAAATAGAGGTGAACATAGTTTTTTTTATCGTAAAACAGACCTTATTTCAAATACACCTGTTGATTTTTGCTGTCAAAATCAAAACTACAGACTTTTGTAGGGCCTTGATTATTTCAACTTGTTCAAGACGACTTTAGAGAGAACTCGTAACAAGAAGGTCAATGTATCAGTCGTCTTATGAGATGACTCAGAATAGCAAGTATAGTCGAAATCTTTTTACAAGACCATTTATTTTCAGTTTACAAAGGGAGACGACTGCAGGCGGAAATCTTAACAAATCTTAAATAAATGTTAGCGAACCGCCAAGAGAAATGTGGACAAACGAGTCACAAGACAAAACATGACGCGTTTCGACCTCTTAGGTCTTCTTCAGGCAAGACACAAACAAGTATTTGTGTCTTGCCTGAAGAAGACCTAAGAGGTCAAAACGTGTCGTGTTTTGTCTTGTGTGACTCGTTTGTCCACGTTTCTTTTGGCAGTTCACTAACATTTATTTTAAGATTCATTTATTTTCAGTTAGGACCATGTTTTCATGATTATCAACCAATGTGCAGTTTCCTTCAAAATGACAAATGTGCATTTTCACTGCGGTGGAATTTCAGGATCATTTGTTTTTACTGCATACACTGTGTTTTCGGTGTTGTCTTGTAGGCCGCCTAAGACACAGGGTCGAGTCTGTTTTGGTAACAGAGTCAAAAATGGGGTCAGACAGCACAAATACCTGCCACAAGTGCTGTCACTATGAATTACTGATTAATAGCACGAGCTTTTTCACACACCTAGAACATCTGCCATTCTTTTGAGGAATGAAGAGAAAGTAAAAAGCTAATTTGATTATTGGGATTATCTGAAAAGAATTGATCAGCAAGAATTTTATCATACACTGCTGATGAATACTTTCTCCCTTGCTATTTCTTGAACGTTTTTATCAATATTAATTATAGTGATCTTATTGATATTCTTATTTCAAGCACACCAGTATTGACTGATTTTTGGAGCTAGTTGCAAAGCGAGAGGACTGCAGGCGGAAATCTAAACAAATCTTAAATAAATGTTAGCGAACCGCCCAGAGAACGTGGACAAACGAGTCACAAGACGAAACACAATGCGTTTCGACCTCTTAGGTCTTCATCAGGTGAGACATAAACGAATAAAACAACGAAAATTCACTTAGCTTTGATCGCTTCAGATCACTTCACAGGGTTCAACGCAAGAAAGAAGGCCTTCTTTCTTGCGTTGAACCCTGTGAAGTGATCTTAAGCGATCAAAGCTAAGTGAACTTTCGTTTCTTTCTTGCGCTGAACCCTGTGAAGTGATCTGAAGCGATCAAAGCTAAGTGAATTTTCGTTGTTTTATTCGTTTATGTCTCACCTGATGAAGACCTAAGAGGTCGAAACGCGTTGTGTTTCGTCTTGTGACTCGTTTGTCCACGTTCTCTGGGCGGTTCACTAACATTTATTTAAGATTTGATTTTTGGAGGTTATTTAAAGGTTTCACTACACATGGATAATTCCAGAGAGATAAAGATCAGCTGATTTGACAAATTAATGAATTCAAATGGAATTTATATGCTTGCATATGTACACCAACACAGCCTCTGGCAAATACACTTGGAGTGATACATTATCATTGTCACAGGACAAACTCCAGTCCTCAGTTCTTGCCTGTTCTCTGTGGAAGTTTGTCCAGGGACACATTCAAATTCTTGTGTTTGATATAAGAATTGCCGTGGGGAAAGTTAAATCACATTTCATTTCAGGACAAATTCAAATCTATGTGTCTGGTGATGAGTTGAAAAGCCAGTTCTTTCCATGAATATAAGGATTTGGTTTTGTCCAAGGACAAACTCTAATTCATGTTCCTCATAATGGAAGTAGCAATTTGTACATTAGATATGAAGATTTGAATTCGAGGACAAGCACTTGATTGGGATTTGTCCCAGAAGAAAAACAGTTGTACTGAACCGGAATTTGTCCTGTGACATGCAGTATTATCCACCACCATCACCACCCTCTCTCATTCATGATATGCATCAAAATTGTATGGTAAGGTAAGGTAATTTTGCTTACAGTCCAGCCGACCGGAAAGGGCCATGACAGCATCAGATATTTTAAATAATTTTTGACTGAGGTGTACAAACAAGATAGATGGTAATCATGATTAATTGATTGTCGCTGTCTGCACGTGTATTTAATGGGGGGGGGGGGGGGATGGAGACAATCAAAACAGAAAACAAAAAAACTATGGACACCACGTAATAATTCATACAGACTAAAATGGGCACTGGTTATCTGTAACTGGGGGTTAAAAAATCAAAAAGAAAATTTTGAGAACATGTACATTATTCAGATGTTCAAGATCACTGCCAAATATGCCGATGCTGGAGGATTTAGGAATACGAGGGTTTTTTTTTAGATGAATAGATTATTTTGAACCAAATATTTTCGCAGCTTATCAGTTGCAAAATCTTTGTTATGTGACATTCTCATACTGAAAAAAAAACCTTGTAAACCGTACAGAGGAGTTAATATGTCTGTCACACCTTTTTGTTTGTTTGTTTGTTTTTGTTTTTTTATTTTTCGTTTACCCTGAGGTTATGAATCTGTGACAAAGACGGTTAGTTCAGTGTTAATAGGACGTCATTGACATGTTACTTCGTTCTTTGAGAGCTGACTTCACGAGATGACAGCCCTGATACAGCCTTTTGCAGTCAACTAGGCTATACGTAACAAATTAGATTGAACTGGTACAGGTTCTCTTCTCAGCTGTTAGTTTTAGTGTACTTTCTGTAGTTCACCTGAAGATCGACAGTGCCACCCAACGTCAACTTCACAGTAACAAGCTGCGGAGATTGTACATACATGTAATCAAACATTGATGTAGTTTTGGATAAAACAGGAATAGAGAGATCCCTGGTTTAGAATGAGTCCAACAGAAGTTATCTTTTTTTTTTTTCCATAGATTGAAAATGATACAGGCTGTCCTTATTTTTTCGGAGAAATATTGTCCTGGAAGGAGGGGGTTGTTGGGAGGCAGAGAGTTAGCTTTTTGAATGAGTCATGAACAGAAAACAGTGGGGAGTAACAGGAGAAAAACACGTAAATTCATACTTTGGTGGGTCTCTTTGTGAAGCTAGGAACAGCAGAAATGAGTATCTTCTGAATGGGTGAGTGAAACATCAATCAACATGAAAAGAAAGATGGTATCACCAAGCTCCCAGTTTGTCGACTGTCTTCATTTTGTTCATAGCCTATTTCTGCAAACTGCCTCTTTGTCACATCACCCACAAATGAGTTCAATTCTGCGTTTTGGTCGTTTGATTGGATAGCCTTAGTGATTCTACACCAGTGAGTCCACACACTAGTGTGTTTTAAACAATCGGTGGGCATTTCACATTTGAAGAAGGCACCAGTTGCACATTTTAGATGTTGCGCATTTTTAAACTCGTGTTTTTAATTCAGAATTGGTGTATTCTATTTCACATTTGTGTTTCAAAAAGGAATTGATTAAGGCTTTCATTCAGGAGTGTTGCAGTTGCTGAATGCAGTGATGTTATGTGTTTTATTTACTTTGTTTTAACTGTTAGTGCACACATGATTCTATGAGCATGGCGTCGTAAGATGTATAGCGAAGTAGCAGCCAAGGAGGGAATGACCAACAATTGTTTGGACTGATGTGGACCGAACCATCTTCTGCTCGTTTACTTTGAGTGTTTTATAAATTGTTTTTACAACATCAAAAAACAGTTGGATTGGTGGACATGATCTATTGATTGACATCTTTGGTGAGTACCAACTTGGGTTGTGTAATTCATGTTGCCATTTGTATCGCCAGTTTCGTTTTTAATCATATTAGTCAAAGAATTTAATCCAATTTTTTTTTCTCTCAATTAATTTTTGGCACAGTTTTAATCCGCCTCCTGTTTCACCTGATTTTGAATTTATAAAATGGACAAGAAAATCCTTGTGGAAACAAAACGTTGAGTCTTCTAAGAAACCGATCAACTCCCCAAACTCTCATTTTGGTCATTCATTCCTTGCCATTCTATGACCGTAGTGTGTTTGACTAGTTGTAGTCATGCCGCTGAGGAGTGATGTGTATGCTTTGTGTCGACCGTTTGGAGGAAAGACCAGCAATAAGACGCTGTCACTGCTGTGCTTTGCAGATTACCCAGGGTTCTTTTGAGGACGCCGGCTAGCCGCCACTGTCTGGGCTGCTCTCTGCCGGTACTGCTCCTTCCACTGCTACCACTGCTCCTTCATCTCCATCTCTGCTGCTACCGCTGTTCCATCTCCATCCTGCTCCGCACTGCCGCCACTGCGCTTCTCTGTCCTCTTTCTCACATCAGTCAGCGACCCCTCACCTCCCCCCCCTCCCCTTGCGACCCCTAACCCTTTCCCGTTTCACCCCCTGACCCCTCCCACTGTGCCGCTGATCGATACAGCAGCGACCTGAATCTGAAAGGAAGAATAAATCGCGTGAACCAGTGGCAAAATGGGATTTAGGAAGTGCTAGTTTTACTACCAAAATAATTTAACGTGAAAAGTGTTATTTATTCAAACAGTTCACCCAGAAAATCTTGTTCTCCAAGAAATCATGAATGTCAAAATGATGGAATCCTGTAATATTTATGGTTAATTGTATGCTTTCAGAGTAAGTGTTCTCAAAACCAGACCCAGAACATGGAAGGCACAGATTTGAAATTTTCTCTGTAACTCAATCAATACATGAAAAACAAAACGTGTACTGTGCTCCCGTTTTGATCTGGTTCACACGTAATGCGATTGGCACACCATGTGCTGGTACTGTAATGCCACAGCGTACTTATCTGAATGCAAGCACTGCTCATTGCATGTACAGTTTGGCTGAGCTGGTATCTTGAACTTGATCTAAATGGAATTCTGTCCTGAACTTGATTTAAATAGAGTTCTGGTGTTTCGTGGGTTCTCTCTCTCATTTTTCTTAAGTGAGACATTAAGGAATTTCAAACAGTAATTATGCCTGGAAAAAAAAAAGATCTCATCAGCCATCCTGATAGAAAAGTAAATCAGCCAAATGTTTTGCAATATTTGGTTTTTTATAATTTGTTCATCTTGTTGTTGAACTATGTCAGGGTTAAGAACTGAGTTTACTGGGTTTGATTGTAAATATTCTCTCTCTTCTTCCCATCCCCCCCCCCCCCCCCCCCCCCCCCAATGTCCCTCTAAGTCCTCCACCCTCATACATATCCTATGTTTTCCTGTGATACAGCTTGAATTGTGTGAGAGAGAGTGTGTGTGTGAGAGAGAGACAGATTCACCAAACGCCCCCCCCCAGTGACATTATTCCCATGCCGTCATTCCAGCACCCTGTATACAGAGACACACCCAGGCTCATCCTATTGCAGCCTTAGCAGCACAGTCCACTGAGAGCAGTCATTATCAGTTCATCACAGGCAACCCACCAGAAGAGACGCTGCACTGCTACCAAACTACTTCCATGATGTTCATTGGTGCCTGTTTTGATCCAGCATATGCAGGACATCACCTGAGCTCCCTATGGGTGACAGTAATATTGCTTTGTTGTGGTGCCAGTGAGTGAGAGCCCCCCTCCAGAGGGCGCCATCTGCTAGTAATCCCCATGACTTTGCCAACGCCGTTGACTTTGCCACAAACTCAGACAGGCACTGTGGTGGAGATAAAATCCAAATTGAGGTGATCACAAGAGCAGGGCAAAAAGGGCTAAGGTGTTTGAGAGCATGTGTGTGTGTGTGTGTGTGTGTGTGTGTGAAGATTGGTGAGGAGAAAGAAAGGCTGAAGATGATGCTATAGAGTTCCTACCTGGTCAGAGACAACATGACAGGTGTTAGCAGATAACACAAGGACCTAGAAGGTTACTGTCAGCAATTCCACAACAGGCTTGATACTGGGATGGGGGATGTAAGGTTGTGAATTGAAAACAGTGTTTAGTGAGCCCTTCAAATTGATCATATTTGCATTGGCACAAGGAGAATGCCTCTTCCATGGTGGCAGGGGGACAACAGAAGTGATGGAGGTTGACCAGGTTCTGGCAGTAAAGGGTGATAGTGACAACAGTGATATCTATGATAAGATGATTAGTGCATGAATGGTTCTGGCTGCAAGAACAGGATGGAGAGTACGCATGGAAACAGGTATAACTTTCAACAGTGATGAGGTGGGGAGAAAATGTTGACAACAGCGATGCAGATCAAGGGGGGCAGACTTGAGTATTGAAATGCGACTCTCTGCCTCACTCTCTGGTTTACAACTCTTTCTCACATGGGTTAGACGACAGAAAACATCGCTGACTGATGTCCTAGCAACTAGCTGCTGAACGTTCTCCATGTCAGCCACAGTTCCATTTCCTGATGCGTGTTGTCATGGCCAGTTTGAAAGGCAAGTGAATGTAAGAGCTGCTGGATGTGGTGACAACAGAACTGTATTCTACACTCCCTTTCACAACATATCCTGGCATCAACCAGGCCCAGTTACATCCAGGTACCTGCAGTGTTGGTTAGAAAATTTCCCAGGCATTGCCAGGCACAGCCATTGATGAATCTGTACTGAATATTTCCACTCTTCCCATTTGATTCTACAGCACCCTCAAACCTAGATAGGAGCCAGGCAGGGTTAAAGAAAAAAAAAATCCACATCAATGCTTCTGGACCTCAAACCCACAACCTCCCAGCCAGTAAAAGTCTGTGTCTCTAACGTCTACACCAACAGATAACTTAAATGATTCTCAAGAATAAGCATCAGAGTTTACTCTTTATTTCCTTTGATTTTCTTTAAACAAAAAAAAATTTCGTTTAAGCAATGAAAGAAATAAAAGGAGGTAACTATTGGTGGAGGGGAGGGAGACTGGCAAGATAATTAATAATTGTGATTTAAGTAGGCAGACCCGTTGTCTACCAGAGTATGAATAAGGTCAGTCTGTGTTATGATTGATCCATCACCAGACAGTGTTCTGGTTTGCAGGCAAATGACACAGTTTAGCAGGAGTGCAATTGTTGTGATCAGGGAGGTTACTCTTACGAGTAGAACAAATGGCAGAAAGGTTTTATAAAATTTTCTGCAGGAGTAAGATTGGATAAGTTTAGAATTACTTTTTGGGTTCTGTGGATGTGCAGAAGATAGAATTTTATTTTATTTAGAATTACTTTTTGGGTTCTGTGGATGTGCAGAAGATAGAATTTTATTCTATGTTCAAAGAATGCTTCCATTTGAATATGCCTTTACTTGGAGAAGATAGAATTCCATAATACATTTATGGAATGTTTTCATTAAATTGTACTTTTACCTTTTTTTCTGTCTTGTAGTCAATCTGAATACTTGAGCTCTTGCCAAAGATCCAAAGTCTGTAAGTGTCCCATTTGAAGCAATGATAATCCATCTTGGGACAATTTGGGCGATTGTAGATGTTCTGTTTCAATCAGTGATAGTAATGGGTTAGGCCTTTCCTACAGGGAGGCTTCAATTATTGTAGATGTCCTATTTCACACAGTGATTGTAGTGGGAGAGGCCTTTCCATGCATACTAGAGATTTCATGTCTGGACTATGTGTTCACCAAAAGTGTCATCCTCTACCAGCCACTGTGGAGCAGTGGTTAGTGTCATGGATTCCCGTCTGGGAGGTCCTGGATTTGAGTCCCATCAGAGCCGCAATATTTGTGGGATTTTTTTGCCCATGAGTAGCTCCTACCCAGGGTAGAGTTTGCTGTGAGCACAGTTGGGAAGACTGGAGCCACCCAGTTCAGTTTCATCCACTTAACTGATACGCCTCTGAGAACGTTGGTCAAATTGCCTGATCAACACTGCAGGTGTCTGTACCTCTCAGGCCTGGTTGACGCTGACATATATCATGAAAGTATAGTATAGTATACAGCCCTGTCATGCAGTATCAGATCAGAATGGACCTCCATAGCAGTGTCTTCTTCCTCTTCGTCCTCATTGATCAGGATTGAAAAAAGTCTCAAGTGTTCTGGCCTTTCATGCCCTGTTCTTAAGGTGACCTCAGTTTTGATTTCCTCTCTACATCTATGCCCTTGGTGAGTTCATGTCCAGGCAGGTCCTATCAGAGAGTTCATGGGGACTGTCTTTGGACAGACGTAGTGGCAACTTCTGAAGGGGAACCCTCACTCATGCTGGCTCCACGACTAAACGGTTACTGTCACCAGAAAGGGGCTTTGTAGGCATGGCCTGCATATGCTGGATCAGAACAGGCAGCACTGAACTCTACCAAAATGACTCACCAGCGGAGCAGTGTCCTCTCTGGTGAGTTGTCTCATGATAACTTGGCATTGATTCTCCCAGTGGGTTGCTGGTGCCAGGCCCGCAACATGGCAAAGCAGGGTGTGGCTCTGGGAGGGGGCCGGAAAGAGCGGCATGGGGGTGAATGTCACTGAAGAACAAGACAAAGAGAGAAGAAACAACAGCTGAGGTTCAAACTTGAAGTAAGGGCCCAGTGCATTCTGTTCATTTCCTATGTTGTATTGATGGGTGGGGTGACAGTCTTCTGGGTCCTCAGGGCCCCCACAGCTCTCTGACCTCAAACATGGACAACAGGGTAGAGATTGTGTCTTCAGCCATTATGTTATCCATGTTACCCTTCTGGCTGCTTCCACTGTTCCCTTCATGATAATCTTGAACGGAGATGTAGGCAGCGAGGCATACCCATACCAGGCAGCATGTGAAGTTGAGAGAATAAGTAACTGTTTGATACATAGCAAGAGAGAATCCTTCGTCTCAAGTTCCATGAAGAAACCATCAGTGCTTGTTCTTGAACATATGAATTTGTCGTTCAGTATCCAGTTCTCGCATCCATCCAGTAGGACAGAAACCATCGCAACTCTCCAAGTTCAGTTTTCACTGGGAGACTGAAGCTTGCTTTTCCAGATGAATTCTTGTCATTTAGGACTTGGGTAGAGTGAGCATATTTCCCGATTTAAAGTACAGGTTGCTGCCATTGGGTAAAGTGAGCTTATTTCTGTCTTAAAGTTTGGGTTGCTGACCTAGGGAAAAGCGAGCTTATTTCTGACTTAAAGTTTGAGTTGCTGCCCTTGGGAAAAGCGAGTTTATTTCTGACTTAAAGTTTGAGTTGCTGCCCTTGGTGAAAGCGAGCTTATTTCTGACTTAAAGTTTGAGTTGCTGGCCATGGGAAAAGTGAGCTTATTTCTGACTTAAAGTAAGGGTTGCTGCCCTTGGGTAAAGCGAGCTTATTTCTGACTTAAAGTTTGAGTCGCTGCCCTTGGGTAAAGCGAGCTTATTTCTGACTTAAAGTTTGAGTTGCTGCCCTTGGGTAAAGTGAGCTTATTTCTGACTTACAGTAAGGGTTGCTGCCCTTGGGAAAAGTGAGCTTATTTCTGACTTACAGTAAGGGTTGCTACCCTTGGGAAAAGTGAGCTTATTTCTGACTTAAAGTAAGGGTTGCTGCCCTTGGGTATAGAGAGCTTATTTCTGACAAAGTTTGGGTTGCTGCCCTTGGGTAAAGAGAGCTTATTTCTGACTTAAAATTTGGGTTACTGCCCTTGGGTAAAATGAGCTTATTTCTGACTTAGAGTAAGGGTTGCTGCCCTTGGGTAAAGTGAGCTTATTTCTGACTTAAAGTATGGGTTGCTGCCCTTGGTGAAAGCGAGCTTATTTCTGACTTAAAGTAAGGGTTGCTGCCCTTGGGAAAAGTGAGCTTATTTCTGACTTAAAGTAAGGGTTGCTGCCCTTGGGAAAAGTGAGCTTATTTCTGACTGAAAGTAAGGGTTGCTGCCCTTGGGTAAAGAGAGCTTATTTCTGACTTAAAGTTTGGGTTGCTGCCCTTGGGTAAAGTGAGCTTATTTCTGACTTAAAGTATGGGTTGCTGCCCTTGGGAAAAGTGTGCTTATTTCTGACTTAAAGTTTGAGTTGCTGCCCTTGGGAAAAGTGAGCTTATTTCTGACTTAAAGTAAGGGTTGCTGTCCTTGGGTGAAGTGAGCTTATTTCTGACTTAAAGTTTGGGTTGCTGCCCTTGAGTAAAGTGAGCTTATTTCTGACTTAAAGTTTGAGTTGCTGCCCTTGGGTAAAGTGCACTTATTTCTGATTTAAAGTTTGGGTAAAGTGAGCTTATTTCTGACTTAAAGTTTGGGTAAAGTGAGCTTATTTCTGACTTAAAGTAAGGGTTGCTGTCCTTGGGTGAAGTGAGCTTATTTCTGACTTAAAGTATGGGTTGCTGCCCTTGGGAAAAGTGAGCTTATTTCTGACTTAAAGTTTGGGTTGCTGTCCTTGGGTAAAGCGAGCTTATTTCTGACGTAAAGTTTGAGTTGCTGCCCTTGGGTAAAGAGAGCTTATTTCTGATTTAAAGTTTGAGTTGCTGCCCTTGGGAAAAGAGCTTATTTCTGACTTAAAGTAAGGGTTGCTGCCCTTGGGTAAAGTGAGCTTATTTCTGACTTAAAGTTTGAGTTGCTGCCCTTGGGTAAAGAGAGCTTATTTCTGATTTAAAGTTTGAGTTGCTGCCCTTGGGAAAAGTGAGCTTATTTCTGACTTAAAGTTTGAGTTGCTGTCCTTGGGAAAAGTGAGCTTATTTCTGATTTAAAGTTTGAGTTGCTGCCGTTGGGTAAAGAGAGCTTATTTCTGACTTAAAGTTTGGGTTGCTGCCCTTGGAGAGAGCGAGCTTATTTCTGACTTAAAGTTTGGGTTGCTGCCCTTGCTCAGAATGTGTCTGAAGCACTCAAATTTGTCCACCCTGGGTTGCTGCCCTTGCTCAGAATGTGTCTGAAGCACTCAAATTTGTCCACCCCTTCCAATTCCTGTTCAGCGTGTTAACTGCTGACCGGAGCATGGACGCGCACTTTGGTCTTTGATGATTCTCATTCCATCCCCATGAGTTCTGGACGTTGCTTTCAGTTGGGTAGAAAGCGCTGGAGTGCTGGCTGACTGCCTGTCTTAGAGTCAACATGTTTGGAACGCGGGTTGCTTTGAGGCTGCCTGTGAATGCTTATAGAGCTGCTGAAATGCAGCCATGTCTTCAGCATTAAGTGTTCCAGTTGGATCTTGAACAAGATGTGAGAGAGAGGATGTGGTGTCTGCTTACTTTAAAGTTGTTTGGTAAAGTCTTCTCCAAAGTTACTGCAAGATGATGGGAATTACTAAGTCAACATCTCCCTTAGGGTTATAGCAAGATGATGGGAATTACAAACTCAACATCTCCCCTAAGGTTATAGCAAGATGATGGGAATTACAAACTCAACATCTCCCCTAAGGTTATAGCAAGATGATGGGAATTACAAACTCAATATCTCCCCTAAGGTTATAGCAAGATGATAGGAATTACACACTCAACTACCCCTGCACCCAAGGAATTGAAGCATTCTACTAAACATGTCAGCATCTTTTTCTTTGGGGGGAAAAAAATGTCGGATGTGTAGTTCTCCCACACAACTCTGTGAAAAAGAAGACAGAACAATTACGCTGTTTGACACAGTTTCATTCATATTATCCCATACTACTTTATCTTTTTAATTGAAGGTCAAACATTTGCTTCTTAAAATTCAGTGGAATAACATGATTCGGGGAAAAAATTGGGGATATTGATTTGGGAAGATTAAAATGTGTTCCCTGTCCCATCCCACCTCCCGCCCCATTTTCCCTTCTCTTCTGTTACTGTTTAGGACACACATACACCAATATACTGGAGGTGCCAACAAAAAATTGATTACATGATGGCATTGGCTCATAGCTGGTTTTATCAAAAGCACAAACAGGAAAGAGTGGATTTGTGAGTTTATCAGAATATGGAATAATTCTTGCCACATGCAAGGGATGATTGGGTGAAATAGAAAAAAACGATGAAAGAGAGAGAGGGGATGATTGTGTGATTACTTTGCATGTTATTTTCTCATAAAGTCTCTTTCCTATAATCATGCTCATTTACTAGTTGATCAGTTAAAACACCATTCTTTGCCTCTGATGCACAGAATTTGGTTAATCGTTCTAAGTTAATACATGACTTTTCACAACACTTTGTCAAGTCCAGTAATTCCATCCGTATATTTGACCCTATGAAACATTGTTCTTTGCTTGCTTAATATAGAGTTCAATTACTCTTTCAAGCTTAACTTTTGAAAAAGACACTCTTTCTAGTTATATACAGAGTTTTATCAAACATTCTTCCCTGAATTGAGTCATTCCAACTTACGATGTGATCGTTTAAACATCATTTTTCTATGTAATAAACAACGTCAGTCATTCCTGGTTAAAATATTTGACCCTTTGAAGCCTTGTTCTTCCCTGTGATATACAATGTCCCATTAATACCAAATTAATATTTGATCCTTTGTAACACTATTCCTCCCATTAATACACACAAGTTCAATTAATCACTGCCTTTGAGACCCTGTTAGAAACGCCATTCTTTCCCTTAATGCCACACGGCCCAAGACAGTTTGACAAAGTCGAGCTTTCCTGGTGTCCATCCATGTTACATTGAGAGCAGGAACATTTTAACTTTGTGGTGTCGTCATCAAGAATTGCATTTAGCTCCCAGGTCAAGATACTCGCTTGTTCCTTGTGTCATGGGGCACGCTGTCTCTCGAGCAGCTTTGTGCGCGCGTAGTCTGCATGATGGCCGGTAGGTCTGCATGAGTGCAGTGGTAGAGAGATAGATGCCTGTCTGCCTGCTTACTGAGCGATGGAAAGTGTGGTGGTTGTGTGTGTCAGTACATATGTCTGGTAATGATTGTGCCTGTGGGGTATGAACAGACTAAAAAAAAAAGCCAAAAAAAAAAAGGACAACAACAAAACTGTAAATACATCAGACAGATGATTTCAAAACACAGGGAAAGGATCAAGAAAGGGGATGTGCATTTTCTGAGATACTTACCAAAGGATATTTCTTGTTTTTTGCTTTCTGTCTGTTTCTTTCTCCTAATCGAGCGATGCAAAGATGAAACTGAAGACCAACAAAACACTGAAGAACTGGTCCATTTGTCTGCCTGTCTCCCGCCCCTTCCCTCTCTCTCTCTCTCTCTCCTCTCTCTCTCTCTCTCTCTCTCTCTCTCTCTCTCTCTCTCTCACCTTTATTTTCCTTGAAATGCAGTGGAATGTTGTTTTTTTTTCCCTCTATAACTTTTTTTGCTTTCTATATTTGGTACAAGACATTTCTTTTTGTTTTGTTTTATGTTTTTCTCTCCCTCGTCTGTCTTCTCAGTGTCTGTCTGTGTTTGTGTGATCAAGTGTTGTTTTAGTAAGAACAGAGAATAGCGACTGATTCTACTGCAGAACATGAAGGTAATTGTGAGATTCAACCAAATTCATGAAATATTTTATAGCCTGAAGTTGTATAACAAACTCTTTGACTGATGTAACGTGAAATTGTATCAGGGTCTGGTTGATTTTCTTTTTTTCTTTTTTTTATATTTTTTTTATTGTATCGCCATAATGTGTTAAGTCACTGATAAATGTGAGTTCAACCACGTAAGAAAATATTACATCTGAGAGATGAAGAGCAAATATGTGGAATGTAGTTATTATTGGTGAAAGCAGATATGTGGAATGTAGTAATTATTGGTGAAAGCGGATATGTAGAATGTAGTAATTATTAGTGAAAAGAATCTGGGAATTCGTACTTAGATGTGTGGCAGGAGGGATGAGGGTAAGGGGAATAATTCTTTCATGTCTTCGTGGAAATGGAGACTGATGAAAGTGAAAATGATGAACATCACAGTTGCTATGAAATCAGACCAGCTGACAACTTGACGAAAGGCTGCATATTTGTGTGAGTGTGTGTGTGTGTGCGTGTGTATGTGTGTGTGTGTGTGTGCATGTGTGTGTGTGTGTGTGTGTGTGTGGTCCTATCCTCCTGGTGACGAAACAGGTCCTTGCTTTGTGCAGCTGTGCCGGTGCGGGAAGAGAAGACTCTGCGCTACTTCAAAACCAACCGCTGGTAACCCACCCCCCACCGCAGCAGAGAGCAGACTCGCACAGGGCCCAGGGTTCAGCCAACCACACACTAGCTCATCAGGAGGAGTGGCTGGCTGCAACATCAAAGAGTGGATTACCGTGCAAGCAAAACCAGAGTTTTCCTGTTTTACCTCCTTCTCCTCTTCCTTCTCTCTCGTCAGTGGGGAATTTTTCCTGTTCATAGAGACAAAAAAAAAAAGAGAGAGACATGTTTCTCTTCAATTGCATGCAGTAGGTTTTCGACAGAGGTGTTTACTGCCAAGGGAGTTTATCCATGATATCCCTACAGGATAAATACATGTGTTTTGGAACTCAGTTACACTAAAATGTGGATACACTAAAAGAATAAAAAGAAAAAAGAAAGGAAAATCATGCAGAATAGAGCCAGCTTCAAAAGTCGTGGAAAAATCTGGGGATCCTTTCCATTTTGCGTCACTCGGTAAACAAGATATGTGCAAGTGCCGGAATTCGGCTCACTTGCTGGACCGAACTAGCGCAAGACATGTCATGACATATAATGAAGCAGATATGTGACAACCTGCCTCAGCCACTCGGGGATAAGTGAACCACTTTCTACACATCGAAACAGTACCAGAAGGACAGTCATTCAAGGAAAACAAACCCCCCCCCAAAAAAGGATAACATTTCGTGTGAACATAATTCTAGCTGTATTTATGAACTCTGAGCCTCGCTGTTCAGACTGTGAAACTGTGTGCTGTTGAGCCGTGTACAAAACCAGTGTGGATACTTGGAGTAGAACTCTTTGCCCACTGATGTCCAAGCATGTGCCGGAGTGCACCCTCATTCTGCTCCCTCTCCCCCCACCACCCACCACCCCTCTTCCAGCCTGCCCCTCCCCTCTTTTCCTGTTCACATGGGAACGATCTGAACTGCCAGTTCATTCGTCCACGTTCTCATGTGAATGTCAGGCAAGGCGCTACTTTGGAAACGCAGAGCAGCGCCGGCCGTTTTCTCTTCTGGCTGTTCCTCATCCTAAGTCTGTCTCTCTCCACAGAATCAAATTGAGGTGTGTTTGATGTGTTGGAATGGATGAACGATGATATGGTCAGACTTGTACATAATGACGACTCTCGGGACTGGACATGGAATTTAGCGTACAAGAGTGAAAAGTGTGCGGAACCCTTGTTCGCTTTTTCTCTCTTTTTTTTTTTTTTTTGTTGAAACCAGTGCGTTTTTGTTACTGTTTGTCGTGTGTTCTCTCCTGGTCCGGTAGCGGTGTGTTTTATGAATAAAAAAACCAACGTGTGTGTATCCTTCGTTTAAATGAGATGCTGTCTAGATGTCATGTTCAGGTGTGGCTGTCGAAGCGGTGAAGAGCGAGTGTTTGCTGCACCAGTCCAGTAGCCAAGCTAGCATGTGATTCCACCTGCACTTACGAGGCAGGGATTATTTAATTCACTGATAAAAGAAAGAAGGGTGGGGATCAGGGGGAAGAGGGAGGGGGGGTATATTTGCTGTGTTGTCATGGCAAGTAGAAAGGCTCCTTGTTACCATGACTGCTCAGTCTCATGTCATAGACAATAATTAATTCTTGTTGGGGAGGAAGGAGTCATCTCCTCGCCCCCTTTCCTGTCCTCCCACTTCACCCACTATAACCAATCCCTCATCCACTTCACCGTTCACCCCTCCCCCCTTCACCCTCTTCATGACGTCTTTTTCTTTTTCTTTTTTTTCTCTGTTTAAAGTGAAATGGGTCTTATTTGGAAATCTTTTATCAAATCGATAGCAAAAAGACAGTTCAAATTGAAGTCACCCTGCAGCGGGAGAGGCTGAAGTTAAAAGTTGAAACAATTCTGAACAAAATTAGTGTCTGATGTATTAGAGGCTTTTTTCTTTTTCCATGGAGGGGGTATGGAGGACATTTTTTAAAAGAATTACTACACTAAACCTATCACAAGAAATGTCATTGTCATATATCAGAAAGTACAGGGTCCTTTTTTTTGTACTGCATTTTTGCCCTTTTTGGGTATAGCATCACTGCCATTGACAATGTCGTCTGTGTTCGCACCAGTGTTGGTCATTGCCCTTAGTTTTGGTTGTAGCGGGCTGTCCCAGCAGCCCAGACATATCAAAGTGGAGCGACGCGCCCTGTGGCTCCCCTTTCTGTGCTACAGTACTGCATCTCACCCCTCTCACTCCGCGGTAATATGGGGAAAGCCATGAAGAACTGGCTATTTGAACTGTGGAATTGGAGTGTAAGAGGCAAATGGATTGTTCAGTGTGACAGAACTTGTTTTCTCAGAAAAGAACTAAAACGATACGATGTATTATGCAAGATGAAAGAATCTTTGATCACAGTTTGGGAAAAAAAAAATCTTTCAGGGTGTTGGATGCTTAAGCTTAAATTCCATAGACCTGGAAATTCGCATGTGAAGAAAAGTGTGGCCTTTTTTTCTTTCCTTTTGTATATATCACAAAGGTTTTCCTTCACTTATCAGAGTCATACATAAAGAAAATAGCTCATGACATCCAAGAAAACAGGAATCACTTAAAAATATTATAATGAACAGATTATCATTTCAACAGTGACCAAATATCATCAAGTTCATGCTAAAAAGGACGGCAACATCGCTGTTAATGATAATGATGATGATTGTGTCTGTTTCTCAGCTTCAGGTTTCCAACATTCAGTTTGCATCGTTATGTACACCAAGCATCGCTAAGCTGGTTTCTAGACAGACAAGTGATTTGCAATGAACCCCAAACATTTCTTGAAAAAAAATCGAGAGTTCAGCTGTCTCATGGGAAAGAAGCTTTGCAGCTTGCTTCCTATAATATAGGGTCTGTGAATTTACCCAGTGACAAAAAGTTCTTGAGAATTGTCTCTCTGAGTCTCTTTCTCTTGGTGCAAACCTTGCATGCATTTTTTTCTCGGATTTTGTAATCCTGTGGTCAACTTCACTTTGTGATCTTGCATGCGAATTTTGCATCAGTTTTATGGATCTGTGGAATTCCAGCTCTGTTGGCAACATGTAGGAAAATCACCCAGAACGTAAGATAGACACCCTACTGACGACATCTCGTTCTAAAAGAAATCGATCATCCACCTTTCTCAATTCTCAGGTTTGCAGAGGATTATAAACCCTAATCATGCTCAACCATTCGCACAAAAAGTTCAAAGCGCCACATCGCTTGTAGCACTGAGGAAAAGCAACAGTGAAAATGGTCGACTGCCGCAGTTGCCGATTCCTGCAAACGTGTGTGGTGACTGTGTTGGGGCAATTCAGTGGCTTTCTGCTGAGTGTGTGCTGAGTATGTCTGTGATGTTCCACTATGGTAAGCGTTTCTGGGGGTGAAAGTTTGTGTTGATTTGTCAGAGTTTGCTACTAGCATTAAAAGTTTTGTTTTCTTCTGTACGTTGTGATTTCTTTCTGTCTCTGTCTCTTCTCTCTCTCTCTCTGTCTCTCTCTCTCTCTCTCTGTCTCTGTTTGTCTGTCTGTCTGTTTTTTTAATAAAACGATGGAAATCAGATAAACGAAGGATTCATGCCATTTTATGAACTCTTTACAAGCAAGCTTTCAGTATAGGTGTCCAGCAATGAAAAGTGTGACAGAAAGTTCTGCACATTTAATTGCTTGAATTTGAAAATGGTGGTAACTGTGCGGTCTTGTGACTTTCAGTTTCAGTGACATAGTACATAGTTTACGGATCTATTGTCAGTTTCACTTACATAGTGCATAGTGAAAGGATCTCTTTCAACACTGTTTGTCCAAAATTCTTTTGTCTTTCTAACTTTAAACTGATTTTTTTTTTCTTTTTCTTCTTTTTTTTTTTTTCAAATGGCAAAGGAGGGAAAATGATTTTTTTTTAAAATTTAATCATAAACGATGACTATCATGAACTGGGATGCAGGGGAATGGGTAGATTTTTGTAATGTTGACTATGGTTTGTTCGGAGTATAATTCTTATTGTATTTAAAAGTTCTTAGCATTATTATTCTTATTTATAAAGTTTTTACAATCATGTAGCATGGCCAGCCCTTGAGTTTTTTTTTTTAGTCAGTGTGATAATTGGAGGGTGGTATTGAAGCAATCATATTATGCAAAATTACATGTTGTTTAATCAAAACCCCCTTAAACATTACTCCCCTTCTGCTCCCTATCAACACCCCCCCCCCCCCCCCCCAATCCCCTTCCCTCCCACTCTTTTAAACTCCAAGGTTTCTGCTTTTGTTTAGACTTACGTCTTGTCAGCTCTCCCACCCACCCAGTTTGCCCTCAATAACCAAAGCAGCAAGACAGTCATGTCCTCGTGATTGACGCGTTTTCCTCTCCTTGCGTTTTAGTGATTTGTTTTTTTGAAGTCAGGTTGCAAACTTAGCTTCTCTTTTTTTTCTTTTTTTCTTTTTTCTTTTTTTTTTTGTTGGTCTTCTTCAGCCAGATGATGCTTGTTTTGGCTTTTTTTTTTTTTTTTTTTTTACTTTTTCCTCCAGTGAAGTACGGAGTGAGTTACGTTTGTAACCGATTCTCCTACCAGTGCAGTCTGTCGGTGATGTGTGCTGTAGATGCAGAATCCAGTTGTTTGTAATTTCCTATAGCGAAAAAAAAAAAGATAATAAAGATACCAAAAAAAAGTTTTAATCCATGACTTTTTTTAGTGTTATTTTTTCTGTATGCTAAAAGATTCAGTGTTGTGTATACTCTCTTCGCTCTCTCTCGCTCTCTCTCTTTCTCTTTCTCTGTCTCTTTCTCTCTCTCTCTCTCTCTCTCCTCTCACTCTCTCTTCTCTCTCACTGTCATTCTTTGCCATATCTTTTCCATATCATTCAAGGATACACATTATCAGAGGCAAAGAATGATGTGATTTATTGAGACAAACAGAAACATTGCAGGTAATGCAAAACTTTTGACACCTGCACTGGCATTCGTGCACACACACACACACACACACACACACACACACACACACACACACATACGCACACAGACACACATACACAATGCAGCTAGGACTGACTGAGGCAGCTAACATTCAAAGTGAAATGACATGTGGAGACGGAACCACAAGTGGGAAGTGAGAATATCGAAATGTCATCCATCATCACGAGAGTGTTGTACACATGCATACCACGCAGTTGAATGCAATCAGGACTGGTGCACACATGTGTAAGCAGGTATTGTGAAACACGTTTGTGAAAACGGGGACATGCACAGAAATGTAGATGCCAGGATGAAATAATTCAAACTGGGCAGAGGGGGTTGCAAATAAAACATTGCAGAGTTTTAAAACTTAGTAGGGATTAAGGGGCATGAAATTTCCAAACCTGGGTAGAGAATGTCTGAATACCTGAGAGTCCACCTGCCGAAGGCTTCCCCAAGGCACGGTGCTTATTAAGCAGAATAGAGAAGAGAGCATTTGCTTGTCTTGGATTGCTTCACAGGAACCTTCGCCACAGTCCTGAATCATGCCGCAAGACGGCTGGTATCTTCATGGCACACTCTTTGATGGCATATGGTGAACTACTTGTGATTGGGTACACCACACATTCACAAAAATAATGGTTGAACTCGAAGTGCCATACAAAAGCACAAACCACACATCTCCACGACTTTAGAACCATGCCAGTCTAGCCAGCAGCTCGCGTGAATTTGTAACCCAGTCTTAAGTCCTGGACATTGAGGTTCGAGCCACATGGGTTTACAGACACATCTTCAATGACCTCGTGAAACAGTTCTTGGTTTCTGCAAAGAAGAAGACCAGAGCCTTGGAGATGATAGTAAAAGCACCTGAGAAGAGTTCCAGCAGTTCAGCACACACACTCACAAACACTTTATTAGGCCTAACTTTCCCAGCGTAAACAGGTATGCAGTAGTGAAGTGATTGAAATCTCCGTCTCCAGGTGACCTGGCCTCAAGGCACCACACCATCCAGGAAGCGGCAGGAGGCACAGGTTGACGTCTCCACAGCGCCAAAGGAAAACAAAAGGCAACAGCAGAAGGGTGTCCAGGTGTCATGACCTGCGTGCTGCCCAGCCCCCTTAGGGTGTAAGGAGCAAATGGCAGAAACACTTACATAGGCAGAATTCATTTTTAGCTTCTTAATTGTCTCCCCTGTACAGTATCTGGGTTTATATTTAAAAACAAACAAACCTAACTAACAAAAACACCTTCTTCATGATGTTCCTCGAACAGCTACAGTTTGAAATCACAAACATGGAATAGGTGTATGGAATGCATCAAAATATTGCATGTATACTGACAAATTTAGTTTAGTTGTTTTTTTCTTCTTCTTTTTTTTTTTTTTTTTTTTTTACATGCAACAATTCTTCAAAACAAAAGCAAAAAAAAAAAAAAAAAAACGGAATTACCTCCCTTACACATTTCTGTGGGAATAAGGTATTCTCTTGGCAATCCGACTAACACTTACTTCTAACTACATCTTCTGTGTTGTCAATACATTACTCTCCTTCAAGTCAAGGACGACGTGTACATCTTTAACGAATGGGAAGGGGGTAGGGTTTGAGTGTTTACGCTCGCTCGTTTGTTTTCTGTGTGCTATAAACATGATTGTTTATCAAACATGAAGCTTCGTCTGCTTCTGGCAGTTTTAGAGTGTACTTGTGCATGCTCTTCCTAGGACTCCAGTTGAGGTGCTGTGACAACCTCCCTCCTGGAAACGACAGTTCTACAGAAATGATAGTGTGTGGAAAGCAGCCGGTGGACTTCTAGCGTTGAGGTTCATGGGAGACAACTTCATGAACAACTGGTGGCACCGCTTCTGGTACCAGCTGGTTAAGGTGTGGCTGGAATAGACCCTCTTTTCCGTGTGTGTGTGTGTGTGTGTGTGTGTGTGTGTGTGTGTGCGTGCGCGC
>CM065736.1:18038959-18041459 GCA_033310375.1 Conus canariensis | reverse complement strand
ACACAAAACAAAACTACCACCCTCTCCATTCATCCACTGCCCCCTCCTCTCCCTTATCCTCCCCTCGGAGAAAAAAAAACTGTGACAAAAGCACAACGCTTTTGTCGTACATTGCGAGTTCAATTGAAGACAACCACCACAAACTTTTGTTCGCTGATTGTGGTGGGTTGGATGGGAGGGGTGCGTCGTGGAAAGGATAGTGAGGGGATGGGGAAGGTGGGGAAGGGAGATACCCCGACAAGAGAGGAATGGAGACGGGGTATAGGGCCGTTCACATGAACATCAATAAGAATGTAACATCTACATTCATAAGAAAGTAACCCGTCATATTTCATGGCAGGAACGACAAAAGGCAGTCAATATGACCATTGGTGCACCGTAAATCTGTGACTGACATTGTCAGCTACATTTTCAATATCGCGAGAGACCTTTCGTTAGAATCTGTGATTATCTGCTGCTGTGTACATTGATGAAGACACGTCATATGGTGTTTTATGAGAACATTGCTACAATATCTATCTTAGATGCGAACAAGATGAGATCACTTAACGCAATCCCTACCAAAAAGAGGAGCAGATAAAGATAGATATCTTACCTGATAGAGAACAAAAGCTGGCCACATTTAAACATATCTCGCCAAAATTGGCAAAATAAAGAAAGACCTCGTGAGTTTACCGTTAATGTTGAATCATGCAAGTGCGGTCACAGAGAGCAACAAATCAAACTGCCATAATTGTTTCCACAATAACAATAAGCAAATAATGCATCATAAACTTCCTTTTGTGACTGGAATCATTCAAAATCAAATTGTCCTGATTTTGAAATGGCGATAACAGAAATGGACGCAGCAATGAAAATAAACGTCACGTAGTACGTCACAGCAAGTTGATGATAATGAACATTTGCAGCGAGCCTGGGTGGGGTTGCATGTGCACCTGACGAAAGGCGGATCATTGAAGAACAGGTCAGCCTCCGCTGTTCTGCCTGGAACTGAGTCACTTCACAAGTATTTACACTGATAGAACACGCCTCCTCAAATGTTCACATTGATAAAACTCACCAAAAATATTTACATTGATAACACTGGCCTCTTCATATCTTCATACTGATAAAACTCACCTCAGTTCTTCACTGATCAAACTCGTCTTCCCAAATGTGAAAAGTGATAAAACTCGTGTCAACTCTTCACATTGATAAAGCTGGCCTCCTCAAATGATAAGATTGGTAAAACTCACATCATCAAATCATTACGAATCGCCATCGATGTAGCTTCTCTATTGTAACACTTGATGATGTTCAGCGGGTTTCGGTCTCCCATCATACAGTTGACGGTTTGGCTTTTTGTGGATCAACATCCATGTGCAATGAACATCGGGCGCAGGTTCACTTCGTTGTTCGTGACATCAACCGGGAACAACGACAAACTGAACTCGTCCAGGCAAATGAGAAGCAATGTTTGGTTACGCACAATAACTCATTTCCGTTTTATTCAGCATGTAGACGTCGCAAAGGTTTTTTTTTCTTGTTGTTTTATTTTGTTTTTCGTTTTTGTTTTGTTTTGTTTTCTGCGTTTTGTTTTTTCCGACCTCTTCCCCTTTCCCCATACCTTCGCCTATCCCAAAATGTTGCACGCATCGTCTGGAATTGGACAATGGCTAGGTCTGGTATTTTCATTAACAAAAAAACAAAAACAAAAAAGTGGTTAATTGCTTGTGATTTCTTGCCCTGTGTCCATGTACACTGAGGTCGGTGTGTCTAGCTGAAGTGCACAGTCTTGGAACGGTCCAGACGCGGCAGGTCGGTCATCTGGGAAGACGGGACAGGGGACGGGTCTCTGGCCGTCAGGGCCGTCTTCCCGAACCGCTGGTTCACCTCCTCCACTTCGTCCCTGCCGCTCTGGCAGCTCTTGGTGCTCTTGGACGATCGGAGTCGCCCCCCGTGGGGGATGCTCAGTCTGGATCGGCTCCTGGCGGGGCCTGCCCACGTCACCGCCGAGGTGGCCCGCTCCCGTTCGATGCTGTCCAGAAGGGAGGGTGCATTGTCCGGGAGCTTGCTCTTCAGGCGGTATTTGAAGAAGGCGTGGTCCTTGTCCAAGGAGGACTTGATCCGCACGAGCGTGTTGCGCGTGAGGAGGTCCTCGTGCAGAGTCTTCTGCTCGGTCAGGTAGGTCTCCATCAGCTCTTTGTCGAACCTGGGCAGCTCTCGCGCTTTGCGGAGACGCTCCTCCTCAGCCTCCTTCTCCTTCCGGAGGCGTTCCTCCTCCTCCGTCTCGATGCGCGCGTTGTGGAGATTGCCTCCCGTGGTCAGTTTGGGCAGAACGCCCACCATGCCTGGCGTGGCGACCACGCCCTGAGGAACAGGTCGACGACCGCCTATACGCCGAGTTCTGGGATCGCTGATCAGAGGCATCTTCGGGACCTCGTCTTCTGCCTTCTCTTCCTTCTCCACCTCAGTGGCTTTCGCCTCCTCCTCCTCCTCCGCTGTCTGCTCCTCTTCGGGC
>CM065736.1:17986459-18018959 GCA_033310375.1 Conus canariensis | reverse complement strand
TGGGAATTTCTTCTCCAGCTTTAGAAGTACAGACCAATTGGTAAGGACTGGTTTCCACGTCATTAATCGACTCAGATTCCCCAGTTTCATTTTGTGGCGGCCTCTTCCGCCGAGCTATCGGTGCCTGCATGGTCCACTGCTCTTCATGGTCGGTTGGGTTGATGCAGTGTGGCCTGACAGGTGGCCTTTCAGCTTCACTCTCAGTGCCTGCGGGCAGAATGCCGGGGACACTGTTCCTTAGGGTCTGGGGTCTGGTCTCCATTCTGGACTGGCATCGGGATTTTTGCCGATACGGACATGAGATTAGACCCCCACCCTATCACCCACCCCTTCCCTTAGCCCCCAGCCCAACCCTCGCTCTGTCCCCCCCCCCCCCCCCCCCCCACTTCCAAAACACACACTCCCCAGAACATACGACACTAACCAGAGACTTCACACTCGCATTGCAGGTTTCCTGTTCGAATTCCTGATGTGACGTGTCCATTCTGTTATCGATCCCCTCTCCCTCCCAGTGACTCATATATATATATATATATATATATATATATATATATATATATATATATATATATATATACACACACACCACACACCTCTCCCTTGTACATCCCCAACCTGTCGTTCTTATCCCAATTTCTCCTAGTCTTTTTCTTCACGCTCAAAGTTCTATGTAAGGTGAACAAGACGTTCGAAGCCTTTCGAACGCATTTCAATACAGACTGACGAGGATACACGTAAAATTCTCCATCGTAGTGTGTGTGCGTGTGTGTGTGTGTGTGTGTGTGTGTGTGTGTGTGTGTGTGTGTGTGTGTGTGCATGCTTGTGTGTGTGTGTGTGTGTGTGTGTGTGTGTGTGTGTGTGTGTGTGTGTGTGTGCGTGCGTGTGTGTGTGTGTTAAAACACCAACAAAATTTTGCGCAGACGTGAAAGGGAATACCAACTTGTAACTGCAGAGGATTTTTCTCAAACACAAAAATAATTTTTTCTTGTCTGTCAGTCGTTCTTTTTTTGTTTTTTTTTGTTTCTTTGTCTTCTTCTTCTGTCTTTTTTTTTCTCTTAAAGAAAACACTGGAGTCTCATCTGATATGGGTTACTCATCTGTGATATGGTTTCAGGCATATGCAACTAGTTATCCTCTCTCTCCTGCCGACAGCTGAACATTGTGTCATGACATAGCGATATCAATTTGTTAACGACGCCATGTTCACAAACACATGTTCGTTTTGTCTTAATAATGGGTTAGAGGCTAATAACACACGCAAGTCGTTTATTCTGTCAACCATTTTTTTCTCTTTGCGTCTACCTCCATTCCAACTCTCTCTCTCTCTGTTGTGTTCTCATGGTACGCATATGCACATATTCAGAGGGAGGGAGGGAAAGGAGGGGGGGGGGGGGATGTAGAAAGCAAAACTGACTTCACCGACCCATAAAATGTGTGATATATGCGCGTGCAAGCGTACATGCGCAAAGTACAGTCGCATATTGCTCAGGCGACCATCGAACCGTCTAAAGCAGGTCGGATTGGGGAATTGATTGGGCCAGCCACATTAGCGAGGCGGACTGGCTGTGGAAAGGGTCTCGGAGGGGATCAGACGTGTTCACAGGTCAGTCCGAGGTGTTTACTTCACACTTCATTGACTCAGCGACTCTCCCCGTTAGCCGGCCGTGACCAGCAGAGCCGTCACCTCTGCCTTCCTGGGCGGCCACGGTCTACAGATCACAGTGCCTCAAATGTATGGGAAATCACTGACGTCAAAAGATCGTCTTCACGTCTTTTAGGACTGAAACAAAAAATGTTACTGAAAAAAAAAAGTTACAACCACTGTTAGAAGACGGTTAATTTGACTTAAAAGTCGAGACAGAAACATTAATTATCATGGAGAAAATTCAAAATTATTATTATTAGAAAATGGTTATCATGATTTAAAATTAAAACAATAATTAACGCTGAAAAAAGATTACAATTTTCACAGTTACAAGACGGTCATTGTAACTTAAAACTCGGGATAGTCACCGCAATTATCCCAAAGAAAAGTTATCATCATTACTGCTAGAAAACGGTTATTTGATTTAAAACTCGGGATGGAAAAGGGGTATGGTTACTGTTTTTATAGCTCCGTTCTTTTTCAGGACTGAAACCGAGTAATTATCTTCAACCAGTGGAAGATCCGGGCCAAGACCAAAGCACAAGAGAAGTCACTGCGCAACCTACTGTCTGCAATGACCGCACGCTCAACGCCGCGTCTGAAGCTCAAATGCCAAACCATCAACTGCTTTTCTGCTGTTTGCGACAACTTCGGCTGGGCTCACGATCAGTACTAAGAAGACAGATGTCTTGTATCAATCTGTTTCACAGAAACAGCATGTGGAACCCCTGAAGGCTGAGATGGGTTTCGCCGAGTCAAGAACTCGTAAGGTGGCTTGTATCCTTGTGGTGAGGCGCGTGAGAGGCAAGTAGATTAAGGAAACGGGCGCCAGACAAAAACTCAAATAAAAAATGTGACTGCAACTTTTTTTTTTTTTTTTTTTGCTGTCAAAGATTTTTATCGTTTTATGTATCAGTCACAGAAAGTTACTATTTTTCATTCACCAACCACAGGACTTTACATCTGTCGGCCATTTTCTCTTGCAAGAGCTCCAAAACAATCTAGTGAACTCTCGCCTTTTCCTTGCCTTGCACATTGCTAGAGTGTGCTAGCTGATACTTGCCAAAGCGAGAACCTTGCTGCCTCGCCTCTATGAAACGGACAACAGGCCCGAGAGTAACAGACACCTGCCGTGTTGGTCAGGAAATTTGAGAAACACTCTTAAGAGTTGTACTCATTAAATGGATGAAACTCGACAGTGCGGTTCCAGTCTTCCCAACTGACTAGTAGGCAGGCTTGGTCTACATGCAGTCGCTGTCTAGACTTCTAAAATATTTCCTTGGAAGCCACAGTGCCGCCTCCACCCACCTGCTTCCACTTCTGCCTCCACTATATCAAACTTTTCTTGATCTTTGTTATAGCAGCAACAGACAACCACCCGTCAATACACTTCTGTAGTCAATGAGAATTCTGATGCATGTTGTTCACTGACTGACTGAAACCAATTTATTGTCAGATTAACTCATGGTTGCATGTTTTCACACACACACACACACACACACACACACACACACACGCACACACATAACCTCCATCCTCTCTCTCTCCACCTCCACAGCCCCACACATCATTCCTAAGGAACCACATCTGTACACCGGCACAAACTCTGTCATGTGATAGACTTTTATTTTACACAGCAGCTGCACTGCTGCCATCATGTAAAGAAAGAACAATCGTAGTCATCATGAAATAAAATGGAAAATAATAATAAGAACATCACAGTCTCTACCTAGACTTTGCCTTGTGCTGCATGACACTGATGGGAAAGAGAAAAAAATCAATCTGAAGCTCAACATACATCAGCATCCTTCAGTGATATCTGAAAAGAATCTCCACAAACAGCATTTATTTTGTGGTGTGCACTCATAGAAATCCTTCTCATTCCAATCTTTCAACCAGTCTTGCGTTGAAAACAACTTTTAACGGATAGAAACTGCAAATTAAAAATAAAAGAGGACTGATTCGGGTAAAATTACATTTTGGAATGAGCTATTACATATTTCTGTCACTTGATTCTTTGCATGAAAATCAGGAAGCCGTACGCCTGTCGAGGATTTTCATGTAGTGGACATGGTCATAGAAGCCATTTCAGTGATGGCTTGACAAAGGTGGTCTTTAATCACAACCCCATCATTTAAAAACTTCAGAATTTAAAGGCAGATCAAAATCTTTCAAAAACCAATTATGGTAACTTTTTGGTCAAAACTTTAAGAGTCTAAATTCTTGACATAAAGCCAAGTTCACTCCTCAGAGAGCACGTATTTCATTTATCAGTTTAAATGCTGACTCTCTAATAGAAAATGTGTACAGGTGAAAGAAAACTGTAAAACAACTCCTGGTATTTGGAGCAGAAGAGGCAGAAACTGAAATGAATGACACATTTTAGGGGACATCTCGCAGAATTCTGATAATGGCAGAAGGCGAAGGGTGGAGAAAGGGAAGGATAGAGAAGGAGGGGGGAGTGAGGGGTGTGTCTTCCATAGTCCTTGCATAAGCAACTGACCTTTAAAAAAAAAAAAAAACATAAAGATTGGGCAGAATTTGGGAGCAACAATAGCTGATTTAAACCAAACAAACAAGGAAACTGTTTCCACGCTTCTCTCAAATGCTCATTCCAAGATGAACTGGGAGAGAAAGGGAGTGGGGGGGTCAGGAGATGGTTGGTGAGGAGAGAAGGGAAGGGGGCATGTGGCAAAGCAGCAGAGAGAGGGGGGGAAGGAGATGGAGGCATGGTTAAGCACCACGGTGGCAGGAAGGAGGGAGGAAAATGCACATCTAAATTATGTGATGCAGAAGATAAAGCAAACCTGGTGACATGAAATGCTTATCACAGTAAAAAGAGTTAGTAGTTAACTGTTGATACATGTAAATTAGTGCATTTTACAAAAATGCACATCATGCATGAGAGTACAAGTTTTATCATATAAAAAAAAAAGTGAAATAAAAACAAGTTATTCTATTTTGTTTAAATATAAAATGGACGGAATTTTTGGAAATATATTCATTGTACTGGCACATCCAACTAGCTTGTTAAAAATAAAGTACTACAAACATATACTTTGTAAAATGAAATACAAAAATTCATTTTCAATCAAACGGAATGATGCGATTGGAATGAAGTGCTATCATGTGAAGTGACCAAAATTAATCTAAATAATCACCATTGCCATTCAAATTTGCAATGTACAAGTACAAATACAACTACATACAGATCCGGAATGAAATATTTCATGCAAACAAACCCAGAATGCCAGTTTTCAAATGTTCTTGACACAAATCAAGTAAGATGATTAACAATGATGGTTCAAACTAGTCAAATTACATTCATTTCAATGCCATGGAGATTCATATGGATTACAGAGAATGAATTTCAATGAAAATTTCACTGTCAAGACATAATGAATGATAATAACTTTAACCAGTATTGCTCCTAGACTGATTGTTAAAAAAAGAACAAAACCAATCAAGTGTAAGCTATGAAACCTAACTTCATTGTTAAAAGTCATTTCAGTTTTTGTAAGTTTTGCAAGATCGACCAGTAACATATGTCCCCTTTGGAGGGGGGGAGGGGGGGGGAGGGGAGGGGAAGGGGGGGGGGAGGGGGGTACACCAGACAGAGAAGGCAAAATAAACAAAAAAAAAACCCATGTCCCCCTCCCCCCAAACAAACAAACAAACAGATTCACAAAAAAATTATTATTATAAATTTCTGTTAATAGCTCATCTGTTGTTATCCTTAAGGTAGATAAAGACCAGGCCATGCTAAACGTGCCAGTCATTCTATCCCTATAGCTGAACTTCCTCGGATCAAAAAGAAAATTGTGTGTGTGTGTGTGTGTGTGTGTGTGTGTGTGTAAATAGACAGACAAACAGATAGATAGATATGCATAGACAGATTATCACAGACAGAGAGAGAGAGAACAGTGCCGCCAAAAAAAAAAAAAGCATCAACAATCCATGTGTCCACTCTGGGTGGCGTGTAGAAATTCCACTACCAAGTCATCAGTTAAAAAGAACACAGCTGTCATGTTATGAACTGGAATTTAAAAAAAAACAGTGTGATTTTCTGGAACAAAGACAGCTGAACAACCCACATGGACATTAGTAAAGGGGCGGGGGGGAAGGCACAGTCAAATAGGGTTAGGGAAAAAACAGGTAGTTACTAGTTCAGATTTCCAGAGAATGGTAATAATTGACTCTGAAAGACGTCATCATCATAACAAGCGGCGTCTGTAAACAACAGCAAGCCCTGGACTGCATAGGAATCTTCTGGAACTGCATGTAGTGGTAACTGGTGATTTTTCATATTCTTTTTTTTCTCAGCACACTTATAAAACGACGGTATGATAAAGTGTCTTTATCATGGTAATCAGTATATTTTATCTCAATCAAATCAACACTCAAACGTTACAGGTAAAAAAACCCTCTTCCACCTGGTGAGACGCAGAAAACATGAAAGAACTCATCTGATGAGGACAAGATTTTTCATCAAACTATTTCTCTGGCAGTTAGTCGTCACTAAAATGGCACAATAAATGATTTTCAAAAATAGACACACTTATGACTCAAAAGGCGATGATAACTGTCCTTTGAACCTGCTGAGTGAAAGCCTAAGATGATGTTCCTGTTATCTTGGTCAGTGGAAGCAATGCTTGTAACTGCATGTCCCGCTGATGACGATTTTGGCCCGTGTACCATTGAAAACAAAAATCTTTAAATCATTTCAAACCAAGTATCAGCTCTCAGCGTAACTGACAATCCATCCACAAAACATTCATATCACCAAAATACTGCTATGTCTGTTCACTTTTATACTTTGTTTACTTCTATGACACTTTCGTGTACTCAGTTCCAAACCCAAACGGCTGTCACTGACAAAGAGTTGTTTTTTCCGATATATTATAATGCAGCAACCACAACATGACCAATTATTGATTGGACGACGATGGTATTCTTGGCAGAACAAGATTTTTGTCAACAGTAGGCGCTAATGCCTGCTTCTCTTGGCGTATCGGAACATTTAGTGCCAAGAATTACTGCATCACCTCAACACTGTTGCTCAGTGGGTTACATTTCCTTGATGGATTTCTTTGTTTCAACTCTAACAGTGCTAGATACATTCTTCAATCGACGTAAAATGGGAAAAGACATCCAAAGAAGTAGAAATAAAAAATGGCCAACATGCATGTCTCCAAACCTGAATGTACGACTATTTTTAGCTTGAAATAAAGAGGCAAGATTAACTTTACAGTATTTGCTACTTCTTTCCTGGGAGTACAGGACAGTGAAATGGATCAGGCCACTCAATTTTTCTTCTTTTTTTTCTTTTTTTTTTCAAAATCTGTTCGTAGAACCCATAAATTTCAGTCCCCCCCAAATGTGTTTTATTGCTCGAAATAAAACCTGCCATTATCAAAGTAAAGTTAGAACAAAAGAAAAAGAAAAAAAAAATCACCCTTAGAAGCCCCAAAGTAACTGGACTACATCACAGTTTCTTTCACACTTCTGGGCTTCACACGAAGCGGCGTTTCTCCCTCTATCACAGACCAGGTCAACAGCGAAGGACGGAAATCGATCCCAACACCAGCCACGAGCAGCACACAACAACCACAGAACTCCACACGGCAGCCATGTCAATAGAAGAACACCCTCACTTTCACCTCGCACTCCACGTCCCTGTCTACCGAAAGCAGTCGAAGAAAATGTCATATTATTAAAGGTGGTACCAACCAATTACATGGAAAATACTGTCGCATACATTACTGGTGAAAGTGAAGAAAATAACTGAAATGGCAGAAAATATTATGTACATTACATAGGAGAAGAACAAAGAAACAACCATCTTTTCCACACATACTGCTTTAAACAATTTTGTCATTTTTTTTCACAGACTATATGCACCAACAAACGAAATGTTTCAATATCACTGAATGTGCACGCCCAGACTGTCCTACTTATGAAAAAAAACAGCAGCATTTACATGGGACATCTCTAAAGATGCTGAAATTCTACACTAAAATGTTTCACAACGAAAGGCAAGTTTCTTGCAAACTAAAGTGCGCAAATAAAATAACACTTGTGAGATAATAAATAAACCCGTTTAAACTGGGCGTTGGAGTAAAGCAGGTAAGTTATTTGCGTGTTCTGCATTACAACCAAGATACATAGCCTCTAATGCAATGATACATCTCGCCACACACATCTCCAACATCAAAAGTGATCCATCTGCATCACACACTACACATCATTAGCATCCAAATTTGTGTCAACAATGTAACGCTAAGCACAGATTATTCTTAAAATTCTTATTAGTGACTGCATGATACTGAAGATTTCTTTTCCAGTTAATTCACAATCAAGTTATCAATAAGTTAACACGAATAATTCTTACAGAAAACTTCATCTTTTGGGGGGGGGGGGGGGGGGTTTCTTACCCTTCTTCCATGCCGATATATGTGTGGAATTTAACCTCAACCTTTTCTCGTAATCTCAGAAACACAAACTTATTTTCTTAAAAATGAACGATCTGACACAACTAAAAAAAATGAACCATATCACTCCTTTACAAACTCGAACATCACACATGTACCACCAAAACACGAGTTCCCTGCACAATGTTTGAGCCATTTTATGGCAGAACTTTCAACCGATGGGTGGCAGTTATTCTGGTGAATAATTTTGTGAGTAGCAATTTTGCACAAACACACTGATATAAGAACGTAACAGTCTGCTGACAGCTCTCAAGTCTCCCTGATAGTCATGACTGCACTTCACTTTCAGGGGAAGATGACCCTCATTCCTAGAAATCCAGAGTTACTTCTTCATCTACACATTTCAACAAAAGCCAAGGACCAGGTATCCTTTTCAAATCTTTTTTTTTTTCAAATGTTCGAAAAACTACTTACTTAATTACACTTTTAACACTGGTGAGTGATTAGTGCCCTCCACAATGACAGCCCTCTCAGTTTGCAAATGCATCAGGAAACACAACCAGTTTCAGAAACTGAACAATTGCGTCAAATTTCATTCTCTGTTGTCTGTGAATAAAAATTTACCCAAGACTTTCCCTGGTTTAACCCAAGCTTGCCTGGGAAAGCAAAACTATTTGGCTGTTAAACATACTGAGATACTTTGCAACAACAGGCCTCACTTTCAACGTGCATCTTATATGAATTAAGGCAACTGGTCCTTAACTGTTGTTGAAAACTGTATTAACATGTGACAGATTGTCTATGGAAGATCAAGATAGACTGTTTTTGTTTTACATGTCAATTTGAATCTGTCTCATCTTCAGATTGTCTATGGAAGATTAAGACAGACTGTTTTGTTTTACATATCAATTCAAATCTGTCTCATCTTTCACCTTTTCTATGGTGTCATGCTCGCAAGGTCAATGAATCTGTGTGTGTGTGTGTGTGTGTGTGTGTGTGTGTGTGAGTGCAAGTGTGTGTACATGTGTGTGTGTGTGTGTGTGTGTGTGTGTGTGTGTGTGTGTGTGTGTGTGTGTGTGTGAGTGCATGTGTGCGCATGTACATGTGTGTGTGTGTGTGTGTGTGTGTGTGTGTGTGTGTGTGTGTGTGTGTGTTCAGGACAAAACAACAGTTAGTGTGGTCAGTCAGATACTGAAACAAATATTTCATCAACTGAACATCAAAAAATTTTTTTTTTAACTTTCAAGTATCACTTTACAGCAGCCTTCTGTTTTCCATCCTGGCATCTCTACACTGAGCAACTGAGAATTCATTCATTCCCTTTCAGTCTGACCACACAGAGAATGGACCGACTGATCTCCCTTGACTTACTTCCAACAACAGTTTTGACTGTTGGCTTGTTATCCCTGCAAATGTCCATTTCCCCTCAACCACAGCCCATACCAACTTCACCATTCAAAGAGCACTATAGGAACTGACACAGTATGTTCTGCTGACCTGAAACAATAGGTCATAGAGTCTATGGACAGACTATCCCAAGACAAACGCTGAACAGGCACACCATTTGCTTCCTTTGCACAAAATAACATCGCAAGTTGAGCAAACCTTTTACCCCATTACAAAACGCTGTCATGTGAAACACATTGTGTTGTAACTGGAAGGCCACTTGAAACAGCGCTGACCTCTGCAAAGGTCAAACAAGATCCTGGGTCCAACGTTTGGTCCAGAGCCGCACCAAAATGTTAAGTGGTTTCTCTGTGGGCTAAATTCCAGCTGTCATTAAATTTGATTAAAAATCAGTGCAGCAGTTTTTTGCATAATCATGCTGAACCAA
Source organism: Conus canariensis (assembly GCA_033310375.1). Classification (NCBI taxonomy): domain Eukaryota; kingdom Metazoa; phylum Mollusca; class Gastropoda; order Neogastropoda; family Conidae; genus Conus; species Conus canariensis. Next base: position 18,009,049 of record CM065736.1, on the reverse strand, counting down.
TCCTGGATCTGCCCCTGATCCGCTTCCACATCTGCATCAAAAAGTAATGGATCTGTCCTTGGATCACATTTGCTTTTTTCTATAGTTTCCTTGGAAACTGATTCCATAACTTTTGCATGATCTTGCTGAACGAATGCTGGATCCTCATGACAAAATTGCATCATACTTTAGAAAAAAAAAAAGTTGAAGCGGATCTGTACCAACATTTAACAGGCGAGCCCTTGGCCCATGTTTCATCTTTTCACCATGTTTCTATTAAAACTGGTTTCCTAGATCCGGCATAGTCTTGGGGAAAAGAACTCTGAATCCGCCTTTTGAGCTCGATATGCCCCAGACAACAGCTGGTTCATTTTGGGGTCACATTTCCAGCTTCCACCACGCTTCGTTACAACTGGTTCCATTGGTTCTGCGTAATCTTGCTGACAGACAGACAAACATACACTGGGATGCGGGTGAAAACATAACTACATTGGTGATGATCACAGCATACACACACTGGCAACTCCTGATCTACACACAAATTCTGAAACCTATACACTGTCATGAATGTTGGAAAAAGAAAAAAAAAAAAAACAAGATGCAAAGCATATAAATGTACTCCCAGTTTATCTTGAATACAAGTAGTTTCTGAGATATTCCATAAAGAAGAAAAACCATTTTGGGCCGTAAGTAATGGCTATTCTGGTAAAATAAAACATCGGGCATCATCCGTGACCCATAATGAACATACCTACAAATTTTCAGAAAGATCGGCCCAGAAGTTTTGTCTGAAGCAAGTGGAACACATTTTGACCACAGACAGACACAAAGACAGACACACAGACAGCATTTCTTCGTTCCCATTGTAAAGTACTCCCTGTTCTATAAGAACTGGGAGTACAAAATGGATGCAGCAATTTGTGGCTGAGCTCATCAGCACTTCCATATTTTTATACATCTGAATTAAACATCATTCATGACTAATCATAATAACAGTAATATCAAAAACCCAGCATCACAGTCATGGCGATAGAAAAATCAGTGCCTGAGATAAAACGATGAGTAGGAATCATTCGATCACACCCCTGTCACCTCTAGAACATCAAATCACAATGGTCGGACACAATTCACACAATTTACCCAGGGCAAGTTTTCTTGACACAATCCGTCACCAACCTCACTCTCAAAACTTTTCTTCATTAATTTCTGTGTTGCCCTTTGACATTTAGTGGTTCATCACGGTTATTTGAAATCCCTGCAAGACCTGTTGGCTGATTTGCCTAGTGGACACTGACCGGTCATATCGTGGCTCACTGCCTGTGGTTTAGTTCATTTTCATATTTTGGTGGAGCTAGTGATGAGTTTTGCTCCCAAACATGCATGCAGCAGTTCATCCAATGGAATTCATCACAATCTCTCACAGTAAACAGCTTCTTCAAGTCTCCATCTTGGTCGAAAACCATCACGTTCAACCACTTTGGATGGGAAGAATAAAAAAAATGAAGAAAGAAAACATTCTGGGCGAAAGAATGGGATGGGGGAGGAGCAAAGGTTGTTTTTCTTGTGAACCTGAATCACACTCTCAAGCACTTTGTTACACTGACCGCTTCTGGAAATGCTTGAATTTCAAGCTTGTTCAAACTGGACTTAACAACTTTCGACAACACACCTTTGTGACTTTTTGACTGCTAGTCACGAGGCAACAGGCACAGAAGAACGCTGTCAAGGGAGACCACTCCACAACAGAATGCCCTGGGTGGAGCACTGGACTCCACACTAATTGTCAAATCATTGAAACGTTTACCACAACTGAGAAAGAAAAATCACACACAGTTCAATGATGACCTAGTGCAGATCAAATCATTACCAATGAAGCAGAATCATTCGGAAGAAACGTTAACACACCACTGAATCCAACAGAGAGGTCCTTGAAAACACAGAACAAAGAGCATTTGCATCAGACGATGATGTGGTAAATACTGACTTCTCATTCTCCAAGATTATCGTTATCACAGACTGAACAAATTGAAGTTAAAGCTGAAAAAGATAAAATACAAACACATAAAAATCTATGACAAATTCCAACCAATCAACTTTTATACATTCAATTAAAGGAAAGAAAAGAAGAAAAGTATCTCCACAATGGTATGAGAGTGAAAAAAGGAGAAAGAATGGAGAACGTAGGGAGGGACAGAAGAAGGAGGAGGGGAGGGGGAGAGGAAGAGAGGGGTAAGGGAATGGATACAAAGAAAGTGGGTTACATGGGATTCTATAGGACTACTGGGGCATCTTGTCCCAGTCAAGTCTTCCCTACTTCCCGCATGCATCTTTGAATATGTCTCTTCAATTTCCTGACCAACACTGCAGGTGTCCGTATCTCTCAAGCTGGTCTCACATGAGATGTGTTATCAGAGAAAGCAAAGAGAACAGCTTTGTTGTAAAAATCAAAACATGGGCCCAAATCATAATACTGTCATCCTTGTCACTCATTATGCTGGTTTTACTTAGTGCCCCACTCTCCCATGGGCCTCACTTCAGAGTATTCCTCTCTTTCAAAGCCTGTGGGGTGTCTGGATCGAGATCTTTGGTGAAGGCAGATTCAAGTGAACTGTTGTTGGGTCAACACATATTGACAACTTCACTCACTCCAGCTCCCTGATCAAGCAATTACTGCCGACAGTAGTGGGCTCCATTTGAAGTTACTCTCTGCAGGCTGAATAAAAACATGCTTCACTGAACATTACCCAAATGATCTGGTGATACTGCAGAGTCTCCTCTGGGTGGGTACCTCACTGTGACCCCAGAAGGATAGTTTCATGAAAACCACGGGAAGTGATGTGGGAGCAAGACCACCCAGATGGCATAAAGAAAGGGACAGTACAAACGTAAGTAAAGAAACACTGGCTACCGATGATCACAAAAAAAGAAAGAAAAAAACAAATATAAAACAACAAACAAAAAAACCAAACCAACACAAGAATATAAACAATTCAGGAGGTGACAATCAAAAGGTAAGGAAGTGGGTAGGTGGGGGTAGGTTGGACTTGACTTGCTTTAACTAAGTGAAAAGACAAAAAACATACATTTCTGAACATGCAACATAAAATGGAAACTCTTTACAGTGCAAGAGATAGTACAGATGAAAACACATTGATTCCTATGTGTTCAGTACAGATGAAAACACACTGATTCCTATGTGTTCAGTACAGATGAAAACACATTGATTCCTATGTGTTCAGTACAGATGAAAACACATTGATTCCTATGTGTTCAGTACAGATGAAAACACACGGATTCCTATGTGTTCAGTACAGATGAAAACACATTGATTCCTATGTGTTCAGTACAGATGAAAATACATTGATTTGTATGTGTTCAGAGCACCGCAGTGTTGGAAGAGTGCAAAAACCTGCTACCATCAATTCAACCAAGGCTAACTCTCGTCATCAGATGAAAGTTCACATCTGCAGCTTTCTCTTTCCGTTTCAATCTTGCCAAAAGTGCGCGAAAATGGAAGGAAAGTGGCACTTTTGGACCCTGCCTCACAGCCTCAGTTTCAGCCAGCTGATCAAAACGATGATCACAAGCTTTCTGATTCAGAATAACTACCTCTCTCTCCGCCCGCTCTTTCACTTGAAGTCGTCACCTTTTCCCATCATACCAGACAGTGCGTTTTTTCTCTGGAAACAGAAGCCTTCCCCAGGTCAGCAAAACACATACCCTTTACCAAGGCACATTTGCCCCAGTCATGGAACGGAGGATCAGGGAAATCAAACGTTGTCCATGTCCGGCAGACATTTTCTTTGTCCAGCAAAAATCCAGCAGTACGCAACGCTGAAAAAAACTGAACTCACTCCTACCCTGAGCTAAAGTTCTGTCCACGCTCCGCACAGCCACTCACAGAACTGTGGCAGCGTACCTGAACATCACGAGGTACACCGCATCTAGCAGGATGCTCTCCGTTTATTTCCTTCTTGTGAAATACCCATGGAAATCAGGGTACGTGACAGTTACAACCTGAATCTCGCTCTGAAGACTGCTCCAAACAGCACAGACCACTGAAAGCTAACTGTGAAGTAAACAGACAACAGTCTATGCCTCAACTCTGGACAAGGCACCACACCAGCTGTGCAAAAGCAAGCATCCCCCCCCCCCCTCCTCCCCACAAATTTTCACTTTCTGAAGCATTATCCCTGTAACTTTTCAGTCAAAACACCTCCAGTCTTGCACACAGACATGTTCTCCGTTCAAGAATTCTGTACAAAAAAAAAAAAAAATGCTACTGTCAGACAAAAAAAAAAAAATGCTACTGTCAGACAAAAAAAAAAAAAAAAGCTACTGTCAGACAAAAAAAAAGGTCCACATCAAGAGTCAGCTCATCAATACAGGATGCTAAGAAGGCAGTTCAGATCAGTTGGCCCTACTCGTTGGTGGACGTGAGCGGCGCCCCGGGGAGGGGTTCTTGTCGGAGGAGCGCCGTGTGAGGGAGGCACTGTTGCGACTGCTGCGGGGCAGGGGCGGTTTGGCACTGGTTGGGGCCATCCTCAGGGACGACCGGTCCTGCACAACAACCAGGCCACTGTCTTCTTCAACACCAAAGAAATACTAAAAGATCCATTGCTTAGTGCCAAACAAAACAAAAAGAACACACACACAAAAAAACACATACACACACACACACAGCGGAAAATAAACATTTCCTTACTTCCAAAAAAAAGAAGAAAAAAACTGGGTGATAATTACGTAACAGATGAAAGAAGACTGATAGGAAAAGGTTGCTGAAGAGAGAAAATGTCCATTGTTCACTGACAGGACTACAATCCCACAGATTATTGTTCATTGATAGGACTACAATCCCACAGATTACTGTTCACTGATAGGACTACAATCCCACAGATTACTGTTCATTGACAGGACTACAATCCCACAGATTATTGTTCATTGATAGGACTACAATCCCACAGATCACTGTTCATTGATAGGACTACAATCCCAGATTACTGTTCACTGATAGGACTACAATCCCACAGATTACTGTTCACTGATAGGACTACAATCCCACAGATTATTGTTCATTGATAGGACTACAATCCCACAGATTATTGTTCATTGATAGGACTACAATCCCAGATTATTGTTCATTGATAGGACTACAATCCCACAGATTATTGTTCATTGATAGGACTACATTCCCAGATTATTGTTCATTGATAGGACTACAATCTCACAGATTACTGTTCATTGATAGGACTACAATCCCACAGATTGTTGTTCATTGACAGGACTACAATCCCACAGATTACTGTTCATTGATAGGACTACAATCCCACAGATTATTGTTCATTGATAGGACTACAATCCCACAGATTATTGTTCATTGATAGGACTACAATCCCACATATTACTCTTGTGGAGTGGAACGTCTATGTGGCCATGCTTGACCCAACACAATTATAAAAAAACGGGTCAAACGTCAAACTAAAAATGACAATGAACTAAACATAGAAGACCACTGTTCCAAAAGATGTAGTTAGGGTGTCTGCACTGAGGTGATCAGCTTTTCCTAGGACACGCACTCAGAGACAAAGTGCGTATGTCTGGCAGGACCACTCACAGTAAACATCAATTAAAAGATATATACCAAGATAACAAGGGATCAATCCTTGCAACCTTTCCTCCTTATCTGATACACTTGTTGACTCTGCTATGACTGTTGCCACTGAGGACAATCACTTCATGTTTAACCTGTGGATGCCAGTTACCTCAAACTGACAACACTACATTCATCTTAAACTCAATCGTATATATCACATCAATGTTTGGGGAGGGGGGCTGGGAGTCATGGCCATGTCAAGTCACATACTCAAAATCTACTGGTTTCAAAATCTACTGGTTTCAAAATCTACTGGTTACAAGTTTGGATCCAGTCTGTCTAAGCAAATCCCCCCTTGGAAAATGACTACAAAATTCTGGACTTTTTGTTTTTTCCCATTCTGACCTGGGCCCCCAATATCCTGAGGCCCCTACACTCAGTTTTCAACAGCCTGGGTAGCCAGCTGTTACATCCAACTTGTAACATGACCTGCAATCATGGTCAGAGTCTGAGTCTATGCAGCTCAAAGCATGGATCATCCAGAGGGCATATCAATCGAGCGAACACATTTCAGCTCCACATACGCAGGTTCAGTCACACTTACTTGTTTTAGTATATCAGGCATACAGCCAAAAATGGCAGCTTTGTAGATGGTGAAATGAATCTATCCTAATTTCTAGGTTTCACAGTCTTATTTAGGGCTGAAATGTTTTTTCTTCAAAACCAAGTGGTGCAACCAATATTTTAAAGAACCTTCATAAAAATCCAATTTCAATAACTAGAAACTGCTGGTGAAAATCTACCGTAGCAGTGTGCATTTATTTATGCTCAGACAAAGACTGACAACACACACAAACTACATAAAGCAGTAACTGCCACATGACTTTCCACTTTTAACTAGCATCAAAATATCATTGACTGTTAATATGTACAATCTAAAAACAAGCAACTCACACTGAACAACCCTGCACTTGTATGTGGTGAAAATACACACATGTAGGCACACACTGACTAAATGACAACATTCACACACACACACACACACTCTCTCTCTCACACACACACACACACACACACACACACACACACACACACACACACACACAACAAAAGAGTGTACACATGCATGCACTACTATCTGCTCACAGTTCTACTCTAACAGTCACTGTCACTTCAGCCAATGCTTTACAATGTCAAAGACCTTGTGGAAATGGAGAGAGAAGATGATCAACTGACTGCCTTTGAGGCTACAACTAGGAAGGAAGCAGAATTATGCAGTTTATGTCTATACATGGGAGACATAAAGAACAGACTCCCACAAGCCCAGTATCAGTCTTACACCAATTGCCCAGACAGCAGGGTAAAAAAAAAAAAAAAAAAAAAAAAAAAAAAAAAGAAAATCTAAGAAAAAAAAAGGTCTCAGAGCCAAAAGTCCGTAGGGGCTGAGAACTGCCAAAGACTGACTCTGTCTGAGGCACAGTATGATGGAAGGCAAAGCTCATCCCTCTCCTTCTACCCCCCCCCTCCCCCCCCCACCCTACCTGTTACCGTCCCTGACCAGAATCAGCAACCCTTTTACTGCTGGGTAAACAGGGAGGGTTTTTCAGCTGTAACAATCTGACAACAGCAGTCGTCCAAACTGCTGAGTGTCCACACCACAGGTAAAAGTTCTTGCCAATTTATTACCGGACCCCTCCACGGAGAGTCCATGTAGACACAGGTATTGTAAAGAGCATATGTTGTGCAGCAGTCAACAGCCCCCTTCCCCCATCCCTCTACATACCATCTTGAAAATGTCCCTAAAAAAGGTCTTAAAAGGGAGGGGTCTTACAGGGGAGGTAGGACAGTTTGTTGAAGTGCTTACATCTTTCCATGCTGTGAAGTCACTGTGCCCTAAACTGGAGAGAGAACACAAGGGCTTTCCCTTGGATCATTTTTCCACTGACCGGTCTGTTTCACCTTCTCGCATTGCAAAGCCAGACCCAAACGACATCATTTATGTCAGCGTATTGGCACTTGTGAAACTTTCGTACACAGCGATTCTTAGGTTCCCCACTTTCCCCACAAGAAAGAACTGTTTTCTTTTGACTGATGTGCTGGATCTGGGTCTGCCCCTGATCAAAACATTTTACAACTGAATTTGCTGTCTCACCTTGATTGCTTTTCTTTATAACCTCTGCTCTTTCTTTCAACAGAAGAATGTTCCTTTCCTCAAGTCTGAACAAAACTGCTGGCCACAAGCCTGGAAGATGTCCAGTCTTGAGTAATAAGCGATTTCTAAAAGGGAGATAATTAGAACTGCAGCATGACCAAAAATCATCTGTTTTTGCATACAGCAGTACATGATGATATGCCCAACCACACAGTTGATCAATTTCCTTCTTTCCTTCTTTCTATTTTTCTTTTTAATCGTTCAACCTCCGGATTTTTGTGTCATGGTTGTAAAAGCAGTAAACATGAGGTCATTGGTCAGGTATGGGAAAGGTGTCGTTAACACCCAGGTGTTAAAAGAACATTAGTGATCAGCCATGGAAAAATAATGGTCAGGAATGGGATAGAGTTGCCAATCCCTAAACTGCTTGTTGGGAGTACTACTGTACTGCAGATCTACATGACACAGAGTACTGTCGCCATTTTTCCTCTTAATATCTTTTAGAGGAAAATCTGAGAGTGTTGGCATCAACCACCCCATGTAAATGCTTTCTACTTTACTACAGAGAAAGTATAATCCAAGGGGGGGAGGAGGGGGGGGGGCGGAGGGAAAGACAAACCAAAAACTGCCATCCAAATTCAATCACAGAAAAAGAAACTTGATTACAGAACATCGATAAACGAGGCCGTCAGTGACAATACTACAGACACCAAAATCACTGTAGACAAGAGAATCGAACATCACAGAAAAAAAAAAAAAAAAAGGAGAACTTGAAGTTGCCATAGTTACCAGTAGGACATAAAGAAGAGAAACATACAGTGTGGAAAGGAAACCAGTTCACAGATATCATGTTCAACTTGATAAAAAGAAATAGATTATGTGCAGGGAGGGAAGTACGTACAATTCATGGAAACCAGTTCACAGATATCATGTTCAACTTGATAAAAAGAAATAGATTATGTGCAGGGAGGGAAGTACGTACAATTCATGGAAACAAGTTCACAGATATCATGTTCAACTTGATAAAAAGAAATAGATTATGTACAGGGAGGGAAGTACGTACAATGCATTAACACATGCACTGAAATGATCAGAAACTCCACCATGTAACAATGTAATCTCAAAATTTTCACACACAAAAATTGCACTGTGTGTGTGTGTGTGTGTGTGTGTGTGTGTGTGTGTGTGTGTGTGTGTGTGTGTGCTGTGTGTGTGTGTGTGTGTGTGTGTGTGTGTGTGTGTGTGTGAGAGAGAGAGAGAGAGAGAGAGAGAGAGAGAGAGAGAGAGAGAGAGAGAGCGCACATGCAGCAGCAGGCACATCCTTCAAACAAATGTGTACATGTGACCTACATTGGACAGGGAACCAGAATGTCAAATAAACAAGCTGCAATGGCCAAGCGGTTAGTGTCAAAGATTGCGTGCTGAGAAGTGATGGGTTCAAGTCTCACTGGAGCCATTTATTTGTGAGATTTTGTTGGCCCCTATCCAGAGTTGAGTTTGCAACAGGCTTAAAAGGGAAGACCGGAAACACACAGCTGAGTTTCATTAACCATGAATATGTCTGTGAGAGTATTGTCAAAAACTTATTGGTAAAAACTCTGTGCTTGTTTGTTTGAATATCATAGATGGATAGATAGATGGATAGACAGACAGATAGAGATAGATAAATTAGTACTTAGGTAGACAGATATTAGACAGATAGTAGAAAGATAGGTAGGCAGATAGAGAGATAGATTATGGGTGTTTTATGTTAGCAAGTCATAATGTATGAAATGCCTGATCTTTAAAAAAAAAAACCCAATAAAATTAACATATTCCAAATCTGAAGTTTAAACCACTCATAAACTTCACTTTTACAGAGTAAAAGACAGTTGAAAATTCAATGAATATTCAGAGAGACACATTGGAAATTTGAAGTGAATTACGACCAACAAAAAAAGCTACATCACAAACCATCCAGATAGGCATCTGAATCAAGCGCAAAAAAAAAAAAAAAAAAAAAAAAAAAAATCACATGCACACACACCTATATACAATATACCATACTAAATACATACACATATCGTCGAAAAGAAAAATGCACATGAAGAAAAAAACAAAAGTGGTGGGAGGCGGGGGAAGTAGGGGGCAGGGGGACTAAAACGTCCCTTAGGACACACTAAGCAGCTACAGGAAAGGACCAGACGACACAGGAATGCCAATTACAAAAAAAAGCAACAAAAAAATGTAGGTGTCCACAAAATATAACCATCCCTTGTGAGAGAGGTGCGTGTCCCATGCAGTCTACTCTACAACAGCTACGCTTACCTAACTCTTCAGGTTCCCCCATCTGAGGAACATCACGCACACCCCCCGTGTCAACGTGGATGGTACGTGCATGCACACCCACACGTACACACACATGACACACACAGGTATCAGAATGGATGGTGCACCCACACAGACAGACAGACAGATGAACAGACATATTCTCTTATCACACTAAACCATACAAGGACACCCCTCCAAAAACAGAATTCAGATACGGCCTGTTCTGCCACATTCTCTACTAAATCTTTCTCTTATTTGTAAGTTACACACACACACACACACACACACACACACACACACACACACACACACACACACACACACACTCACTCACTCACACACACACACATATACACTCAAACACACATAAGAATGAGAGAATCAACAAATAACTAGAACATTAAATGGAAAATCATGAATCACAAGCATACTCCATGCTGGACTGGTTAAATCGGTAAAACAAGCTAATAAAACCCAAAAAAAACTGCATATTATCCACAGCCACTTCTACTCCCTATACAAATTCGAATTCACACTTACCTATCCAAACCAGCCACACAAATATATATATGCGAACACAAGCAAACACTCACACACATGCAGGTGCGTGCACACAAACACATCCTTCTGCACACACACACACGATATTGTCCTTGCTTGTTTTACTAAGGGTCAGGAATGCCCAAGTCAGCAAACCACATAAGGATGGGTTGTGATTCACCGTCGCACCATGTCAAACCATACACCAGGGGAAGAGGGGAGGGAATTATTTGAGCTTTCAGGTTTACTGCCGTTGATGGTCTACAAACATCATCCATAGCGTTTGTCTAGGAGAGGAAGAGGAATGACGAGTAGACATAATGCAAAAATATTCACAAAGGGTTAAAATCTACAAATCGGCACAAAGGTAAATCACTCTCTCCTTTCCTATCTCATCCCTCCCTTTCTTTGGACATCACTCTCCTAGGATCCCTAAAACTGGCCGTAACAGAAACTTCCACTTTCATGTTCTGTTACACCAATCCCATCACCGGGAAGTCAGTATAATTCATACAGAATATCAGTCACATTGCCTCTTTTTACCAAATCAAGTCCCTTTACACCCCCAAGAACAGCGCTTCTTTCGCTGACATTCTTCAGACCACTGAGCACCGCAGGTTGACAGTGGGAAACATCCTTACGCAGGAAACACACGCATGGGGAATAACGATGAAATGAGGTAGGCGATACGAAAGAACCAACTCAGGAATGAAACTGACTGCACACTGGTGAGGTGAGATCACACACACACCAACACACACACAAAAAATGACATAACACCCCCACTTTCACACCCACCCCAGAATACTGTTACTTTACAGAAAGCCCTTGGGACATACTGCAAAGTAGGAGGAGGCTACAGAAAATTTTAAAAAGCCAGCACCCACACACTTCACACAACGCTAACAGAGGGGTGAGGGAGGGAGGAAAGGGTTGGATTTGGAGAGAAAAACTGTACACAAACACACACTCTGGCGGAAAAAAACAACAACAAAATAACCCCTGCAAACCCTGTAAAGTATTACCAAATCCCAGCACCAGTATACATTACTTCACTTTCAAGCCAGGCAAAATAAGAATGTATCCAATTCTCAGGTCTGCATAATGGAAAAATATATCTTGCACGGAAAGGGGAAAGTCACCCCCCTCGGATTCATTTCTGTTTAACTTCTTATGTAGCGTAGTTACAATGTTAATACATTTCTGAAATAACATTTTTTTCACAAGACAATTTAACCATGACACCTGAATTTGTTATGGTAAAAACTAAAAATAGAAAAAAAACCCACTGCAATCACCTCATTCCAACATGAAGCACATTATCATTGGAAGATGTGAGTATTTTTCTTGGAGTTAAATAAAAACAAAACAACAACAACAAAAAAACCCACATGAGACATGACTTCCATTTCTAAAACACTGACCTGAGGCACCGACTGGGAGAGGGGGTGGCCTCCCCCTTGCTGCGACGATCCGCGGAAAGCCTGAGGTGGTGGAATCACCAGCCCCCTTCCTCCCAGCTCCCCCACCTCATCCTCCTCAGCGATGCTCTCCTTCACTCCATCAGCATGGTTGGCGTTGGCAGCGTCGCCTGCAGGTCCTGGCACGTCTTCGATCTCCATGGGCTGGGTTCGCTGGCCAGGTCGTGCTGACCTCATGGTGCCTTCGCGGATGGGCACGGCGAAGCCATTGATCACCGGGGGTTTATCGTCATCCTGAATGTTCTCATCCACAAACCTGTGGGGGGAAGGGGAATGGATGGGTTACAGCGTGTGTGTGTGTGTGTGTGCACGCATGTGTTCTGTATGTGTGTGTGTGTGTGTTCATGTGCATGTGGGTGTGTTTGTGTGTGTGTGTGTGTGTGTGTGTGTGTGTGTGTGTGTGTGTGTGTGTGTGTGTGTGTGTGTGTGCATTTGTGTGTGATTAATACATGTTTGTCTTGAGGCAGAAATGCCTTGGACTCCGAAGGACAACATGTGACATTCTGACATTTCAAGTGTAGCATTCCCATTTAAAGCATAGCACTCATATACAATATCACAAGTAAGACTCCAAACCACTTTGTCACTCTTTGCTTCACCCATGATAATTATGACAGCGGACAAGGGGCCCTTTCATTATTTTTCTTTCGTCATTTCTTCTCCTCCTTACTGAACTTTGCTTTTCCTCTTTTTTTTTTTAACAAAAATGTCACAGTCTAAAGATCTACACTTTCTTGGCTGCCTTGAAGCTGCTACAAGTCCATAAAGAGCCTCCTCCCCCCCACCCCCCGTCCCAATTTTGCGTCTGGCGCAGCATTTCATCACACAGTGTAGCAGCATAGCATTGGAAATGAAATTATAGCATGCTATGTCAGAAGCGTAGCGCTTTGCAGCTTTGTGGGAGAGAGAGAGAGAGATTGGATGTGTGTATGTGTGTATGTATGTGTGTGTGTGTATTTGTGTGTGCGCATGCGTGTGTGCTTGCGTACGTGTGAATATATAAATAATCTGTTTTGATCTCAATAGATAACTTTTATTTAGTCAGCAGATTCCCTTGGAAAGAAAAAAAACAACACATACACAGATGGCACCACACCCCACCCCATTCTACCTCCCCTCCCCATCCACCTCCCCTCCCCATCCTTCCCCCTACTCTCCCGGCCATCCCACCTGGCATCACTATGCAGGGGCTGTCCCCCTTGAGAGCCTGTGCCCGTGCAGCGCCGCCGGAGTGGCCCCTCTCCCTGCCCGGGTGCAGTGGGGCTGCGAATCCCGCGGCGCGGGGATCTCAGGGGATTCTGGGGCGGGATTCCCTCCCCATCCTTCTCTGGTGGCCGAGGCGGCAGCCGTGGTCATCTGCTTTCTTCTTCTTCTTCTTCTTGCGCTCCTGGACGGGCTCCATGGAGGAGGAGAAGATGTCGTGCAGGGGAGCTTGGGGCGTTCTGCAGGGCGTCAGCATGGGGGAGGATGCGACGGCCCTCGATGGACACACCTGCGCGAAGTGGAGGGGGAGGAAATATAATGGTTTGATGCAGATGGCCATTGTGTAAATCTTCAGGGTTTTTTTGTTCGACGAGAGCTTGTCATCTACTTCACTGCAAAATAACTGTTTCAGTGGTAGGTACGTGAGTTTTTGTGTGTGTGTGTGTGTGTATGTGTGTGTGCATGTGCATGAGTGAGTATGTATGCGTGTGTGTGTGTATGTGTCCATGTGCGTGTATGCACATCTATGCCTGCTTGTGTGTGCACGCACCTATGCAAGCATGTGTGCATGAATGGTGTGCACATGTGTGTGTGTGTGTGTGTGTGTGTGTGTGTGTGTGTGTGTGTGTGTGTGTGTGTGTGTGCATGTGTGTGTATGCGTGATTACATTAACAATCACTAAAACAAACCCTTTAGAACCCAGCCAACCAAGACATCTAAACTAGAGAGGCAAGGAAGTAAAAATGATAAACATGTACAAATTAGTAAAATGCAAAGATTAAAATCCCCAATCCATTTGACATCCTGAAACTTCAGTGTTGATCTAAAACAGGTATCATCGACCATGTTGAACCATATCAAGGGACCACAAAAAAAGCATGGGTGAGTGAATGTAAAATGCATAAATGTTTTGCACGCCCAAGTGCATCTGAGTATGCATGTACATGAGAATTGGGCATGTTTGTCAATGTGTGTGTGCGTGAGCACAAACCAAAAAAATCAGCACCGCCATCATCCCGACAAATGCCAGAACTACACACCAAACTAACCTGGGTTTTTGGAAGCACCACCAGAGCCAGGTCTGTTGGCGTCGGACCCTCCACCTCCTCCTGCTCCTGTGGGGGTCCCACGCCCACGCTGATCTGTGTGCGCACGCTGACCTGGTCGGAGCTCTGGGAAGATGGCTGTGGGCTGCCAGCTGGCTCCAGCTGTCCCCCACTCTCTCCCCCACCCTGGTTCAATGTCTGCTGCTGCTGCAATCATCACGCATCCCTAACTGACATGCTGCACGTCATCACTACAAATGACTACCTTGGACATGCTATTTCTGAGGAGTCTAAAAGCATCCTTAGTGCAAAGGTGGCCCTGTGAATAACACAGTCACCTAGACTGCAAGAAAAATCCAATTCAGTGGTTCCAGAATCTTGCTAAGTATGATGCTGTATAACTTGGGAGAAGCAAGTGGGGGATGTTGGAGGGGTGTGTGTGTGTGTGTGTGTGTGTGTGTGTGTGTGTGTGTGTGTGTGTGTGTGTGTGTGTGTGTGTGTTTGAGAAAAAGCCAGTCTGGAGCAAGATTGTCAAGCCACTGAATTGGACTAAATGGTTTGAATTCATGACCGTCAGCTCCGTGGCAAACCCTCTAACCTTTGATTACATGCCAATCTGTATGAGACTCAGTAGCCTGGATTTCACTTGTGTGGTTACAAATACTGCATTACCTGTACAGAGTTCAGCTGGGATAGCCAACAAACATACAATGGATAACTGCCTCTATGTATCCCAGCATTCACACACACGCACTCTCAAACACATACACACACATGCTCACACACACTCACACATACATGCACACAACACAACACACACACACACACACACACACACACACACACCTCCCCCCCCACACCCACCCATCCTTCCCACACACACACACACCAGCCTTACACTGGGTGGGGGATCTCTGAGTGCGGGCTGCGGCGGCAGGGGCTGCTGGTGGCGAATCATGTGTGGCCGCTGGGGGTCCATGTTGGGGGGCGAGGGCACTGGACCACGCCCCAGGGAGAAGCGCAGCTGATGCTGAGAGGAGCGCAGGGCCGGCCTGGGCGGAGCCTGGGGGGCGTAGGACAGCTTGTTGGTCACCGGCGGCTGGATGACGGCAGGCTGGGAGGACTGTATGAGGGGAGGGTCTGGAGGTCTGGCCACGCTTTCTTCATGGCTATAGGGCGGATCCTGCAGAGAACCAGAAAATAATCAATTCGTCCGTCTCTTTACAAGAAAAAAAAAGAAATATGTTGAATCATCAGAATCTTACACTCTTGGAAATGGAGCAACTGACTGCAGATTTCTCTCTCCTTTTTTTTTTTCCTTTTCCATTTCACACTTTAAGGGTTTACAAAAACTGCAAAAAGCAAAGCTTGAATTCAACACAGTAAAATGGCTGTTTCAGCTGTCTGGAGCAAACAGCTTTCAGAATGAGCAATTTTTGTTTAAACTTTAAAAGGAGTTTGTCAGTAATTTGTCAGCAAAGTTTACAGTTTTAGGATAGTCAGGAATACTCACGAGAAAGAAAATATACTGATATGCTGAACTTCACCTCCAATCACAGAGTAATGGGATTTGAACACATGTCCTACTTGTAGCGACGCTCACAATACATAAAAGAAGTCCATCTCTCTCATCACTCCCTCTCCAACCCTGCTTCGCATGCCATATACCTCCCACCTTCCTCCATGTGCCTAATGATTATGCTATTCATTTTCAAATCTGGTATGACAAACTCAACAAAGGTAAACTGGTTAAACACACAATCGGTAGTCAGGTTATAGCTATCGGGGCAAGTCTAGCGCCTTGAACACAACTGTCCACTTTCCCAGTGCCAACATCAAAGTGAATGAAAATAAATGGACACACAGTACCTTTGACCAATATTTTGTCTGCACTACATCACTGCAACCTGAGAAATACATGTTTTGCCAGTAAAGATGTCCATGAAGCCTTCACTGACCAAATACTGGACATGTAATAAACATGAACACACAGAAACGATGTGTTATCAGCCTCAGTGAAGCTAGCACACTCACCAGGGGGCGTGTGTAGGACGGTGCAGTGGTGGGAGGGTGAGGGGGCACAGAGCGATAGCCCACCCCACCAGGGGGCCTGGGCTGTCGCTGTGCCAGCTGCGGCCTCTGAGCCGGTTTGGGCCGATTCTGTCCCATTTCAGCCTGAGGGTTGATGTAAGTGGTGTGCCCGTTACGCTGTTCCATGTCTTCGATGTCAGAGACATCCATGCCACCTTCGCTGACATTGTCTATGTCTTCCTCAGCATTGATTTCCACATCGTTCATGACGTTGATCATGTCCTCGTCTGTCACGGTGGAGTCCTGACGACTGGTGGGCATGAAGGCGTTGCTTGCTGCTGCGCGGGTATTGACGGCCACCTGGTACAGGGCAAAAGGAGGTTTGGTCACTTGTTGTACTGGCATGGACATAAATGTTTCAAAACGGGTTAAAAATTAATGCCAGTATGTTTGAAACACTGATGAAAATATGGGATGTGGAAATGAACAGAGGAGAGAGAGAGAGAGAGAGAGAGAGAGAGAGAGAGAGAGAGAGAAAGAGAGAGAGTGAGAGAGAGAGAGGAGAGAGAGAGAGAGAGAGGCAGACACAGACCGAGAGATGGAGAGACAGAATGAAAAAGATGGAGAAAGAAAGAGGAGACAGGAGAAAGAGAGACAGAGGCAGAGAGAGAGAAAGAGATGTGCAAAATTATGATTACACACACACACACACACACACACATGCACACACAGAGTCAATAGACAGACGATATGAACAGTGAAAGGGGGGGCAACAAAGAAGGCAAGATGAAAGTCATCCAGACAGACTTTTAATTCAACACATGTTGTTTATAACCCAGCCAACCACATCAGGGCTGTCACCTCATCACTGTCACTCTCTCCATAGACACTGAAAATTAAAAGAAAAACCAGGCACACAGACTCCTGTTCCCCCCCCAAAAAAATGGAATCTCTCTCTCACCTCAATCCTCTCCTTCTTTCTCAGGGGTCCAGCACTGCTGGTCAGCCGAGTCGGGCCAACTGTCTGCTCCTGGACTTCCCGGTCCCTTTCTGGCGTCGTCAGGCTGTTGGCTCGGCGCTGAAGTATGCGGTTGGTGCGTGGTCGCTTGGGCGGATGAGGTGGAGTGATAGGGGTGGACTGTTCTGACCTTCGACCGTTGACAGTCTGGGTGGAAAAAGAACGGCTGGCTGTCATTTAAATATGCTATAAATTGCTGCTGGACGCTAATTTTGTTTGGAAAAGTATATACGGTACCTTCAGCAGGATGTCCATATATCCTGGGGAATGAGATGGATGTAGGTTACTGATGAAGACACAGATGGTTTCAGATACTGTGTATGTATGCATGCATGTGCACATGTGTATTGTTTTCATGTATGTATGTGCAAATGTGTATTGTTTTTATGCATGCACGTGCAAATGTGTATCGCTTTTATGCATGTATGTGCACATGTGTATTGTTTTTATGCATGTATGTGCAAATGTGTAGTTTTTATGCATGTATGTGCAAATGTGTATTGTTTTAGCCTTGGTTATCTGTAACCATTCTATCATACTGGCCTATGTGGATGATAGTACTGCACTGCACATGAGACCAAAAAGAAATACAACCAATGGTGTGGGTGGGACCCGGACAAGCACTGAGAAGAGACCAAGACCACATGCAAAACAGGTGTTAACTCACTGTGGAACTGCTCACCAACCCAGCCATGCACCAGCTTACCAACTGACTGAAGTCTTCATGCACGCCGTTCTCCGTGTTCATCAGAATGCCAAGGCCGTTGGGCAAGGGGCTGGTGGGATTGGACATCATGCGTTGTCGCTGATGCGACATGATGATCAGCTGACAGTAGTGCAGCTGACGGTTGCGTGCGTAGTCCCAGGCGGTGGCGTTGTACCGGTCTGGCTGGTTGATGTCCGCTGTGGGGAAAGACAACACACATGTACGTGATCACATGACGCTCTTGTCAGTGGACTCATGCCGTATTTCTGAGGAGATAACCACCTATTATCCCACCCCATCCTGCTAGGAACATTGCCATTTGGTCCAGGACTGCGAACCTGACTATATAATATTGCAGCTAACCCTCATATCTGGGGGCATCCCCCTGTCCGCCACCTGGGGACCTGCCTGGTTGGAGAAGGTGGCCCCTGCTCCAGGACACACTGGTGTGAAAATTACAGATGATTCTCTCAAACATGTGAAGTGCTGTTTGTTGACCTTCCAACTGTCAATCAGCCCCATTTTACCAAAGCTAACCAAGCATCCTTCTGCCCTATTCTGTCTGCCAAAGTGTCAGTGCATTTTCTGTGACTATACTGATTATTTCGGAAGAGTTGTGCATTCAGATGTGGTCTTTCACCTACATTTTCCCACTAATTTTCATGTGGAAACCCTTGCACTGAGCTGAAAACATAGTTAATGAACACTTAATCCTCTTCACTTTGCATCATTGTGATCGAAACCACTCAGCGACAGTGTCGTTACATTTTGCATGACTCCACAATTTAGCTGCCCAGGTGTATGACTTTGATGATGATTACATGTGAATTAGTATAAAACCATAGGCTTCTACTGAAGTCAACCCAAAGGATGACAGTGATGGTTACAGGTGACCCAGGTATGTTAGTTGTTCTGGTGGTGCAGAATCAATGCAATGCAGCTGAGTGGCGATAAACATCAGTCACAGACAGACAGAATATTTACACTGACACTTGCATGGCACATTACATCCACAACTAGATTTACATACATAATTCATACAATATTTTACTTAAAACTTTTATCTCTTTTTTCTTTCTTTCTAAGAACTTCCCTAAATCATTCATCACTCCACTAATTAAGTTTGGTCATTCAGAAAACTTTTGCTTTAAAGAATAGGGTAGTTATGACATTAATGTTCCCCATCTGAACTTTCTGGGGATCACCTAGTATAGACACCTTCACAACCAAATGTTGGGGCACGGAATCTATTTCATAGAGTCAGAGGCTGGCCAGTTTCTACATGTACCTCACATCATTTTTAATTCCTCTTTTCTACAACATGTGATGGCAATGTAACGTGTCTTATCCTCTTTGTCTTTTTGTTTCTGACAATCAGATGTCTTGATGTGTTGGCGCAAAACAGCGACTTTCCCATCACTCTCAGATTCAGTGTCCAAAAAGCACACAAAAATGCATTGTTCTATACCTCTATCTGAATCCATGCTTTGTATCACACAGATCTTCCTGAAGGCACTTGACCTATCCTGGAATGAACTCTTTCCTGGCATTTTTGGCAAGATGTAACTTCTGTTTCAAAATAATGAATTCAGAGACAGCAGTTGAGCAGAGTATACTCTCTTGATCAGCAAGGATGAATTTCCATGAGCATATGTTTCTTGAAATTGATTATGCTAAACTGCACTGCAACTTCTTTTACTTGACAGTAGTAAAACCAAATACTCTCCCTTGATCACCAAGTTTGAATTCCCAAGTTCTCTCCCTTGACAATATATTGTCTGTCTGAAACTGATTGTTGAGTAAATTGCAACACAACATAAAAAGAAGTTTTTAACCTTGAATGTCAAATATGATTCTTTTTATGTCGAAAATAAAAGTTTGTCAATGAACATTAAAGGACTCTGGAGCTGTAAAAAGTACCTTGTACTGGAATGAAGGGAGCATTCACTGAAATAAGGGACTTAACAGGCCTTTTGCAGCAAATTCAATAACAGAAACTTAAAAGGAAATGAGAGGCCCTTATGAACCCAGGGGACATACATGTACCACCAACAGTACACCATCAGTGTGACTGACCTCCCTGCTCCAGAAGGAAGTTGACCACATCCCCATGTCCCCCAATGACGGCCAGATGCAGGGCTGTCCTGGACTGGGAGTCGTGGTCACCCAAGGTGTCCGTGCCCGCTATGTCCAGGATGAGGCGGGTGGCAGGTAAGGACCCTGGACAATCAAGGAAGCAACAAACCACGTCAACGTTCTCTCATTGTTTTCTTTGTTTTCATAACTGCAGTTTGACTTGAAATGCTTGATTTTAATGGTTTATCAAATTCTATATCTTTAATTACTGTGAAAAGTTTGATTAACTGTTCTTTTACGCTATGATAAAATCTTTCTCTCTTCTTTTTTTTTTTTTGTGTGTGTAAATTCTTGTTCCTTGGCAAGAACTCTCAGGTTCATCACTGGAGAGTTTCTGTTTATGTCTTTTGGCTTGTTTATGGCTTTTGATCTGACAATTATGGCAACCACATTCAATCCTTGGGGAAGACGTCTAAATACGACACCAGCGGGGTACTTCCGTATGTCTTCTCTATCCCTCTGGAAAACACAATGACCCACTCCTCTATGAAGGATAAAATGTGCTGGCAAGGTGGTGGTGTTTTTTTTTTTCAATGCATGCATACACACACACAGAGAACATCAACTCAAAGTCTTATGCGAATGACTTGAATTGCACTGTAGTTTGCACAGATGTCGACTTAGAAGAGAACACCTCTACTCAGGCTGTTTTCACTCTAGAATTGACCTCAGGACCTTTGGACCAAGAGAACAGCACTTCACCCATAGGGAAACCAGGCCCCTATTGGTTAAATAGCACCTGTGAAAGGAAAAGTGACCTGGTGGATAATGTCCACCTCACAACCCATTTCCAGGTCCAGGTTTGTTTTCCCTTACCCCCTTTCAGGACTATCACTACCGAAACACGACTCCCACAACAAACATGCTAGATTCAAAGTATATGTTTAACAATTATCTACACCCATTCGTAACGTTGAGAGCTGAACAGCTGACATCCCAGAGGCACAGGAAACAAAGATGCACTGTGGGGCGTCCTGTTTCATCACATTCCTTAAGAAAACAGTAAAAAAAAATAATTGCAAATACATGCAGGAACCACAAAAAAAAAAAAAAAAAAAAAAAATTGACAAATAAGAAAAGCAGAGTGAGTGACAGAAAAGGGGAAATTACTAGCACATTTCCAGAAGGTCGGGATACTATTCATACTAAAAGAACCCTAGCATCTTCGCATGTGCATGTATATGTGCATATATGTGTGTGTGCATGTGTGAGTGAGTGAGTGGGTGAGTGAGTGAGTGAGTGAGTGAGTAAGTGTGTGTGTGTGTGTGTGTGTGTGTGAGTGTAAATCATAATAATCCTGTCATTTTCATGAGAATTCAATGCCAACATTCACACAGAGCATAAAGACACAAGAAGGAGCATGACCGATAATACCGAGTCAACAGGCTTTGAACCGCATCTAGAACTCTTTTTTCTGTTATCATTATCATGAATTTCATGAGTCAACTTGGAAACAAAAAAGTGTCAAGAACACAACTCATTTCTTTACTTTTTGAAAAAAAAAATCATGAATATTTACAGACAAAATCAAAACAATACAAAGCAAAACAAAACAAAAGAGGCAGGGGACAGGATAGGGTGGGCACAAGAAGATCTGCGTATCCTTGCCAAAAACGTACCAATCTCTGCTGCCAACATGAGCACCGTTTTGCCATCTTCATCTTTATACCTGGCACTGTCTGCTGTCAAAAGGGTCTGTTGCAACACACACAAGGAAAAGGAGTTCAATACAAACCAGAAGCACTGAAAACAAAACACAGGTCAATCATAATATAGCCATGCTTTCCGCCCCTCTCCAACCCTCTTCCATGTATTAATATTTTCACAGATTCAGCCTCTGATTTTTTTTTTTCATAACTGCAAAACATATCGCAGGAGCTGTAAGGAATTTGGGAATTACATCATTTTCTTTCAAAACTTCACAAATATACCAAAGGGTAAATTCATTTTGAATTTCTATATATAAACACTACAACTCCTAAGATAAGGCAGAGTGCATTCTGGATTTGTTCACATTAATTTAGTTGTTGTAGTTAGTTTCTGAAGTCTTACATTCAACCGGTTTTTAAGATCTTAAATGAAGCAAGTTTCTGTTCTCTTTCCAAACTTTAAGCTGGCCAAGAGACACTGTGATCGAGTTGAAGCTGAATAAAATTCTATGTCTGATTTTGCAGAAAAATCACAATTACACACATCAGGCAAAGTCTTCCTTTTTCCCTAAAAAACCCCACCCGAACAAACAAAAACAGACAAACAAAAAATGAAGGAAAAAAAAGAGGAAAAAGGACTGACAGCCGCCCTTTCTTACCTGTAGACATTCCAGAGGTTCTGTGCGACGCACCGCCCAGTGCATCCAGGTGCGACCGTTGCCGTCCCTTTCGATGCCGTCGTGTTC
>CM065736.1:17883959-17981459 GCA_033310375.1 Conus canariensis | reverse complement strand
GTTTGCTTATGTTGACTGACTGGCTGGTTGGTTTGACAGCTTTCCCGTTATTATTTATAAGCTGAAGCCTGGTTGGCCATTCCAATATGTGTGTGTCTGAGTGTGTGTTAATGTACTCCATAAGCTGCATACAGACTTGCTTGTGTGTGTACCTTATGTACACTGTGTTTTCTCACTGTGCCAAAAAATTAGTGCCAGTGTGCTTAATATATTCACTGCATGTAAATATAATGTTTAGGACATTGCTTTCAGTTGTGTTATAACACAGTGATGGTAAATCACATAATGCCACATACATACTTGCAATAACAATGATAAACAAGGTGACACATGAACACAGAAACAGAGGCGACACACTGAGATACATTTGTTGTCCACCGAATCATCACAAACTGATACTCTCAAAACAGTGAGCTTTGAAAAAAAAAAAAGAAGAAGAAGAAGGAGAAGAAGAAGAAAGAAGAAGAAGAAGAAGAAGAAAGAAGAAGAAAGAAAGAAGAAGAAGAAGAAAGAATCTAAGTAAGAAAAATCACAATAAACCTGTATTCTTGAAAACCAAACCATGACTTTCAGAGCAATTACACACACACATTCACCTACTCAAATTCAACATTTTTTTTCCCCAAATACCTTGCTGTATCAATTCCTGCATGATTCGGATATTGCCAGTCTTCACAGCACGGATCATGGGAGGCAGTGTTGTTAGGTTGATGCTTTCTGTGACTGACATGTTCGAGGGAAGGCGGGCATTATCTAGGTTGATCCAACGCCAGCGAAATTTGTCAGGCGCATCCACAAACGGGGTCATAGGACTAAGACCCCGGGCTGAGAGGGAAAGGGTGTTGTGGGCATTCTTCTCTTGGCTTCGAGACTGTGGACAAACAAAGTTTCAGCATGAAATAATATGTGTACATTCTTTCTTTTTTTGTTTGTTTTTTATAGTCAAGCTTGTATAATCACATGCACACAAAAGACCACACAGAAATACAAACATGACCAAACCAACCCCATGAAAAAAGAAAGTGAACTTTTTCAGACACAGATATCATAATACTGTCTTTCATTCTACTAGCGTAAAAATGTGTGCACATATGTGCATATGTCTGCATATGGGAAAGTGTATGCCGATGTATGGTGTGTGTATGTGTGTGTGTGTGTGTGTGTGTGTGTGTGTGTGTGTGTGTATGCGCACCCTTGTAGTTGTTCCTGCATGTGCATGTGTATGTAAGGATGAATGTGTTATTTGTGTGTATGTAGATAAGATAGGATAATGTTGCTTATAGCCCAGCCGACCGCAAAGGGCCACATCAGGGCTGTCACCACGTTAAAATCAACTCACAAGTCATTCATTCACACAATTCTTTAAAATACATCGAAAAACCCATCCGAAAGTTTGTTAAAAATCTTTCCACTGTAAAATCTCAGATCGGATGAAAAATGTTAATCTCTTTCAAGAACTCAAAGATCGCGTCAGGCGGAACATCTCTGAACAAGGTTTTCATGGAATCTGCTGTAAAATGTTTGTGTCTCACATCGTGCAAGTCCCAACACTCTAAAAGAACAAGTTTCATTGTGAGTGGCACATGACATGGAATGCACCACGGAGCTTCTTCACTCTTTAAAAGGTATGAATGGGTAAAATATGAATGGCCGGTGTGCAGCCGGCACAGAACTGTTTCTTCTTTACGACCACCAGATGTAGATGAGAGGAACTCCTTAAGGTTTGGACGGATCTGAAAGAGTTTGTTATCCATCTGTGTATTCCAATCCTCCTGCCAGAGGTCTCTGACATAATCCTTAATTTTGGGTTTCGGATCTGAGCAGGGGATATATATGTTGGACAATTTCTCTGTTGTGGCATTCTTGGCTAAACGATCAACCATTTCATTCCCTCCGATGCCAACATGACCAGGAACCCAAGCCAGAATAATGTTGTAACCCTCCACTTTCAACTTGGTAAAAAGTTCAAAGAAGTGTAATTCTGGATGCTGAAGGTTGCGGCCAGCTATGGCCTCCAAAGCCGACAGTGAATCTGACAGAACCAGAAAATCCCTCTTCTTAGATTGTGAGATTATCCTCAGTGCCAGAACCAGAGCTGTAAGTTCAGCAGAGTAAGCAGAAGCATCTGAAGGAATGTGTTCTAACAGTATTTGAGAAGGAGCACCAGGGCAATAGGCTGCACATGCCACTCCATCTTCAGACTTGGAACCGTCAGTGAAAATTTTGTGATAGGATGGGAATTTTGAACAGAGGTCAGCATACAATGCCTTGTATGCCAGAGAGCTGGTAGACTCTTTACGAAAAGCTGCAAGATCAAAACGAATCTCTGGTGTGAAAAAGGTCCACGGAGGCTCATCTGGAAACTTGGAAAAATCGGACACAACTCCTAGGTCTAGACCTGCATGCCGCGCATGAGGCTGCATACGAAGACCAAACAGCGGAATACAGTTAGGGTTATTTCCAAATTTGCTTTCAAACTGAGGGTCAAAGACAGTCATAGGCAGGGTTCTCCGGTTTTGTGTGTATGTGTGTCTATTGTCTGTATATATATATGCACACCTGCAAAGAATTTGGTCTTTTCATAAGGTACTAGCATCAATACATTCATTACACTCATTTATAAATAATAAAATGTGATTTCCACAATTTGTCTAATTTCCATCAGCGATCAACTCAACAGGTCACACAATCAATTTCTTAACTGATAACTCATGTTCCAAGAACCATAAATTTCAATTTGTTTCCATTTCAACATCACGCGCTGCCACTGAATTCTCACCTGCAGCAGTTTGTAATATTTCTGCATATGCAGCAAGGCCAGGTTCAGAGTGTCTCTCAGTTCTGCACACTCCACATCTTCGTTCATCTTCAGCAGAAACTCATGGATGAAAGCCGCAGCCTTCTGAAAATCTGCACACCCACAGGACAGAACACATGGTAGAAACTTTTCAAAACTCAAACCAGTGGAAAGTAAAGTATACAGCCCAAATACACAAACGATGAATGAACAAAAGTAGAATGCAAAACAATGCTTGCTTAATACACAATGCAATGATGAGTGAATTTTCAAATTCAACAAATTAATGTAAAAAAAAAAACACACATATAAAGAAAAGAAAAAAAAAATGCACACACACACAAAATAACACTGCAGATACCTGACTGTAGAAGAATAGCATTATGCAAGAAAAAAGTGAAGAGGTTCAGAAGATCAGTTGCTGGGAGAGAGAAAGACAGAGAAGAGAGGGAAAAAAAACTGAGCCTGATCTCATCAACCACAGGTTATGCACAGAGGAGTGTTTAAAACACACGTGCACACACACACACACACACACACACACACACACACACACACACACCACACACACACACACCACACTAACACACACACATATATACACACACACTGACATAGTCAGTCAGTTTGCCGTGCATTTCATGCTGTCATACTGAAACAGTTTGCCATGATACTTTCCCTGCTACCATATCTAATTTAAACACTTTGCTGTGCATGACTTGCAGACATGCTTGAAACAACTGTGCCATGCATCATTTGTGCTGTCAAACTAAAATGCTTCGCCATGCTTTGCATGTTCGATGATGTAGTTATTACACTATGTTGTGTTTAATTTTAAAACACTGCTTTGCACTCTGTTTGGACGTTCTCCCCAACCACCTTATTTTGCTGGTAATCTGCAAGTGAACCATTTTTCGACAAAATCTATGCCGTCACTAGTGTCAGCTCTGTTTGGACATTCTCCCCAACCACTTTATTTCATTAGTAATCTGCAAGAAGTAGCACTTTTGGACAAAAACTATGCTGTCAGAGACTTCTACAGGTTTCAAAACATGGGTTTTCTTAGAATCAGTATGTTTCTTGAGCCATACACAAGTATGTTTATCAATAGCTACAAAAACAACAGTAATTCAATGAGAATGCCTGATGCAATAGCTTCCCAAGTCAAAAAAAAAATTCTTCCACATACACAAAGTTTTGTGTGTGTGTGTATAATAAAATCTGTAAAAACTTACTGAAACACACCCTCTGTGTGTGTGTGTGTGTGTGTGTGTGTGTGTGTGTGTGTGTGTGTGTGTGTGTGTGTGTGTGTGCGTGTGGGCGCACTGTAGGTGAAGGGGAAAGTGGGAACAAGAATGAGGGATGAGGGAGAGTCGCCGGCTGAAGAAAAATAAAGTGCATCACAATTAACAACACAGATAAAGTGTTTTCAAGCATCAAGAACTGAACTTCAGAGCTTCATTTCGTGATTTACACACATTGTAAATTTATGTGATCTGTGGGAACAGTGCTGTGTAACCCGTGTTTCACTACTGACATTATCCTATGGGGAGACTGTGAAGCAGAACTAAGTACTCCATGAACTCACTATCTTAGTATCTTACTATCTAGCTAGAGAAATCTTAAATATCTGGTACAATATAAAACGAAAGTCAGCTCAAAGAAAAGTGACATCTCTGTCTACAATTTCCCAGTCAACTTCATGCGAATGGACACACGCTAGAAGAGTGGTGGATCACTTCAAGTGTCCTGGACCCCTTCAGATTACGCAAAGGCAGAAGCTCTATTAAAGATCAAGACAAGGCTCATGCTGGTGGGCTCTGCTATGAGAAGACTCACCATCATCTGGAAAACAAGGATACTCGAAATTCAAAGCATCAATTTCTTAGAGACAGTAACACTTCAGTGTAAGATATCCATTCTTTTTTATGGATGCACACTGCCAGAAGTGCACACCGAATATTACACCCCTTTTCAAACATATCTTTAGTACATATTCTTTGCAAGGACAACAGAGATGATCAGTAGATGCCATGCTGCACTGTTAACACACCGACCGGCAGACATGAACCTCCCCTAGCACAGCGCAGGTACTGTAGTAAGGGAGGTACCCAGCTGTAGCACACACTTTCTGGAACTTTTTGTGGATAGTGCTATTTCATATAAGCCATATGGAAATTTACTTTAGTATCATTTAGTTTTCAGTTAGGACTATGGTGACTGCCTTGCCGAGGCAAGCCCAATGACAGAGAAAAAAAAAGTTCTTTGATTGTCACATGCAGTAATGGCAGGCAGTGGGCTGGGGGAATGGAGGAATAAGGAGGTAGCAGAAACCCTCAGGGAAGGAATAGGGGAAGGTGACTGCCTGCGGGTACAATTTGTGCTTGGTGGTCCAAGTTATCAGGGCAGTGATGCTACCGTACCCTCTCTGTCCTCCTTCCAGTAAATGGGAACCTCAACCAGTTCTGGGAGATTAAAGGTGGTGGAAGGAGAGGGATAGGTCCACATTCAATCATGCATGCCCTAGGCACAGTGATTGAGTGAATCTCTGAATTCATTGCCCCTATGCCCTACAGGCTACTGGAACTTAACTTACTTTATTTTCTTTTAGTATCATTTGGGAGTTCTCACATGTCATTTCTTCGATCAGAAAAAACAAAACAAAAAACAAGCACGGTTGATTTATTAAATCCTGTGCCCTAGCAATGCTCAGGCACTGCTGACCATTAGTGCAATGAACCTGTGCCTAAGCAATGCAAAGGCAACAGACCTAGTGTACTCGAAAAAGTCCAACTGTTATGACTTGACTTCAAAAGTATGCAACAATTACTTGTTATATAACAGTGTGGAGTTGTTCACATCCAAGCAGATGACTGTCCTGACATTTTGAGTTGAAACTGAGTATCCAATCTGTTCATTTACAAATGCTGCAACGTTTTACGTTTCAAAGCATCAAATTCCTATAGCACATCACACTAAGTTCTATAATCATCCTAAGTAACTACATGGCAATAGCCATGATCATTATTTATGGCACTTCATCTTACATCATAAGCCCTAAGCGCTTACAAATATACAAAAAAGGTTGAAGAAAACATAAAGATGAATACTGCAATAACTACTTATGCATCTACAAACAAGGGTGCATAATGACACACACCCATGCACACACAGAAACACACACACACACTCAAAGAACACATGATCCCACACACACGGCTGCACAACAACGGACACAACAGCATGTGCACACACACACACACACATGAGCGCATGTCCACACACACACACAGTCACACACACATTAGTTGCAGAATCAATTTGATGGGCAAGGGAAGGGGAAGAAAGAACTGCTATTGATAAGTGAAGAAGGTTGTTTAAGAGATGCCTTGAAGGAAGACAGAGAGTTTGAACTATGCAAAGATATTGGGAGTTTATTCCCAGAAACCAGACCCTGAAAAGAAAAAGAACGATCGCCATCAAAATCGAGGGATTTTGAGCAGAATGTTGTTGGTAGAAGAACAGAACTGCCTAGAAGGAACATAGAGATGAAGGAGATCAGAAAGGAAGGAAGGAGCTAAGCCATTCAAAGATTTAGTGTAGAGTAAGAACAGTTTGTAGTCTATGTGTTTTTCGACTAGCAGCCAGTGAAGAAAAAGAAGTAAGGGAGTGACATGAGAAGATCTGAGTTGTCTGAGAATCAAACGAGCAGCATTGTTTTGTACGTTCTGGAGAAGACTAAGAAGATTCTGAGGGCAGCCAGCTAGACCTAGAATTACAGTAATCAAGTCTAGATAGAATGAAGGCAGAAACAAGGGTTTTTGTGGCTTGTGGTTTTTTTCTTTCCCTCTTGGGAAAACAGTTTTTGAGAAAACAGAGTGTAAAGAAAATATCCATTCCTGCATAGCAGATTTTGTGCCCAAACTTGCCAGGCAGGCGTGACTGCTCAGACTGTAAACTTGGAAAGGTTGAAAGGGTTAAGGGCATGTGATAGGAGGGAACAGAAATTATAGTTCACATGTTAAGTTCTAATCACTTAGTAACGTTTTGAGTGTATTAAGTACACACAAACGAAGTGGATAAACGTTTACATTTGATTAAATTTTGAACAGTTTACTGTGCGATGACTCACTGACAATCAACCTACTATTACTAATTAAAGGGTTTTTTTTAAATAATTAAAATGTAAATGAATAAAACATATATCAACTACCACCACTAGTTAAATATTCTATTCTTAAGTATGAGAAAGAATAACATTGGGTAACTTTAGAAACATATCAACAAAGAGGTGTTAAATTCACACACACTGTGTACTAATTTAAACAGAGTGCAGAGGCCGTAACTGGGATAAACAAATATGGCGACTGGGCACTCACCTCGTCGCTTTATCACCATTTTGATTTACGTTTCTTTCTTTTCCACATGATGTCCAATGAAAGTACAATCACTATGACGCTTAACATCCATGCTGAAAAGCACAAGCGTGCAAAATTTGTCTAGCCCATGCTTGTTTAAGTTTCTGCTTGAAAGCAACTTGAAAGGGTGGCAAACTTCAAACAGCCTCGCTTTCGGTCGAGTGGTGATTGTTTTCCGCCCATTTGCTCAGGAATATGAAAAAATAGTTTGGAAAGCCAAATCATATATCACATTATGAAACAGTTTATTTTGTGATTGGTCATATTTTTGCACAGGTACTATAGTTATCAATGAAACTGTTTCATGTTGTGTGCAAGCAGACTTCATGTGTGACTGCTCATAGTTTATGGAGTCAATGTCTGTGGATCTTCACTTGTATTCATACGCCCTTCACTACGGCCGCCATCTTAAACAAGTCGGAAGCACAAAGCTAGCTTGGCGAAAATCGTTTATCATCTGCAAGAATTGAAACAATACACCGTTTCTAAACATCTCATCATAGACACGAGTCTTTCTTGTAATGGCCGATACAGATAAATTGAATATCGACAGTATTATAGCAAGATTGTTGGAAGGTAAGTAACGCAGGTATTGTTGAAAACAGTTAGGAAGTCTTCACAGTGTTTTTATTTGCTATACATTTGTGTCTTGTGCATTTCATATTGTGTGCATTATGAACAGATTACAATGTCAGAGTTAATGTTGACTGTTTTTCTACAGCGTACGTCTAAAGTTTACTGACGAAGAGTAAATTTTGAAATTGATTGTCGTTCGAAGTTGTACTACTGGATCTCGTCTAAGAGCTAGTAACTTCAGGCCTTGAGCCATAATTTGTCGTTTTAGTCAAGATTATTAAAATGTTGGTTTGCAGCTACTTTCTTCCCAGTTCTGCCATGGGCAGAACGATTCGTGACTGTGCCTTATTTGTATTTTTTTTCTTTAACCCAGGACAGTGATTTTTTAATGGCTTGTAAATTGATGCAACAACTTGTGAGCTCTATTTTTGACCGGATTTCCACCACAAAATTATGATTCATGCAATTACAATCGACCGCGACCACTGACTTGACTAAACACCACCAGCTTAAGCACATCATTGTTAATATATGTTGATTGTTGTTATGGCCAATGTTTTGCAACATATAAATGATGTTATAACGAATTTGACACGGTCCCCGATGTACGGTGGTAATAATGGATAGACCAAGCAAATTTATGATTTGAAATTTAAACAATTTTAGCCTCCATAATAAACCTACTAGTTTCAGTTATCTCAGTAGCTATGTGTTGAAAAAACATTTTTTCCCCATTCTAATCAGATTACCTCATAAATTTTAGTCTTTAAATATTAAGGCCACATCAGTTTAAAAAAAATAATAATAATAATTGCACTATGTTGCTGGCTGTTGCATACAATGTTCAGTGATGCTACACCATAATGTGACCAATAATATCAATATGGCAAGAAAAACTATTGAAAACTAAACATATATCATAGTGTCAAGTATGAGAGTTTGCATCACTACTTAGCAAAGGAGAGAACAGGTAGGTTGTTTTTGCCCTACAGTCTTTTCTTTTTTTTTTTCTTTTTTTTTCTTTTTTTTCATTCTGGGCTCCCTATAGTTGTTGCACATAATAGATCCTAGCAGTAGCATCCTCAGCTTTGCAAATTTAAAGACTTCCAGGCCAAAATGGTGAAGGGTCCTTGACTCCCAGCACTGTCACTTGTGTCTGGATGTGACTAATGTATGATTTTCTGTTGCTGGTCATGATTAGTTTCCTTTTACTAAAGTTTCAGTTTCATCGAAAGGCTCACAGGACATTACCTCTCTCTCTCTCTCTCTCTCTCTCTCTCTCTCTCTCTCTCTCTCTCTCTCTCTCTCTCAGTGGGTCCTAGCACCCCTTGCATTGCATTTGCAATCTTGAAGGGTCTGAGAACTCCCAGATATATTTTAAAAGGTGCTTGACTCCCAGTACAGTCTGAATCCCAGCACAGTCTGAATGCTTGTGACTGTTAACTTTTTACTGTTTTTTTATGTTTAGTTTCCTTTCACTACAGTTTGTTTCATCAAGTAGGACTTTGCCCCCCCCCCCCCTCTCTCTCTCTCTCTCTCTCTCTCTCTCTCTCTCTGCCCCACCTCTTCTGGCACTTTGAATCCCTTTCCTGTCACATGAAAGAAAAATAGAAACATGTAGTTCAGCAGGAACAAGAAATCAACTTCTATACAGTACAGTTAATATGGTAACAAAGCAAATTCAACATTTGTTGTAGTTTTTGTGTACTTAGATTTTGCTGCCTCAGATAGAACAGTTGTGAAAATATAACTGGACTTGATCTGCATACTTTTTAGAAGTGTAATGTGTGGCAGTTTATTTTAAACAAGTGTATATTATGCCACAAACATGTAAGATGATCGCTCACTACTGCTGCAATAGTCAAGGGTTTTTACTATTTTGGCTCAGGCAAAAACAGTTTGGTTTAAGAGAAGAAACAAGTTTGGATGGTGACTAGATCAGTAGATGACAGTGTTAAAACAGAAAGGTTTTCCTTTCACCTTTGAAAACAAACAAACAAGCAGCCAGTTTTTAATTTCAAATAAAGTGGAACCAGAAATCTGTACTTCAACAATTGTGATATAGTTAATGTCAGTGAATTAAGGCAAAATTTGCAAAGTGCTGGTTTTTAGGCCCCAACCTGAGTTGATGTTGATCTGTGCTCATCAGGTCTAAAGAGGTTTTTATGAGAGGGCAAATTGCCTGAACTAGCAGTGATAATTATTTCCAAAAAATTAGGGTGTCAGACTTGTGTCGTGAAAAATTTGTTTACAAATTTTCGGGGGGTCAAATAATGTTTAGGGGATCACATAGTAAACTGCTAGAAAATGTACTGAAAACACACATATGCACACACAACACTCGCTCACACACACACACACACACACACACACACACACACACACACACACACACACACACAAATACACAGAGAATAAAACAGAAATGAATAAGAAGTGCTAATAAAACATGTCAAATTATACTAAACATTATTTATTCAATATTGTGTTCCAGTGTTACTGTTAGTAAAGCGTCAGCTTAAGTGAATAAATGTAAACACCTACACTATCACAGTGTCAGGATTTTAACTGCGAAACTTGATATGTGGGATGGCCATTTCAATTATCGTTTCAGAATTTCCACTGCGTGAGCTATTTCCATCAGTGTTGAGATAGTTTATTGCTTGACCATATTCCAGTCACCATGCAGTATTCATCAGAAGCTTAGCACTTGACAAACAAGAGACAAGTGAATATTCATGGAACCTTCAACGAAACTCGATCGGCTACTGTTGCACTCTGTACAGCACATTAGTATGTCCACAATGGAGCGATTTTAATTATCCAGCTGGCCATGTATAGATTGCTCGACTCGCTCACTGGATTGTCTCCTGCTCAACTGTCCATTTTGATTGTGAAAAGTCCAGTTTTATATATGGTTTTCCCATGCTTTTCATGCTTGCAATCACTTGGTTTTGCAGTGCAATTATAAACAGGGCAGTCTGTTTTGATGACTTCCGTTGGTTTTCGTATGAAGTTGTTCATCAGTTTAGAACATTCTGAAACATTGAGGAAAGTTACGGTTTTGCTCAACTTTGATCATGGCAGATGACAGAAGTGCCGTTGTGAGGCGTTGCTCGAGAGTTGTAAAATGTACAGGAGTAAATCATTGCGTCACAGTAAATGTTAGTAAGTTTGAGTGCCGCCCTGGCCTGAATTGTAGTGCGTCAGATGGGAATTTTTGTGTCAGAATTCTAGTGCATCAGATGGGAATTTTTATGTGTCAGAGATGTACATTTGTTCATAATAATTATTGCTGACCAGTGAGAAACACAGTCTTTTCATGGGAACAGTCTGTTAAATCTTTCTGGTCTTTTTGAGAGAGCTGGCGAAAAAAAACTTTGATCAAACCAGTGCTTTTGGTGCCTCTCACAGAGTCCATCTACCGAAACTTAAAGTGCGTGTTCATTGGCAAAACCTCCAGCTGCAGTTGCATTGCTATAGGTCTGATGAGTTCTTAATATAGAGCTCACAACCTTGCTGGGCACAGAGCTGTTTGGGTACCTAAGTCACTCTAGTTGCCTCCTTTAATCATGAGACCCGGACCAAAAAGCAGATGACAGCCAAGCAGACATGATGCAAGACGTTGGCTTGCAGTAATGTTGTGCTTATTCACATGCATCCAAGACCCTCTCTGAAAATGTTTTTTGCACTCTTTCCTGCTTCTACCGTGAACAGGACAAAGGGACACATGAAATGGGAAGCCTTCTGTTAAAAAGGGTAAACATCAGTCCGGAAGTAAGATATGGTTATAGACATACATACTTGGATTTATAACCAGAATATGTGAGTCCTATTATTAACTTTTTCGACACGACTAACCTCGCAAAAGTTGCCTCCTTATTTCGCATTCGCAGCATGTTGCGGGCATTATCTCAGCACACAAGAAGTCATCTTTAGCAAGTTGCAATTACGATTAGTTTTGTCAACTTTGAGCTGAAAAAAGAAGAATCTTAGGAGTAACTCAGTCAATACGAATTTGAATTTTAAAAGATATCTGCTGTGCTTTGTAGTTGTGGAAAACAAGTATTTGTGGAAATTTAAAAAAAAAAAATTTTTTCAAGACTATAATCAGGTGTCCTCTGGAATGTGCTGTGGCTACAGCATTCTTAGTGTATATATGGACAGAGGTATAGTGGGTTTTGTTGATAGAGCTAAAAAGGTAAAACAACATCAGACGGACGATTGGTGAAATATGCTTATAGGTCTGCATACTTAAATTTGGAAACCACCAAATTCGAAAACAAGAGTAAGCTTATAATTTGATCTTTTTTGTACCTCTGTTTTGACTTTGCTTTCAAATCCAACATCAGACTGATCATAAGTTTCCAGTTTTGTTTCCAGTGAAAAAGCACACCAACAATTCATCAGATTGCCATATAATAGATTTTCAGCCTGTGTAAATTTTATTGTAAAGAACGGAAAAGCACACTCGAAAACTGAGGAGGAGTCAGGCAAGATGTTCCATCAAGCAAATGTGGTGAATGATGTCATACAAGGAATGAATTTTGGTTGAATTCCCAGTGCAGTGTTTGTTCATATTCATTCTTACTGTATGTGCTCGGAAATTTGGAGACAAGATGCCTTTCATGAGCAAAAACAACTGTGTTTTTATGTATTTTTCAGATTCTAACAATTTGATTTGGTAGATGAAATATGTGAAAAATATCAAACATTTGGTAGATGAAATATGTGAAAAATAACAAACAAACAAACCACGTAATTTCTAAATGGTGCAGGATGTAATAAGAATAGAACCTCCCTGGCGTTTCAATTGTAGTGTGTTTCTGGAAATCCAGCTCCATTTGAAGCCTTACCGCCTTGCTCCACTAGATGAGTAGACCTATCATGTAACTAGATAGTGTATATTTAAACTGTCGGATCAGTTTAAATGGTGTATTGACACTAATGGTGTATTGACACTTGACATAACCTAGCTCAACAGCTGGATGTTTGAGTCCACCATAGGAGATAGTTCTTTGCCTGGAAGAGATCTTTCCCGTCTTCTTCCATACCACTAGTAATTTGAATGTTAATCAGTGGTTAAATTTGCCAGTCTGACTTTAGAAACACTCTCCTCTTCCCCATTACTTGTCAGCATGTCCATTTGTGGTCATCAGACAGGATTGCTATACACCTTTGTCATAGTTTAGAAGCCCTTCTTTGTGTTGGTCAAGTTGATTGGCATTCCAAGAACAGAATACTCTTATCAATTCAGCGCTAATGGATGTGATGTGGACCAGTGAACCCATACAATTCTGTACACATTTGGCAAAAATACAATGAATACGACGAAGTCAAAAAAGGAAAAAAAAATTCCCGCAGTTGTTGATGTCATCAACTGATGCAGTCACAGACAGACTGGTTTTTACCCATGAGAGCCAATTTTGTTAGACTGAAACAAAAGGGGACTTCTAAACTTTTTCCGGTTTGTTTGTTTTTTGATAATCTGAAGCATAAACTTACGAAGGTGGAGAGCACTTGGTAATCTGCTTTTTCTGCCCCCTTCCCACCCCTGTCCCCCCTTGCTTGCTTGCTCTCTGTATTTACTGTGTGTGTTTGCTCCTCCCTCTCTCTGATTATGTGTGTGCAGTCTCTCTCTCTCTCTCTCTCTCTCTGATTATGTATGTTAGAGAACTTGATTTCTGATTTGGACATATCTGGAGAAACTACAGACAAGGAATTTTGTAACTTTATTTATTACAAAAGGGTTAGAGAAACGCGAGAGGCTCAACAGAAATCGTACACTGTCATTTCATACAAACATGTCTTTCGCAGTGAACAGACTAATTTTCCCCCTTCATTTTCAGTCAGCAAAGGTAATTTCGCATCAAAATTAACTTGCAAGCAGAACGTTCAACAAACACTTTGCAAATATGGCATGCATGTGAACATAGAATTATCCCTTCTAGTTCTACACTATGCTTGTCAAATGTTATGGTCAAACTGGTACAGCATGTAATTCCTCTCAGAAATGAAAAGTGATCAGATTTGACTGTTTTGTATCAAGTGTAGACAAGTCTTGTCGGAGATAAACCTTTCATGGTTCGAGTGAGACCCATCTGTCAATCCAGGCAGAGAGTCCCAGGGACCCTTTCTGATTAATTCCTTAGGGGAGCCTTGATTCCTCCATCCCTGGACCTTCTACCTGACAGATTGGGGCAAGAATAAGTTTTGATGATGATCGCCATCACCATGTTCCTCCTGTCTGGGGGAATACAAGCAAAGTTTATCCAGGACTGCCCAAGTAGTAACAGATGCAGGTAACTCTATAAAAAGGTTCTCAGCAGATAAGTGGGTCATAATGATGAAACCGGGGGGGGGGGGGGGATATACACAACGCACACACATTCTGTAATTTTACAGTGATATTATATGAGCATTAAGTTGTAACGTATGAGAATGAAAAACCACTTTCTTGTTGATGGTTTGGATAACCTCTTCTCTTTTGCAGTGCGTGGCTCTCGACCAGGGAAGAATGTTCAGCTTACAGAGTCGGAGATTAGAGGACTGTGCTTGAAGTCACGAGAAATTTTCCTCAGTCAGCCTATCCTGCTTGAGTTGGAAGCTCCACTGAAGATATGTGGTATGTAAATGTGTGTCGTGGAACTTATTCAGACTGTCAGTGTATTGTTATGTTGAAGTCTGAACTTGTGTCAAAATTCTCTTGATTTTTGTGTGTCTTTTTTTCTGTTCCCTCAATTTCTTTTTTAGATGTGTTTTTCTACAATGAAACATGTCTTCCAAATGGAAGTAGAAAGTGGAAAATAAACTCGTGTTAGGGTTTAAAAAATTTTAGATCTAAAAATATACCTGTTTATTAAAATTAAGCATCATCTACTGCCGCATGTTGCCTTAAGTGCAGTCCTAGTAAATGTGTCGTAAATTTGTTTGCAGGTGACATTCACGGTCAGTACTACGACTTGCTGAGATTGTTTGAGTATGGAGGCTTCCCTCCAGAGAGCAACTACCTGTTCCTGGGTGACTATGTTGACCGTGGGAAGCAGTCTCTGGAAACCATCTGTCTCTTGCTGGCCTACAAGATAAAGTACCCAGAGAATTTCTTCTTGCTGCGGGGCAACCACGAGTGTGCCAGCATCAACCGAATCTATGGCTTCTATGATGAGTGTAAGTTGTCCCTGTTTCTTGACATGCGTTAAGTGAAAGGGTGCTCATGGGGTATGGTGGGTATTCCGTAATTGAAAAGAGAGAGAGAGAGAGCAGAGCAGCTACTTGGTTCACAGTGCAAGATGAAGGAAGTAGATGTTTGTTTAGAGTGAAATGCTGTCATAAATGTTCAACTGTAGGTTTGAAACTGCAATCATAATATTCATTAGTGATTTCTGTGTCTTTGAACGTATCAAAGGTCTTTAACTTTGTACAAATGTTTGTAAACACATCATTTATTAATTGGAGCAACTGCTCTTCGAAATAGACTATGAAGGGGGGGGGGGGGGGGGGGGTTGTAGGGCTGTCTTTTAAACGTTGTACTCTAGATTGTTCAAAATGTATGTTAGGCTGATGTAAACTATTGATCCTGTCGATTTGATATTCGATCCAAATTAAAGGCGTTTGAATATTTTTTTTTATTTTTTTTAAAGCAAGTGTGGAACCATTGATAATGTGATGGCCCAGCTCCATGCACATTAAATTGAAGTATAAGTAAACAGTTATATTTTCTTAATTAAACCGATTCGTGCTTCTGAAAACATTCAGTATACTGCTCAAAATGAAATAAGGGTTCTGCAGCTGAGTGGTACTTTGAGGCTTATGTAGGTGATAGGACTTGTTTGTGTCTAGAAGTATGTTTGTTTCTAATTTTAGAAAAACAATGATTAGGAGGTATTGATTGCAGGCAAAAGGAGGTACAACATCAAGTTGTGGAAGACCTTTACTGACTGTTTCAACTGTCTGCCCATTGCGGCCATCATTGATGAGAAGATCTTCTGCTGTCATGGAGGTTTGTTTAGTACAGTCTTCAATCACTTCCTGTGTACTGATTGAATGTTTGATGAAGAAAATATGCAATGGGGGAAATTTTAGGTTTATTTTCATCTTCAGCTTGGGGGTATATGTGTGTTAAAGAAAAGAAACATGCAGAGCTGCAGTCTTCAAGAGAAGGACAAATTGTGTCATGTTGGTTGCAGAATCTATCTAAAAACAGTCCATCACCAGAAGCTGTGGAGTTCAGTAGTAGCAAGAAGTTTTGATAGTTTACTTCTGGTCTAGTCGCTTCTGTGGTGAAAGGACAAGAATATAGTATACATCTGGAAAAACATAAGATAAAGAAAACATATGGAGTACTTAATCAGAAAATGGTTACTGAAACTTAAAAATTGTAGAAACCCATGTGCAAAATGGTTGGAAATGGAATGGTTGGATGAAGTGGCTCACACATATTGGTGCTCACACATATTGGTTCTAGAAGATTTAACTTTGCTGTTGCATGTAATTTGTATGTTCTGTGGTGTTCAAATCTCAGAAAATCAGCTACAGTGGAGAAGAAACATTGTCATACGAATGATCCAATAGACATACAAACATGGACCATGCTCATTCGCAGTGCAAAGGTGTGAGAGGACCACACCACAGCTTGTACCAATATCAAAACAAGAAAAAAGAAAGAAAACGACCCCTTTTGTGTGATAATTTTTTTTACATAGTGGAGAGTGATAAAGAAACGGCAGGTGCTTTCAGTTTAGCCTTGTTTCGTCTGCCTCAGCCCATGACTTCAAACTGGTTGTGCCTATTGCCACTCTCACCCCTGAACAGAAATTAAAAATGAATAAATGAATTTTATAAAGGCTGCAAAATGGGTTTCTTATGTGCTTTTTAAGCAGTTCACAAGCGCACCTGGAGCATGGCATGAGACATTTGAATTATAAGATGTTCATAATCCAATCTGTTCAGCTTTATAGTATGAATGTGTGATGATTATGTGATGTACTGTTTTTCTCTTGAAAGGGCCATGTGTGGTTGGCTTGGTTTTACTGAAAGTCAGAATGGAAACCCTTGTATACTTTACAGGCTTGAGCCCCGACTTGCAGTCTATGGAGCAGATTCGTCGCATCATGCGTCCCACAGATGTGCCGGACCAGGGCTTGCTGTGCGACTTGCTGTGGTCAGACCCCGACAAGGAGACCATGGGATGGGGGGAGAATGACCGTGGTGTGTCCTTCACCTTTGGGGCTGAGGTGGTGGCCAAGTTCCTTCACAAGCATGACTTGGATCTTATATGCCGTGCTCATCAGGTATGTTGGTGTTACGGTGCCCTTTTGAATTCAGAGATGTGATAACATAAAGGTAAATGCCTTCTTTAATGTAACCGAGCAACAGTGCTTCAGCTGTGCATTGGTATCTACAGGTACTATGCAAGAACATGAAGGGATAGCAGTAATTGCACATGGCATTCCCTTGGTGCTTTTTCCCCCTTGAACTTCCATTTTGATTGGCCAGTTTTGAACAATCCGCCTGGAGTATATTTTGTTCAGGAGAACATTTTCCAGACTTCAAATGATGATTTAAAGAATATCAAAAGTATACAACATAACTGGCTGGAAAATGAATTGGGAGGGGGGGGGGGGGGGGGGGGGGGGGAGAAATTCCGAAAAACGTCAAAGGGACATCAAAACTTTATGAATGTATTTTGCCAGGGGTCTGGCTGCAAGATGAAAAATAGTCCCAAGTCTAAGATATTTCTGTTGGTGTTGTTGCAGAAAAGATATTACAGATGCTTTTGTTGTATTTTTAATGGAGAAGGGTTGTGCAGAACTTTCTAATGTCTGACATAATATAAATTGATTGAGATATCCAAATGGTAGGTAAGGTAAGGTAATGTTGCTTATAGCCCAGCCGACTACAAAGGGCCATACCAGGGCTCCAAATGGTAGAGCATTGCATATAATCTGTTGGAAACGATCTAGAAAATGACAAAAATGACTTTCTTCCCCATCCTACCATCCAAACTTTTATATGGAGGATATAAATACCCTGTTTTGATGGAAAACCCTACTAAAGTGAGGTTGGCATTGTCGGACATGCGTACTTTCCCAGAATAGCTTTATTTGTTATTGAAAAACCAAAGCTGCCAACATCTGATTTGTGCACAGTACGCAAGTTCACATTTGGCGATGTCCTAGTCTAGAAGCCCCAGTTAGTGTCAATCTGATTGATTCTTGCACTCAAAAAAAGGGGGATTTTCTGTCCATAAGAGCGCTGATTCAGTAGTGTTGACAGAAGGGGAGCTTCTAAAATTTCTTGTTCAGTCATGGTGGCCTGCACAGCTTCAGGTTTGTAAGAAATACAGTTAGTGCGTGTGAAAGTCTGGAAACTTGCTGGCGTGTCAGTTGTGCTCTTTTCAGCTGATTTCCTCTTTTCCCAGTTACTTACTTATTTATTTTTTTTAAAGTACATTTTGTTCATTCCCATTTTTTTGTAAAATTCTTGGTGGCATGGTCAGATGTTTTTCACATTTAAGTGTTATCATTTAAATTAACAATGAACAGAAAGTAAAACTGCAGTATAGTGTTCCTCTGTGAATAAGATACACATAACAATGATGTATTTTATATACTTTTGTTATATGTGTTCTGTGAATTAAAAAAAAACAACCAAGAGTGATGTATCATATTTTTGTATGTATTCATTATATGTAAAACAACTGACCTGATTGCTGTGTTCAGGTGGTTGAAGATGGATACGAGTTCTTTGCCAAGCGTCAGCTAGTCACCCTCTTCTCAGCCCCAATTACTGTGGGGAGTTCGACAATGCTGGTGCCATGATGTCCGTGGATGAGACTCTGATGTGCTCCTTCCAGGTATGCATTCACTCCCCTTTGTTGTACATTGTAATACCTATGGTCATGTTCTTGACATTTTATCAATGATCCATTTTTGTGATCGTTTTTTTCCTCCAAAACACGGCTGTTGACTTTTAAAAAAAATTTTTTTTTTTAAACA
Organism: Conus canariensis; assembly: GCA_033310375.1. NCBI lineage: Eukaryota > Metazoa > Mollusca > Gastropoda > Neogastropoda > Conidae > Conus > Conus canariensis. The sequence continues at coordinate 17,962,671 of CM065736.1, read as the reverse complement.
CTACCTTTACATCACCTTCAGTATATTACCAGTTTGGAGAAGAAAGAAAAGGATCTTTCGCTGTAAATCTGTCTGAATTTTGTACTTTGAACAGATTGGCGGATCCTGAAGTGATAGTTCTGTGCTTAGTGTTTTGAGATCGTTTTGGATCAGTAGAGTAAAAAAAGCAAACTGACTGCCTGTAGTGGTTCTTTTGAACATACCGGTACATACTTCAGCAGCACATGCTGACTGACTCCACCTTACATGCAGTGATGGAGTTGGCTGCAGAAATATCATTTGGGGGGAAAAAAGGGAAAATGGAGAGAGCTGGGTGGTAGAAGGTTGGAGCAGCAGATGTGCTTGAAAATGGGTTAGAACTAGCTTTTGACATCATCTTATACACACACCCACACAAATCCAAGTCAAGATTAGAAACCTCGAATAAAGAACACAAGAGTGATGCCAGCAGAAACTGAATTCGTTCTTTCTGTACTTGTGATCAGGCATTTCAGCCACAGAAGAGCTCTCTTTTATGGCAATAGTCTGTATCTTCTGGGCATGGTTTATGAGTACAGGCTTGGTACGATATGTGTTCAGAGTTCACTCACATTTGACAGAGACACGAGAATGTTATTGAGCCCCAGCCAGGTGGCCCAGGCTTTCACACAAGGTTTGGAATGGGTCTTTTGAGTGTTTGTGAATTCCAAGGGGGGCATTTTCAAGTCTTCGAATGTCTTCGAAAATCGTAAAGTCTTTGAAAAGTGTTTGAATTTATGGTCGTTGTAGATGTTGAATTTGAGGAGAGGAATGTTAAGGAAAAGAGTAGGGAGGAAAACAAATGCAACATGAGTAGGAAATGTGGTGTCCTGTTCGAAAGAGATGATTCAAGATATACAGGTCTACATTGCACTGGGTCTGCTCTGCTTTGGCCAGGCATCACACCAAATGTACATCTGTGACGGTACAAAGTGTCCGCAGAAACAAAGTGTCCGCATGCGGACACTTTGTTCGCTGCGGACACTTTGTACCGTGAACTGACATTCAAAGTGTCTGCAGAAATCCTGCGGACACTTTGTTCCGCGAGGTGACATATAACTTACAAAAGCGGAACAAAGTGTCCGCAGCCGTTTCAGCCTCAGTGTGAGTGGGTGAATGTGCACGTACACTTCCATGCGCATGCATGCGTGTGTGTGTGTGTGTGTGTGTGTGTGTGCGTCTTAATAAAAAAAAAAAATTGTTTAAAATTTGTTGACTACTTTTTTGTGCAACAGCGCACAAAGTTTAGATTACGCTCACTTGTGCGCGCGCGCGCGCACACACACATAGACACAGACACACACACTCTCACACGCACGCACGCGCGCACACACACACACACACACACACACACACACACGCACGCATGCACGCGCAATTGGAGTGTACGTGCACATTCACCCACTCACACTGAGGCTGAAACGGCTGCGGACACTTTGTTCCGCTTTTGTAAGTTATATGTCACCTCGCGGAACAAAGTGTCCGCAGGATTTCTGCGGACACTTCGAATGTCCCGTTCACGGTACAAAGTGTCCGCAGGGAACAAAGTGTCCGCATGCGGACACTTTGTTTCTGCGAACACTTTGTACCGTCACATACATCCGTGTAAAATGTCAGGGTTTTTTCTTTTTCTTGTGTAAGGAATGTCTTGTCAAGCCCACGCACAAACCAGTGTAAAGTTTTTTGCACTGTCATACCCAGAAAAGTAGCAAACAAATAAAAGGCAAAGAAAGATGAGGAAAGTGAGAGGATCAAAACAAGAACTTGCTTGGATATAAGAGAGAAAAAGCATGCTAGGGGAAAGACCATGGTTGTCATCCAGCATGGGTTAGTGTCCAGGCAGCTAAGAATGCTGAGAAGAATGGGCAGCTTTCTCTGACAGCAGAGTTGAATGCTTTAAGAAAAGGGTCAAAAGGAAAAGCCAGTGAACTTGGGAAAGTTTCTGGAAATGTCCTGGATGATGAAATGGAAAAGTTGAATACTTTGGTGTAACAGCTTATTATGCTTCGTGGAATCAGCCAGTGCTGGTACATCTTGCATGTTACACTGAACTGTATGGAGACAAAAGTTGCAACACGCACTGACATGGATACACAAAAATGTTACGTAGCAATAGACAGCTGAGACAGATGGCATACTTCATATGAAGAAAAGGGTCAATGTTCTTCCTGTACCTCTGTTCACCTGTGACTTAAGAATTACAGTTTGTGCTTAGTTAGAAAAGACTGAAAACACTGCGACTGTTTGCCTGACAGCCTGTAATGTAAGAACACTTACATGCCTTATCAGTAGAAGGCCCTAGACATCTAAGTATACAGAAAGGAAGAGTTCAGGTTTGGTACGAGTAGTATGACAGCAACATTTACACAGTTCTTGAATTCAGTGTCTGTAACTGGAAATGATGTCAGTTTTTAGAGATATGCAGATCTCTGAATTTAGTCCCAAATAGTCTTATGAAAAGTTCGTGAATTTTTGGAGTGAACTGTTTGTAAGAACCCTGTCATTGTCAGAATGATAGACATTCAAAATGCACAGAAGATTGTCAGTCAGATGTCTAAAACTTAAAAGTGCAGGATAATACATTCAGGGTGTGTTCAAGTGTCAGAAATGGGTTGTAATCATAACTGATTTATGTGCTGTTCTGTGTAAAATCTTGACTACATGCAGGGATGGGAATTCTGCTGGGTTTTTTTTTTTTTTTTCTCTCTCTCTCCTCTTCATTTTTATTTCTCTCGGGTGAAAAAAAATTTTCAGGTAGGGGAATGGGGGTGGGGTGCAAAAGAGAAATGCTGACAGTCAATTGCTTATTTCATTCTGTTTTTGCGAAGCAGTAAAATGACATTTTTTGATCTGGCACTATATCCTGCAATATTATTCTTCTCTTCCTCTTCCCCCCCTTCCAGAAATTTGATGTCCTTTCTCCTCTTTGTGAGTTTATGCAAGAGCATTTGGCTTGCAGTGTGAATTATTAAGAATGATTCATATTCTCCTTAAATGGGATTTGAAAGTAACATTGTTTCCGCAGTTTCCAAACCCTTTGTTCAGTTCTTAGAATACCCTGATTAGATATTTTACGTAGGCTGGATAAAAATGTCCAGGGGAGCATGCACACCCACTCCCTCCACCTCCAGATGTTTCTTTCCATCAGGTTCAGTGCACATATCCACAAATGTTTATCTATAGTTCCTCATACACACAGATGTGTATCCACCTGAGCATGAATTTTATGGAAGTTCAGAGGTAGTAATTGTAAAATTGTAGTTAATTGTATTGCGGTTCGCAAAATGGAGACATTCTTTATTTTCATATTAAAGATTATTAGCAAACATAATACAGCATCAAATAAAGAAAAAAAGTATCCATTCAGAAGAGCAGTTGGCCATTATCAATATTTGCATTCCAGAGCAATTCTTGATGAAAATTTTAAAGTGTGTGTGCGTGCATGCCGACAGTTTTATCAAGCATCTGTGGTGTGTGTTGTGCAGATTTTGAAACCTGCAGACAAGAAGAAGTTCCCCTATGGGGGCTTGAACCAGGGAAGACCGGTGACTCCCCCGCGAGGCAATGCCAAGGCCAAAGGGAAATAGGGGCCCAACTCAGGGTTTTGCTGTGTGTGTGTCTGTCCTAGTGAACACCCACCGCAAAGTTTTCAGGACTGTCGGCAAGAGAGATGTGGTCTTCTTGGCTGGCGGCACCACAGTGTGACTTCAAAAGATGGCGGCCGTCTTGCAGATGTTTTTCTCGCCTCTTCAGCGTGGGTTCGGTGTCTGTGACGTAACAATGGCATTGCTACCGTCTTCTTTTCCCTTAACTCTACTGGAACCGACGCTGAAGGGGGGACATGTATTCACATCTGGACTGTTGCCACTCAAGAGGGACAACGTTCTCTTGCTTCAGCATTAACTGTACACTCTTGTCATACTTGGGAGACATAGAATAGGATTGTACCTCTACTCTGACCACAGACGGTTTTCTTTTGTGTTTAACTGACAATCGGCTGGTCTGTTTTGCTTTAGGATGATAGCACTTGAGTCATTGTTTTTGATGTGGAAAGAATGACGGGGTTTGCTTTGGGCCATTTTGATTTCTGCCTAGATACTTGTATCTCTGCTACAAGTTATTAGTGTTAAGGTTCATTGGTTTTGGGGCCATGCTTCAATAGTTCAGAGGAGGATTGTTTTCTCCACATTCTGACAGAAGTATTTAGATTGGAAGTAATATATGTTGTTAGGGTACCCTGACAGTACAGCTCAGAGGATGCAGAAATTGTGCTTTTTTTCTGAGGTGACTTGATAAATTGATATCAATAGAAATATACTTTTTTTTCTACTCCGTACAATCAGAGTGATGAGATTTGGAAGGAAAAAGAAAAAGATGTTTGTTAGCCAGGTTGCTAAATGCAAAGCATGCCCTATATGGGAAAGTTGTTTAAATTTCTTGTTCAGTGTAATTTTAATTGAGTTACAGTATGTTTACGTTCTTAGAGGTCTCTCAGTTTTGTCGGTGTGCATGTTCCCCATATTTTTTTCCTCTGAAAACTACTGTAAGAGTTACTGGATGTGTGGAAATGCTAAGATTAATGTACATGTTCTTGTATGAATGTCTAGGGCTCTGTATTACAGGTGTTTGTGGTAGAATTCTAAGGTTGAACAGCAGAGTGAAGAATTTGCTTTGGTATCAGTTAAATCTGTGGACATACACCTCCCTGTCACTGCACAGGCCGACAGATACTTAAATGTCCTGCTGTAGCTGTCTTTATTTTGTCCATGTCTGTGTTGTAAAATGTCTTTAATTTGACCAGAATCACAGTGTGTAAATAGTCACCATTACTACTAACCGTTCTTTCTCATCTACATAATTCTGTGTGCTTCCTGGTGAGTGGAAAGAGAAAAACATAAAAGGTCTACCTTTTTCACTTTGTCACAAGAATTTTAACTCGATCATGAATGTGACACCTGCATAGATCTGTAAACAAGATGTACAGCATGAACTCTGTGTTTGTTTGCGTTTTCCTTTTTTTTTTTTTTTTTTTTTTTTTTTTATTCTGTTAGTACTACATTGTTTGAACATCTTTGGAGATGGGGAGTGAATGTGGTGTGAATGTGTCAACGTGCTGATTTGATTTATAATTCAACAAGTCTTGTCTTGCACATAATTTTATGTCTTCACTCTCAACATGCGTGTAACACAACCAGCTGTTGTTTCTGTTCTGTATCTGAGTAGCGACTGTGGAGAGATGGTGTGAAAGGACCAGTGGGCAGGAATACAATACATCCAGTCTGAAAAGTATTTGTGATGGAATTCCTGGAAGGCTGTGTGAGCTGCTCAGAAGGAGGTCGCGTGCACAGTGGTCATTTTTCAGCTGTTCTGTTATTTCAATTAGGTCTTGAATGTCAATGTGATGAATTAAAAAAAAAAGTAGTTTTTGTATTGGTATTGTTTGGTTCTTGTGTATGAGAGATTGACAATGGTTTCAATGGAAGGATGTGCAGGTGTTGCTCAAACTGAGCGGACTGATTAGAAGTGGAGAGGGTGCTCCGATAGTTCCATTTGTGGTGTCACTCACGCTGCCCATTCTGGCCACCCATACTCAGACACACCCAGGTATGCCCTCACACAAACAGCTCTGGCTGTTAACAGTGACCGATCGATGACAGATCATTATGAGGCAACTCATTCGAGGAGACGCAGGTCATGTGGGTACGACTACTTTCCATTTTTGACAGAAATTCATCTTTTGGAAATGCCCACAGCATAAGTTCTGTCTCATGAAAAAAAAAAAAAAAAAGCATAAAAGGAAAGAAAGGGAGAAAGGAAATAGAATGGAAAAAAAAGAAAGGAAATAGAAAACATGCAGGAAAACTGTTTCTCTACCCATGACAACCCAATGGAGCAAAACGCCATTTGTTGTCAAACATGAGCATGCTGACTGTTTCTCAGTCAGATGGCAAACGGGCAGAAGCAATCCCTAAGCCCAGCCAGGATCCTATTGTTCCCTGGACCCCATCGAAGTTTTTCGTTTTTCAGCAGTTGCAGCCAAAAAGTCACTTCCGTTACGCTCACTGCTGTCTGTTCTGATCCAACGTAATCAAGACGCAACCAAAAAAGGCCACTTCTGATGACAATGATTTGTTGGTCACAAAGCTAGCACATGTCAGCCTGCCCCTCAAGAGAGCACTCCACATCCTTATAGTGACAGCCACCAGTAAACTTGCCCATGCTTCAAGGATGACGAGAATAATCTGTTGAATGTCTCTCTCTCTCTCTCTCTCTCTCTCTCTCTCTCTCTCTGCATACAAAGGGGGACGATGGAGAAGAATGGGGTGGGAAGGAACTCTTTGTTCCCCCAGATTCAAATACTAGTTGGATTGTAATAATTTCACTGAAGAGAGTTTCCTTACCACTGCTTTATTGTTGAGAATGCTCAACTATATCTGTCAGGTTGTTAACGACATTCCCATACCTTGACACTTGATCTGAACATTCTTTAAAACTTGAACAAATCCGTCATCTGCTTTACTAGATGCACGTACGAGTTGTGTACCCATGCATGTTACATGCATTTCTTTCAGTGAAAACATTATAAGAGAATGGGGGAAAGAGAACATCCTAGAGATGGCCCCATAGCAAGTTGACAGAGCTTTCAAAACGCTAGGACACATGAAGTGACACGCATAGTTTTTCTTGAAGTCCTGCTGCAATCGTCCCCTGGAGCTTGACACGCACTCCATACTTCAGAACTCATTGGCCAGTTGTTGCTAGTAACATGATCTTCCTTCATATGGAATCCTTCATACTGGCTTCGTTGAGATAGTTTTGTTATTGATGATAAACAGACTCGGATGGATCTTGCTGCAGACTGGGTGTAGCCAGACAAAAAGCAAACCAAAAGATATGCTCTAAACCAGCTGCTGTCTGAACACTTTGTCGATAAGTTTTTTTATTGTCTGGTAAACAGAAACTTTCGCAAGCGTTATGCTGAACTGAAAATATTTTTTATCTGCCATAAGCCAGCAGCTGTTGGAACGAACTTAAATAAAAGACACAAGAATATACATACCCACACGTATACATATATATAAATATTTACGTGCACACGTACATACATTGCTCATGCTTATAATTGTTATTCTCACTAGAGTTGAATAATTAAGGACACGAAAGCTGATAAACCTAAAACATTGTTCTATGCCATCAACCCTTGCTGTGTGCTGTATATATTCTCCTGCCTTAGGCTGCTTTGCAGATCAAAAGAGACCATGTCCTTGTGGGCATGTCTCCTGGTCATCACATCATACATGTTGGCACACCCAAAAGCAAGAATACGGGGAATAATCAATTTTCACTCGCTGCTTTCACACAAACAGTTGATATTAATTAAAGACTTTAGGAGGTACATATGGTTCAATGCGTATCTTATTAGTAGCTCGGCATGATAGAGATGAAGATCAAATGAGAAACAATGGCTGTCGAGGGGGCAAGTGGAGGTGGAAATGGAGAGTGGAGGAAGCATAACAAGTCTTTCTTTTTTTTTAATAAAGGAGGGGGGAATTCATATAACTGCAAGCTGGTGCAATACTGATTTAGTTTCATGTAGCGTTTTTTTTTTTTTTCTTCTTTTGTTTACATATTCAGTTAGTAAGAATCGTGTGTATCTACAGCCATTTGGTGAGTTTGGCTGAAATCCAGGCTATCGGCTGTGCGAGACCCATCACTTCCCCTGTCCCGAATCCAGTTCTGACGTAAATCTCTGCACATAAAAGTTGATCGTAGATGGACATAAAGAAATGATGCTCAACGATTCCCTAGCTGTTAATGAAGGATTTACTATTCACATTTTTATCGTCGTCCTCATCCTATCTCTCCCCCTCCCATACCCCTTCCTTTCAATTCCTGTCAAGCCTTTTTCATGGTGACCGAGGACTTTGTCATTAGCACTTCTTTTTCCATTCATTCTTTCTTTCTTCAGTTTCAAAATGAAGTGACTGAGGGCGGAAAATGAAGCAAAATTTAGAAAGAGAAGGGGTTAGTTACCGCCAAGGACACAGAGTACAGGACAAATCGCAATGCATTTCGACCTCTTGGGTCTTCTTGAGGCAAAAACAAAGGTAAGGTAAGGCAATGTTGCTTATAGCCCAGCCGACCGCAAAGGGCCATACCAGGGCTGTCCCCACGTTAAAACTCACAAACAAAACCAAAAGAAAAAACCCTTTCACACATGTCTTTAAAATACACCTAAAAACGCGCCAGACAAAAACAAATAACAATTAGGACAGTGAAAACGAAGAACGAGAAACCACTTCTCATGTTCGGCGCAAAATGGCTGTCGCTAAGCCATTTTGCGCCAAACATGAGAAGATAAGTGGTTTCTCGTTCTTCGTTTTCACTGTCCTAAATGTCATTTGTTTTTGCCTGAAGAAGACCCAAGAGGTCGAAATACATTGTGTTTTGTCCTGTACTCTGTGGTCCTTGGCGGTAACTAACCCCTTCTCTTTCTAAATTTTTCTTTCTACAATTTTTTTTTTCATTATCTAAAGACTAAAGACGACCACTAGGTCCAGAATCACAGGTAGGACCCTGTGACGGGGCTTCCGACGTACCCCTGCCCCTTCTCAGTGTGTGATTATTATATACAAAGATGCATGCGGGTATGGACAGAAGTATCCATACACTCCACAAACACAATGGGCTCTGGCCTAGGCACACACACTCGTCATTCACATCTCGCCTTCACAAAAATGAAGGGACATCAATAACATTTAAACTGAATTTTTTAACTTGACCCCGAGCCTCAAACCGGCCACAAAACAACACATTCATCGGTATCACACAAAAACAGAATACAGATGATCCAGTACTTGTGTTGCCTTTTTTCAATTATCTTAATTCTACTTGTGCACATATGTTGTTGTTGTTGTTGTACCCAGGCTAAAAGACTCCTCGAATCATCCGAACAGCCAAAGTACACTATGGTACAAATGCATCAGCCAGGGATGAGAACATTACGTGTGTGACCGTTTTTGATTACCCCGCCACGTGGGCAGCCACAATCCGACTTCAGGGGATTTTGGAGACTGATGCTGTTATGCTAGGAGCTTGTCATGACTGAAGACAATCCCCGCATAACTATGCAGAGCATAATACCATTTTGATGTAGCCTTGGTGTTCTAGCCTATGTCAGTTGGCCTGACACAGCCTTCATCCAAGGCGGATGCATATATGAAACCAGAAAGAAGTAATGTGCATTGCAGTTTGCCGGTTGTCTCCCTTAGCCGAGCATTTTGGTGCATTTGTTGTTGTTGTTTTCTTACCCTCCCCAGTCACGTTGACCTCCCCAGTGCCACCACACTGCCCCTCAAGCCTTCCCGATCTGGCTGAACCCCAGTCGCGGAACACTGGTAGCGAAGTTGTGGCTGTGCCCTCGAATGAGTCGTCCGACTCCGCTGCAATTCGCCCTCTCCACAGAAAGAGTTCCTGACGGCCTTTCCCCTCAGTCTTAATCTGTCGCTGCAGACATCCTTGTTGGCTGACAGCTCCCTGTGTAGACCCTAACAGGTTTGACACGTCTTGCTGTCTTCCGACCCCAACACAGGTAGATAATTCTCCGCTCGAGTCCCCTGGGATCGAGTAGTGGGCCCTGTGACGGTACAAAGTGTCCGCAGAAACGAAGTGTCCGCATGCGGCACTTTGTTCCCTGCGGACACTTTGTACCGTGAACTGACATTCAAAGTGTCCGCAGAAATCCTGCGGACACTTTGTTCCGCGAGGTGACATATAACTTACAAAAGCGGAACGAAGTGTCCGCAGCCGTTTCAGCCTCAGTGTGAGTGGGTGAATGTGCGCGTACACTCCCATGCGCGTGCATGCGTGCGTTCGTGTGTGTGTGTGTGTGTGTGTGTCTTAATTTTTTTTTTTAAGTTTAAAATTTGTTGACTACTTTCTTGTGCAACAGCGCACAAAGTTTAGATTACGCTCAGGTGCGCGCGCGCGCCACACACACACACACACGCGCACGCACGCACGCACGCACCCGCACGCACACGACGCACGCACAACACACACACACACACACACACACACGCACACGCACACATGCACGCGCATGGGAGTGTACGTGCACATTCACCCACTCACACTGAGGCTGAAACGGCTACGGACACTTTGTTCCGCTTTTGTAAGTTATATGTCACCTCGCGGAGCAAAGTGTTCACAGGATTTCTTCGGACACTTTGAATGTCAGTTCACGGTACAAAGTGTCCGCAGGGAACAAAGTGTCCGCATGCGGACACTTTGTTCCTGAGGACACTTTGTACCGTCACAGGCCCCATGGCTGGCGTGATGGGTGGTGTAACCTACAGCCGACATATCTAACTAGGCCCTACAGTTCCTGCGTGCCGCTGGCCGGCACGCACCACGCCATAGCCTGCCTGCGGCAATCGGTTGGAAGCTCCTCACCCCCACCCTAGTTACACCACAAAAACTGATGCGTCAGCACTACATGGTGGCCTACATCACATTATCACAGCATTTTTCAAAATTCGATTTTACGTTGTTAACACTTACTTGAGTAAAAAATCAGTATTTTCTCTGGACTGACGAAGAAAACACGTCACGCCTCGGGTGGGGAGGGAGGATAGTGATGGAAAGAATGACAGAATGCATGATGATAGAAGTACAGGAAGAATAACGGAAGGAAAGACGGGGTGAAGGGTGGGGAGGGAGGTTAGTGATGGAAAGAAAGACAGAATACATGATGATAGAAATACAGGAAGAATAACAGAAGGAAAGACGGCGGGAAGGGTGGGGAGGGAGGTTAGTGATGGAAAGAAAGACAGAATACATGATGATAGAAGTACAGGAAGAATAACGGAAGGAAAGACGGGGTGAAGGGTGGGGAGGGAGGTTAGTGATGGAAAGAAAGACAGAATACATGATGATAGAAATACAGGAAGAATAACAGAAGGAAAGACGGCGGGAAGGGTGGGGAGGGAGGATAGTGATGGAAAGAAAGACAGAATACATGATGATAGAAATACAGGAAGAAAGAGGGGAGAGGGTGGGGGCGAGCAGAGAGAGAGAGAGAGAGGAGAGAGAGAGAGAGAGAGAGAGAGAGAGAGAAGAGAGAGAGAGAGAATGAACGAATGAACGAACGAATTTTATTTCATGAAGGTAGGCTAGTGGACTAAGAATGAGTACTTTTTTACATTCAGCCCAGTGGGCCAGAAAAAAAAAAAGAAAACCCGACTGGCGATAGATAGGCAGAGATAAAGGGAGAGAAGACAGTGAAGCAGACACCCGCCAAATGCTTTGAAAAACACATTAATGGCACAGGGTGATCAATGCAATTTGCGCGGGGTTGAGTCAACTTCGAACATTCATCACACATTTGTAAACTAAATCTGAATTGAGAATTATCGATACATTTTAGGGTATAGTGGGGGTCAAATCTAAGACATTCATCAGATATTTTAGAAATATAGACTTGAATTTTTTTTTTTTAAGTTTGATTGATTTTTAAGTTCTTGAGGAATATCGTTCAATAGCCAACCTCCGGAATACGCCAAACTAGATTTGTATAGATTAATCATTGCAAACGGGAGGTTTATTTTATGTGAATGTCAATAGTCATTAAAAGTGAACATATTTGTTAGAGAAAGTGGAGCATTTTCATGGAGTGTCTTATGCATAAAGAGTCCCTTACTGTATAGAAGTTTGACTTTAAATGGGAGAATGCCTGCTTGCTTATAGGCTGAATCTACTAGTGAGGATGGTTGACCTATCGTTACTTTGACAGCTCTTTTGTGAAGACTAATTAGTGGTTTGCATACATTATTGCTCGCTGAGTCCCAAAGTGTTGAGGCATAGTCGATGATAGGCTGAAAATGAGAGCGAAAAAATAGTTTTCTTGCATGCAAACTTTAAAAAGTTCTTAATCCTTTTTAGAAGATGTAGTTTTCTTGCAACATTTCAAGATAACAACTCCAAGTGTTTTGACGAAGTTAGGTTATTATCTATTGTTATTCCTAAGACTTTGTGACTCGTTACTTCTTCGATTTTTTTTTCATTAGAAATGCAAAGTACTGATATATTTTGGCTTAGAGTTTGACGTTTCTGTCTTGTAGATATCATCATGAATGTAGGTGGGGTTTTTTTTTTTTTTGTTTTTTTTTTTGAGGATGGAGAGCCATGTTATTAAATTGTGTCCATTTAACCAAAAGATTGATGTTTTCTTGGATGCCATTGCAAACCTGTTGGGCGTCAGAATTACTTGTGTCTAAAGTTGTATCATCAGCGAACATTTCGCTGTTTCTTTTCAAGTACAATGGCCGATCATTTATGTAAAATGAAAACAATAGAGGACCTAATACTGACGCTTGTGGGACTCCAAATTTGTTGGGAAGAAAATCAGAATTGTGTGTGTTTACGTACTCAACTTGTTGTCTGTTGGAGAGAAAAGATGAAATCAGTTTCAGTGTTTTGTATGATAGCTTATAAAAAGTGTTTTTTTTTGTTTTTTGTTTTTTTTTAAATTTTTTTTTTTACATTTTTATTCACAAGATGAACAGTAAACATTATATAGCTTATAAAAAGTTAGTTTTCTGAGTAAATGTTCATGATTTGGAAAGCTTTTGCAAAATCTTTAAAACAAAATCCTGAAAATTGTGTGTAGTTCATGTTTAAGAGCCATCTATCTGTTAGTTTAGCACTGTGTGGCACGAATGGTTTTCTCTGAACCCTGATTGATTTGGGTGGATTAAAATCAATCATATTTTACTGTATGGTAATGGAGACACTTATTAATGTGGAGTTCTAATTGTTTAGAAAGAACAGATAAAATCGAAATAGGTCTATAATTTGATGGATCAGTAGTGTTTCATGATTTGTATATTGGTATAATTTTCTTATTTTCAAAGGTATCTTGAAAGCATACTTTATCTATACAGAGGTTGTAAATGTAAGTTAACGTTTCTGCAATAACGGGTGCAGAGAGCTTTAGAATGTTACCATCTATACTGTTAGCCTAATTCCACGAGTGGCTGTCTGCTTCAATCGCCTAAGGGACACGAAAACAGAATGAACATCCAGAAGGCTGATGTCTAAATCTGAATGGATATTTTCCCCTGCAGTATTTTTGTAATTCTTCAGGTCATTATCATTTGATTTATCATCATGAATTATTTGATCTGCTACTGTTGTAAAATGATGATTTAGTTTACTGGCAGATATATCATTCGTTATGTTTGAAGCAGAGGAAAGACGTTTATTTATTAATCCATGGATGGCTTTCCATACGGACTTGCTGTTTTTCTTTTCACTGATTAAGTTTTTTTTTTTAATTTCCTTTTCTCTGCCCTGAGAGAGGTTACCTTATTTCTTTGTTTTTTTCTTTATATTCTTCCCGAGGGCCATTTTTTAACAGGTATTATCTTTGGTAAATAGCGTTCTGTATCTCTTTTGTAAGCCAACGAGGTTTTATCCGATGTTTGACTCTTTTGGTTTGGAGCAGGGCATGTTTGTTGCACAGTCCCTTGGATTATTTCTGACTGAAGGCTTTCTCTGCGATGCATCCGGGAAAGCCGGGGGCACGTTTCCAAAGTCTGGTTGTGTAGTCTGCCATGTGGTTTTCAAGTCTGCCGCCAGTTTTGCTGTGCCTTTGACGCTTGGGTGGAGCAGGTCTTGGTTAAAGGCAAGACGAGGGGCTCCGGTTGGAGTGGTGAACGTGGGATCATGGTCAAAGTAAGTTGCACCTACATTCTCACACACAGTCTGCAGATTACAGTTGGACGGTTGGATGATGCTGTCAAATGATGCCTACCTCTGGCAGGGATGATGGAGCTGAAGGTCAGTTTGCCATTTAGAAATGTTTTGCAGCACAGGGAAATAAGGTTCGTCCAGTCTTCCTTTACAATAATACCTGAACGACAGGAGTTCACCCCGATGTGGACAGTGACATGTCTCTGCTTCGGCAAGGGCTGGTGTGACAACAGCCAGGAAAACAGGCCATGTACTGTCATCCCCGGCACGCATATCTTATACATGAACTCATTCCTTGGGGCCAGTCTTCTTGGATTTATGTATCGGATAATGGAGTCACCAATTAATAGCACTGTTGCTCTTTCTGGAATAGAAAGGGTTTTCAAAAAGGTCACGGGGGAGGAGGGGGGGGGGGGGGGTTGGTTTGGGGGGTTCCTGTTTGGAGGTTCGTGATAGCTTTGGTGCGATGTTTTCATTCGTTTCATCCACGTTTTCCAGCACAGAATACGTGCTTGTGACAGGTACGGCGTACCTTAGATCGCAGTTTTCCCTTTCTTCACGTGTTTTCTCTAGCTCATCATCAAGGGGATGTAATCCTGCTGGGGATGTGTATCTGTTACTGATTTTGTGAGGATATTTTCAACATTGACCTGAGGATCAATTGACTGGAGTGACAGTGGGCCAGGTTCAGACCGACGCAGATCTTTGTGTTGAAGTGAACCACGGGACGAGGGAAATTCTGTAGAAGTGGTTTGAATTCCGATGGTTTCTGTTTGTTTTGTTTTCTTTAGTCTCTTTATCTCGGATTGTAGTGTCTCTAACTTGAGTTTTGCAAGAGTGTACTTCTCTGTCTAGGCGGCTATTTTCCTGTTTTAGACTGGTTCTTTGTGATTTGAGTTCGTTAATGTTGCTGTTCATTGTTTCAGTTATGTCTTTACAGAAAATGCCAATTTCATTTTTTGCACAAATTCTTGCGTCTTCTATATGCGTAGACGTTCTGTTGTCTAGTTCTCTTTGCATGGTATGAAGTTCTTCCAGCTCTCGTTCAAAGTGCTCCCAATGAGTTTTTCAGAGGGGTGATAGGTGTTTTGGAGGACAGATTTGACGTTTTGGAGTCAGACGCAGAGCTCGTCTACGCATATTATTTTTTCCCTTTTTGTTCTTCAAACCAAGTTTGGGGGTTTCAGTCTTTGTGCCGGGCTTTCTTTTACCACCATCACCTACATCTGGATTTTGTGAAAGTCGTGCAGAACATGAGGAAAGTGAAGACAAGCCCTTGTCCTGTTCATCACTTACTTCCTTGGGCAGTGATGGGGTTGGAGGGAAAATAATCACTTTGTTTGTTAAATCACTATCGGAATGAAATACATCAGACAACAATGAAGTTGAAAAGCAATGCAAAGGGGAAGCAGTTTGCACGGGAGTGCAGACGGTGGGAGAATCTGGCATTTCTATTTCAGGATTCTGAACCCTGGGGGTTCCGGGAAAACAGGTAACGAATGTGATGGGTGTGTGGAGCAAGGATTGGGTCAGTTGAAAGATGTACCTGTTCTCCAAAAAGGTGGTGACGAAAATTTTGAGAACTTCACACTCTCATCGATCCCAGTTCACACACTCTCTACCCTGACAGAGGAGGGTTCCATGTAAATCATGAGCAAAAAAATAATGAGATTGTTACATATTTTACAGAATCACAATGGAGTCGGAATTTGGTTTGCGCTAGATTGCTGGGAAGAGATTCCTGCATTAGAGTCTGTTGTAGAAATAACAGTACCTCTGGCATCATAGTCAATTATTTCAAACTTAATTCTTGGTTCATTTATTGCTGAATATCGGTAAATAAGACTATTCCTCCATACTGCCAGTTCGTTACTGGAACAGAAAAATCGCTTCTGAATCATGTCTCTGGTAGACAATAGCTTTCCTTTCTTTTCCGTTGTCTGGATAACAGTCAGCCATGTTAAAAACACAATCACAAAATAACAACTACATATTACTCTGACGACAGTGATCCATTCGGTCACTAGGCTGTTTTGCATGTTTTATAAGAACTTTCTCTTTTTTTTTGCGGCACCATGTTCAGTTTTTTTTTTTAATAATGAGGAAAATGTTTTCAAGGGCCTTTGTTGTTATTTACACGAGCCAGACAACTTTTCTTAGTGCACGTGCAAAACATTTACAACAACAGAGTTACCGGTGAGTAATTTGCTCACGCCAGTTATCCTTGAGAGATTCCAGTGCTTCCTCTGGTGTAAGACGTGTGTTTCAGCTCTCCACATTGTCAATCAAAAGTGCACAGGTTAGACTCTCCTGATCGTGGTGGAACAATCTTGTATGGTGGTTTGTGAAAGGTATGTGCCGTGTAAAGTGAAGTCACTTCTATGAAATAATCAATAGCAAGCCTGTAATAAACAAGTTGTTCATTCACTTCTATGAAATAATCAATAGCAAGCCTGTAATTAACAAGTTGTTCATTTCTATGGTGCAGTGAAGGAATTATTTCGGTTTTCGTCATAAACGTTATTCACGGACCTCTCTTTCTGGCCGCACGTGCAACAGGACTGACAAGCTGAGAGAGAGAAGAGAGAGGGGGGGGGGGGGGGAGAGAGAGAGAGAACACAGGTAGTGTGGAAAAGGATCGGAAGGTCATGGAGGGAAAGACAAAGATGGGAGGGGGGGGGGGGGGCGAGGGGAAGGGTAGGAAGGATGACGAAAAGAAAAGACAGAAAGGGCGATGGAGGAACAGACACGGAAGAGGTGATGGAAGAGAAAGGTGATTAAGAAAAAAACCAAAAAAGACAAGAAGGGTGAAGGAAGGAAAGGCAGGAAGGGTGATGGGGGGAGGGGGGGGGGGGAAGAGAGAGAGAGAGAGAGAGAGAGAGAGAGAGAGAGAGGATGATGGTGGGTGGAAAGACAGGAAGAGGGGTACGGGTGGTAGTTCAGGAGGGGTGATTGAAAGAAAAACAGAATGCATAATAATAATAATAATAATGATTTCTTATATAGCGCTTAATCAAACGAATTTCTCTAAGCGCTTTACAAAGTCATACTACATTCACCCTTCTCATATACAATAATACACCTTACACCCAACTACAAATACTATTACTACAATAACTAACAAATCCTAATCCTACCAATGTGACATTCACTTATTCTTCAAATATCACTACAAAAACTTAATCCTATAACGTTCAATCATACAACAAATACATATAATAGAGAACATACACATACGCTACATTTGAAAAGGCCCAGACGGCTATGAGTTAGGTTGTACCCCCCCCCCCTCTCCCCACAGCATTGACTAATTATGAGAAAATAGATGGGTTTTAAGTTTAGACTTGAAAGAAAAGATAGAATCTGAATGTCTCAGACAGTCTGGCAGTCTGTTCCACGTCGCTGGAGCTTGAAAAGAGAAAGATCTTTCACCAGTAGTAGTCCTGAAGCGAGTCATTCGCAGAAGGCGGTCGTCAGCACAGGAGCGTAGTTGTCGAGAGGGGGTGTAGATTTTAAGGAGATCTGAGAGATAAGAAGGTCCATTTTCAAAGAGAGCAGAGAAAGTGAGAGTTGAGATTTTGTACGAGATGCGGTTTGAGACAGATAGCGATGAAGAGAGTGGAGGAGAGGCGAAATGTGAGCATGTTTTCTTGCTCTACAGACGACTCGGGCTGCATGATTTTGGATTCGCTGTAATCTTTCTATCAGGTATTTTGGAAGGCCGGCCAAAAGTGAGTTGCAGTAATCTATTCTAGATAAGACAAATGCACAAATGAGAGTTTTTGTAGCATCTGTAGAGAGAAGGTGACGTACAGAGCTGATTCTTCTTAGTTCTCAATAGGCAATCTTGCAAATATTTGAAACCTGTTTCTCAAAGGAGAGGGATTGGTCAAGTATGACCCCTAGACTGCGGACAGAGGTGGAGACAGAGACAGCACAGTCATTGATAGTGACAGTTGAAGGCAGAGAAGGATGGTTAGGCTGTTTTGTCACGAACATGAGTTCCGTCTTGTCGTCGTTTAGTTGTAGTTTGTTGGTTGTCATCCAGTCCTTCAGGTCTGCAATGCAGCCCCGCGTCCGAGAAATCAGTGAGTCAGTTTCAGCAATGGGAGCCGACTGATGAAGCTGAGTATCGTCAGCAAAGCTCTCATGCGACATGGCGTGACCACTGATGACGTCAGACACAGGACTAGCATACAGCACAAAAAGGACTGGCCCAAGTACAGAACCCTGAGGCACACCGTACCTAAGAGGAGAACTGTCTGAGTATCTTCCCTGTACACACACTGTCTGAGTCTGTCCAGTCAAGTAAGAGATAATCCAGTCGAGAGCTGTGTCTTTGAATCCAAAGGAAGTTTGAAGCCGTGAGAACAAAATATTATGATCGATCGTGTCAAATGCTGCAGAGAGGTCTAACATCGCTAATAAGGAAACATTCCCATCGTCAAGCCCGCAGAGGAGGTCATTGACTATACGGAGGAGTGCTGTCTCACAACTATGGCCTTGTCTGTAAGCAGATTGATGAGGATTCAAAAGGTGATTCTTTTCGAGATGTTCTAGAATTTGTTCCAAAACGATCTTCTCCAATAATTTTGATAGAAATGACAAATTTGATACAGGCCGATAATTCTTTAAAACATTTTTATCTAATGAAGGTTTCTTGATCAATGGACGTACCACTGCGGACCGGAAGATTTCAGGAACGTGACCAGAGGACAAAGAGGTATTGATAACATGAGTAAGATGGGGTAGGACATCATCAATGCACTGAAAGAGCAAGTTAGTGGGAATGGCATCAAGTTCACATGATTTAGGGCTGCATCGCAAACAAAGTTTTTTGACATAGTCTTGACTAACGGGACTAAAACAAGCCAAAGGAGGTCCACAGTAAACTTTGTCATTCAGAGGATGTACAGGTGCAGTAGAATCTAGCTTTTCACGGATAGTGTCAATTTTTCCATTGAAAAACTCTAAGAATTTCTGAGGGAGCTCTTGAGTTTGGAAGATGGTGGGAAGGGGGGAGTAGCTGACTTTGCCTAGGAGACTATTTGTGACATTAAATAGTTGCTTGGCCGTATTACAGGCCAATATCTTTGAAGAATAGAACAAAGTTTTTGCTTGATGAACAATGTCAGTAACATGATTTCTCGCAGTTTGATATATTTCCCTGTGCACAGTCAGTCCCGTGGCGCGCCATCGCCTCTCAGCCCCCCTCCTCTCCTGCTTGGCCTCCGACAACTCGGGACCCACTGTGTTGTGCCATTGACACAGTGAGCGATCAGTGATCAAGCGCCTGCTCACTGGAGCATGCTTATCAAGCATGGCACGGAGGGCAGAGGTCAGCTGACAGGCCGATGGCTCGCTCGGTATGGCCGTGCTCAGATCAGATTTGAAAGCCTCTATATCGATAGCAGAAATTTTCCTAACTTCCTTGTAAGTCTTTGGAACGGCGGGCCTAACGATATCTAATTCACACTTCACAGCATAATGATCCGATGCTAGGTTATCGTCAACGGCTGAGGATTTGAGAAGATGATCACTGTCTCTGTAGACTACCCAGTCTACTATGTTACCCTGTTTGTTCGTCATTTCATTCACGGACTGCTGGAGTCCGAAAGTATCTAAAATTTCTAACACCTCGGGCGTGTATCCAACTGTGGGCTTATTGAAGTGGAAGTTGAAGTCGCCGATCAATAACAATGTTCCTGGAAGGTCATTTACAAATTCAAGAAAGTCTGGAAGTTCGTTGACAAACATGCTGGGCGTAAATTTGTTCTTTCTGCTGGGTACCGGTCTATAAATCCCAAAAATGTTAGTGACAGGAGCGCTAGGTAGGGACAGTTTCAGGTGAACAAGTTCAAAGGTCCGATGCTGAAAATCAAAAGACGAGTCAAAAGAGCAATAGGGGAGCAGCTTATCCGAGATGACGAATGCGATTCCGCCCCCGCAGGTCGTGGTGGGGCGGGGGAAGGACTTGGTGGTATAGCCAGCTGGGGCGAGGTCACGTAGCTTTGGTTCATCGCCGCTTTCCTTGAACCACGTTTCCGTTACACAAAGAATGTCGATATCATTGGTGAGTATAAAGTCATTTACGGCAGATCGTTACGCATGACGATAGAAATGAAGGAAAGACGGGGTGGGGGTGGGATGGGGGGGGGGGGGGGGGGGGATAAAAAAAAAACAAATAACAACAAAAAACAAAAAAAGAACAGATGGGGGTGAGGAGCGAGGATAGTGATGGAAAGAAAGACAGAATGCATGATGATAGAAATACAGAAAGAATAACAGAAGGAAAGACGTGGGGGGGGGGGGGGGGGGGGGAGCGAGGATAGTGAGAGAAAGAAAGACAGAATACATGATGATAGAAATACAGAAAGAATAACAGAAGGAAAGACCGGGGGGGGGGGGGGGGGGGGGGGGAGAGAGGGGGGGGGGGGGGGCGAGGATAGTGATGGAAAGAAAGACAGAATGCATGATGATAGAAATACAGGAAGAATAATAAAAGGGGGGGGGGGGGGGGGGGGGGGAGGGAGGGGGGAACTGGGATAGTGATGGAAAGAAAGACAGAATGCATGATGATAGAAATTCAGGAAGAATAACAGAAAGACAGGGGGCGGGGGGGGGGGGGGGGGGGGGGGGCTAGGACACTGATGGAAAGAAAGACAGAATGCATGATAATAGAAATACAGGACGAATAACAGAAGGGGGAGGGAGGGAGCTAGGATAGTGATGGAAAGAAAGACAGAATGCATGATGATAGAAATACAGGAAGAATAACAGAAGGGGGGGGGGGGGGGGGAAGCGAGGATAGTGAAGGAAAGAAAGACAGAATGCATGATGATAGAAATACAGGAAGAATAACAGAAGGGGGGGGGGGGGGGGGGGAAGCGAGGATAGTGAAGGAAAGAAAGACAGAATGCATGATGATAGAAATACAGGAAGAATAACGGAAGGGAGGGGGGGGGGGGGCGCTAGGATAGTGAAGGAAAGAAAGACAGAATGCATGATGATAGAAATACAGGACGAATAACAGAAGGGGGGGGGGAGGGGGGGGAGGGGGGGGGGGGCTAGGAGAGTGAAGGAAAGAAAGACAGAATGCATGATGATAGAAATACAGGAAGAATAACGGAAGGGAGGGGGGGGGGCGCTAGGATAGTGAAGGAAAGAAAGACAGAATGCATGATGATAGAAATACAGGAAGAATAACAGAAGGGGGGGGGGGGGGGGGGGGACTAGGATAGCGAAGGAAAGAAAGACAGAATACATGATAGAAACACTCGAAGAATAACAGAAGGGGGGGAGAGAGAGAGGGGGGGGGGGGGGAGGGGGGTGGAGAGGGGGGGGGGAGCGAGGATAGTGAAGGAAAGAAAGACAGAATGCATGATGATAGAAATACAGGAAGAATAACAGAAGGGGGGGGGGGGGGGGGGGGACTAGGATAGCGAAGGAAAGAAAGACAGAATGCATGATAGAAACACTCGAAGAATAACAGAAGGGGGCGAGAGAGGGGGGGGGGGGGGGGGAGGGTGGGAGGGGGGGGGGGGGGGGCGAGGATAGTGAAGGAAAGAAAGACAGAATGCATGATGATAGAAATACAGGAAGAATAACAGAAGGGGGGGGGGGGGGGACTCGGGTAGTGATGGAAAGAAAGACAGAATGCATGATGATAGAAGTACAGGAAGAATAACAGAAGGGGGGGGGGGGGGGGGGGGACTAGGATAGTGAAGGAAAGAAAGACAGAATGCATGATGATAGAAATACAGGAAGAATAACAGAAGAGGGGGGGGGGGGACTAAGATAGTGATGGAAAGAAAGACAGAATGCATGATGATAGAAATACAGGAAGAATAACAGAAGGGGGGGGGGGGGGAGTGGGGGGGGGGACTAGGATAGTGAAGGAAGAAAGACAGAATGCATGATGATAGAAATACAGGAAGAATAACAGAAGGGGGGTGAAGGGGGGGGGGGGAGGACTAGGATAGTGATGGAAAGAAAGACAGAATGCATGATGATAGAAATAAGAAGAATAACAGAAGGGGGGGGGGGGGGGGGAGCGAGGATAGTTAAAGGAAAGAAAGACAGAATGCATGATAATACAAATACAGGAAGAATAACAGAAGGGGGGTGAAGGGGGGGGGGGGGGCTAGGATAGTGAAGGAAAGAAAGACAGAATGCATGATGATAGAAAACAGGAAGAATAACAGAAGGGGGGAGGGGGGGGGGGGAGCGAGGATAGTTAAAGGAAAGAAAGACAGAATGCATGATGATAGAAATACAGGAAGAATAACAGAAGGGGGGGGGGGGGGGGGGGACTGGGATAGTGATGGAAAGAAAGACAGAATGCATGATGATAGAAACACAGGAAGAATAACAGAAGGGGGAGGGGGAGGGGGTGGGGAGCGAGGATAGTGAAGGATAGAAAGACAGAATGCATGATGATAGAAACACAGGAAGAATAACAGAAGGAAGGACGGCGGGAAGGGTGAGGAGGGAGGATGGAAGGAATGTCAGGAGAGGTGACTGAAAAAAAAAGACAGAATGTGCAAAGAAGGAATAACCGAGGGAAGGCAGATTTCATATAGGAGAATGGTCCGGTGCAGGCACAGCTATAGTTCCCCTGTCAGGTCCTCTACCGGACCAACCAGTGGCAGATTTCTGATAGGTCTTTCTTTGGTTTACCTACGTACAGAGCTATTCACGTATCAGATAGCAATATGAACAACTTTGTAACGAATAGATCATTTTTTTCGACCCACAAAGAGACAGAGTGCGGTATATTTTTTCAACCTTGTTTACATTTTACATTGAAAACAGGAACGGATTAAAGCCTGTCTTGAAAAGTGTGAGTGTGCGTGCGTGCGTGCGTGCGTGTGCATGTGTGTATTTGTGACTCATGACGTTAGGCAAGTTGTCTGTTATCCCCGGAATTTACTTACTTCTTCCATCCTGAAGATAAGAAAATGAAGCTTGTTACCTATGTATAACATCCATGTGGTAATCGAGGTCGGCATGAAATGTAAAGCGCCCATAAGGGCAGAGTAAATGATCTTGAAAAGGCGTGTCTCTGGGACTTGTTGACTTACGACCCGTGTATGAAAAGGGTTAGAAGTCAACATCGGGAAGAAAATAAATAAAAAGAATATGTGTGTGTGTGTGTGTGCGCGCGCGTGCACGCGTGTGTGTGTGTGTGTACATATAGATAGTGTGTGTGTGTGTGTGTGTGTGTGTGTGTGTGTGTGTGTGTGTGTGTGTGTGTTCATAACACATCAGAGAGACAGACAGACCAAGCGAGAGAGAGAGAGAGAGAGAGAGAGAGAGAGATGGAATTTTACCCAAACGTAGTTTTATCACACTATTAAAGGGGCTGCACAGAGAGAGAGAGAGAGAGAGAGAGAGAGAGAGAGAGAGAGAGAGAGAGAGAGAGAGAGAGAGAGAGGACAGACAGACAGACAGACAGACAGACAGAGACACGGAGACACAGAGACACAGAGATGCAATCAGGAAGAAACCTTACCCAAACGCCGTTCTATCATGTTGTTAAAGCAGCTGCTGTTTAAACAACTGTTATTGATAACTTTTTAAAAATTTGTGTTGTCTCGGGTTTTGTGCCATCTCGGCAGCTTTGCACTTGCGCCGCTCATTCCGAGTCCCCCGTCCACAGCCACAGCCCGGCCCGCCCCACGCAGCCTCGGCACCGGCAATCCACAGGGAGCAGTCAATGTCAAGCCGTCAAGAGGCAACCCACCGGAGGAGACATTGCACTGCTGCTGAATCACTTCGATACTGTTCAGTGATGAATGTTCTGATCCAACATACGTAGGACACCACCTCCTAAGCCCCGTACTGACGACAATAATTGCGTTGTCGCGGAGCCGGCGTGCGTGAGCGCTCCTCCGGAGGGCGCCACCACGTCCAACCAAAGACAGCCCCTGTTAACTTGCCGACACCGGTGACCCCAGTAGAATCAAACCAAAGCCACGTGGAGAGGACATCAAAACTGAGGTCACCATGAGAGCAGAGTATGACAGGCCACAGAATTTACTTTCCAACTCACTTAGGTCCATTGCTCTTGCCAGAGCATAGGCCGTCAACAATTGCCCGCCAACGGCCACGGTCCTAGGCAATCTTTTCTAATTCGCCCCAGCTGTAACCCATCTGCCTGGTGTCCGCTTCCAGGTCCCGCTTCCAGGTCCCGCCTCCAGGTGTTTCTTGGTCTTCCTCGCTTCCTTTTGCCTTGGGGATTCCAGGTCAGGGCTTTTCTGGTGGTGGTGTCCGGGGGCTTTTGGAGTGTGGCCTATCCACCGCCATCTTCTTTTGCGGATGTCTTGCTCTACTGGCAGTTGGTTACTTCTTTCCCACAGCCCTTTGTTGCTGATTGTCTCTGGCCAGTGGATGTGGAGGATCTTTCGCAGACAGCTGTTAACGAACGTCTGCAGTTTTTGAATGGTGGCTTTTGTGGTTCGCCAGGTCTCTGATCCATATAAGAGGACAGATTTGACGTTTGAATTGAAGAGGCGGATTTTCATCCTGGTGGAGATTAGGGCCACAGAATTTGAGATTTTCTTTCTTTTTTTTTTTTTATGGTGATCGATGAGAATATGGATAATGAAAATATGCTGCGGATTTCCATTCCGGTTTGAGACTGCATGACAGGGCTGTATTCTACGCTTACTTTCTTGATATATCCCGGCATATCAACCAGGCCCGAGAGATACAGACTCCTGTAGTGTTGAACAATAAACAAGTGGGGTAACTTTTGCTCCCATAAGAAAACCTAACACAGAGTAACTTTTATTCAAGACTGGCACAGCCTTTTAAACTTGAATAAAGTCAGACAAATACATAGACGAACAATCTAATAGTGGGGGAACAAAAACAAGCGCAGGCCAACAACTGAACTGTCTCCATAGTAATGACTTGGCAAAGATTTGGACTTAAGGGGGTGGGGGGGGGGGGGGGGGGGTGGGGGGGTTGAAAATGGAGAAACTGGGAACATGAAATTAAGAAAATATATTACATATATGAAAACTCTTCACTAGCTGCATAAGGGAACCATCGTAATCCCTTTTGAAGGCAGATATATTCGTATTGCCTGCTCCGAGGCCGTTCGTCCGCTGGATCGGAACTCATCAGGGAGACACGGCTGGTTGTGTCTGCGCTCCTGGCGTCAAACAGACACACACCACAGTCCATAATACCGTGGTGTTCTCACCACCAAGGGTGCAAAAAAGAATCCAACAGCACCCCCAAAGCAGCCAGTGAAGGGTAATAAATGAAGCCAAACGAAAGTGTGGGGAGGAAAAAAGTTGCTGAAAAACTAAAGATATGCAAATAGTATAAAATGTAGGGGACAATCTTTGAGCCTACGCTTGAGGATCCACCCAAGGATGCAAGGGAGATCAAAAGATAAACACAAAGACGGACAGAAACAAATACAAATAACCTCGATTTAATCGAAACGAAATTGGAAATGAAATGAGGCAGGGAACAGTAAACAATAAACAGTAAACAAGTGGGGTAACTTTTGCTCCCATAAGAAAACCTAACACAGAATAACTTTTATTCAAGACTCGCACAGCCTTTTAAACTTGAATAAAGTCAAATACAAAGACGAACAATCTAATAGTGGGGGAACAAAAACAAGCGCAGGCCAACAACTGAACTGTCTTCATAGTAATGACTTGGCAAAGATTTGGACTTTAGGGGGGGGGGGGGGGGGGGAGGGGGGGGGAGGTTGAAGATGGAGAAACTGGGAACATGAAACCAAGTCATTACTATGGAGACAGTTGAGTTGTTGGCCTGCACTTGTTTTTGTTCCCCCACTATTAGATTGTTCGTCTATGTATTTGTCTGACTTTATTCAAGTTTAAAAGGCTGTGCCAGTCTTGAATAAAAGTTACTCTGTGTTAGGTTTTCTTATGGGAGCAAAAGTTACCCCACTTGTTTACTGTTTATTGTTTACTGTTCCCTGCCTCATTTCATTTCCAATTTCCTGTGGTGTTGGTCAGGACATTTGAGCAAGTCTCTCAGAGACGCATCCATTCAGTGGATGAAACTCGACTGTGTGGTCCCAGTCGGGAGTCCCTGACGCTAACCACTTCGCCACGGCCGCCGGGGACAATCTTTTTTATTGTTTGAGATAAACGGCAATCCAGAAGGATCGAATGTTGCAGACTGAACTGAACAGTGTATGTGTCGTATAGTATAAATAGCCGTCTGGGACTGATCCGGATTATCCTGCCCTGCAAAACTGCGAACAGAAGGTAAAAGAAATTCCTCCGGACACTTTCTGGTAAGTATGACCAATTAAGTTTCTGCTGCTGTCTGAGATGACGCCGAGGGAAAACGTTTTAAATATGCCAGAGAAGGTGATTACAAATATGAGAGGAATGACAGCGAAACAGTTAAATGTTATGGAAAGAATAACATGGACCAGGAGGTGTCTGTAAAGTTTGATTGCAGTTTCTGGAATGACTTTTTTGCCATGAAGGGTACCCTTGTTATCCTCAAATGTATATTCTTGTTGACGCTTATGACTCTAGTCTTCTTGACCATGTTCGAGGGAGCTGCTGCGACGACAGAGGTGTGTGTGTGTGTGTGTGTGTGTGTGTGTGTGTGTGGTGGTGGTGTGTGTGTGTGTGTGTGTGTGTGTGTGTGTGTGTGTGTGTGTGTGTGTGATCCAAGTCCTAGTGTGACCAAGGTTTGATCAGAATGCTAAAATTACTGAGTTCTCTGTGACACAGAAGGTGTTTGAATGTGCAGAGAGAGAGAGAGAGAGAGAGAGAGAGAGAGAGAGACAGAGACAGAGACAGAGAGACAGAGACAGAAGTAGATAGACAGGTAGATGCACTGACAGTTTGAGAGAGAGAGAGAGAGAGAGAGAGAGAGAGAGAGAGAGAGAGAGAGAGAGAGAGAGAGAGAGAGACCGACAGACAGATAGAGTCAGAGATAGGTAGATGCACTGACAGTTTGTGTGTGTGTGTGTGTGTGTGAGAGAGAGAGAGAGAGAGAGAGAGAGAGAGAGAGAGAGGGGGGGGGGGGAGAGAGAGACACTCCTTAGGCTTATTCAACAAATTTCTGGTTCTATTTCGATCGGTGTGTGTGTGTGTGTTGTGTGTGTGTGTGTGTGTGTGTGTGTGTGTGTGTGTGTGTGTGTGTGTGTGTGTGTTGTGTGTTGTTTGTGTGTGTGTGTGTGTTGTTTGTTTGTTTGTGTGTGTGTGTTGTGTGTGTGTGTGTGTGTGTGTGTGTGTGTGTGTGTGTGTGTTGTTTGTTTGTGTGTGCACTGACAGTTTGTGTGTGTGTGTGTGTGTGTGTGTGTGTGTGTGTGTGTGTGTGAGAGAGAGAGAGAGAGAGAGAGAGAGAGAGAGAGAGAGGGGGGGAGAGAGAGACACTCCTTAGGCTTATTCAACAAATTTCTGGTTCTATTTCGATCTGTGTGTGTGTGTGTGTGTGTGTGTGTGTGTGTGTGTGTGTTGTGTGTTGTTTGTTTGTGTGTGTGTGTTGTTTGTTTGTGTGTGTGTGTGTGTGTGTGTGTGTGTGTGTGTGTGTGTGTGTGTGTGTTGTTTGTTTGTGTGTGTGTGTGTGTGTGTGTGTGTTGTGTGTTGCTTGTGTGTGTGTGTGTGTGTGTGTGTGTGTGTGTGTGTGTGGAAATGTGGGACACCAGTCCTCTCCACATTCTCGCGACTGATCAGTAATTAGCAAGGGTTCAATTTACCACTGACGTCATCCCACCCTACCCCCACCCCCATCCCTAGCACCCTTTACCACGATGGTAAAGGCAGGCACATCCACTAACGTTGATGATGATTGGCTACAGATAGATCACCAGACGTCTATTGACCAATCACCAAGATGAAACTGTTGCTGAGCCTGATTCTGCTCGCGGCCATCCTCACCGTGACCATGGCAACGGATGAAGGTCAGACGCACCTCTTCCCCCCCCCCCTGCCCCCCCACCCTTTGCCCATCCACTCCTCAGTTTTAAGATATCAGTTGTGCATGTTGGGAACTCCTATGTCAAATTAATGCTCCCTTTTAAATAAATTTGTTTTTAAATGTTAAGGTGGAGTTGTTCAGTGTCTCTAAAAACAGAAATTTGATATGCTATTTTTTTCGTGAAAATGCGAATACGACCTGTTGGTAGCAAAACTAACAATCTCCGAATGTGAGTATGGGATGTGTAAACGCTTATAGGCTATGTTTGACTTAGGGCTAAACCAAACAAAAACAGAGAGAGAGAGAGAGAGAGAGAGAGAGAGAGAGAGATGCTTGGATGTCCATTCAGCAATTAATAAGCCCCTCAAACAAGGAAGCATGCATGAACAAATCTCTGTAAGCAATCGCTCACGTCACCCCCCCCCTTCCTCCCCCATCACAACTTTCAACTCATCCCACAATCCCCCCCCCCCCCCCCCCCCCCCCCCCGCGTCTTCCCTCTCTTCTCTCCACTCTTACACATACACACACACGCGCACACAGCCACACGACAGCGGATCATCTTCACAATTATTTCATGGTTTAGACAAAATCACCAGTTGTTTCTTTCCGTTTTCTGTCTCCTGATATGCGTAGCTTGTGATAAGAATTTTGCCAAATCTGCTATTACGTTCTCACTACCGCATGATTCAGTGTTCGGAATACGATTCTGATCAGGTATTTAAGAAGGCATGTCAAGTACGGTGCAGTTTTTTTTTTTTTTTTTTTTTTTTAATCTCTCGGACATCATTGTAAGCTGTTCAGTACAATTAAAATAAAACAACAAAACTTCATTTTCGATTTCTCATTCACTTGACGAACAGTTACCATCAGCTTGATTTTGATCCAGAAGCCACTGCTTGCAGTTATCAAGCCCACTTACCATGAGTCAAAATCTCAAAGTTATCTCTGTGCTGTTTATTTGTGATCAAATTTAAGTAGGCTACCTACATATATGGAAAAATTTGTAAGAGCATAATACCATTTACTTTTTTAAAATTATCTTTTTAATGTTGAGTGCCAGCTTTGCATATTACCAGAAATAAATTACACTTTAAAATTAGCGAGAAAACTACGCCCACTTCCAACTCCTTTAGACAACCACACTACGCCTTATCCATTGTCATATAAGACTTTCGCACATTGGTTGCCAAGTTGTTATGCCCATACTCATGCAGAACAAGAAGCAAGATATTTTGGAATATACGCTAATTAACACACGGATTAATTGATTTTTTTCAAAGTGCTTTGTGAATACCGAGAACCCCTAGTATTTTCTGACCACAGGAGAGAGAGAGAGAGAGAGAGAGAGAGAGAGAGAGAGAGAGAGAGAGAGAGAGAGAGAGAGAGAGACAGACAGACAGACAGACAGACAGACAGAAAGAAAGGTGGAGGTTGATGCTTGATGCATGCCGATAAAAGAATTGTCGGGAATCAGAGCTTTGAAAAATCAAAGGAAGAATCAAAACCAAATTGAAACATGAATGTATAATCACAGTAGATGTCCATCCCAGAATGTAAAACTGCTCACGTGAAGGCATGATTCGTGAAATACTGCTTGTTCATGGTGTGGAATGTATATGTTGAAATGGATGAAGTGATGAAGTCACGAGAGAGAGAGAGAGAGAGAGAGAGAGAGGGGGGGGGGGGGGAAGAAACCCACCAGAGACGCATTCTCAGCTAAGAAGACTGAACAGGAAATAATTGTCGTCTGATCAAAACAAGAACAGTAACTAAAAAAAAAAGCTCGTTTTTACCGTCACTTTTTTTTTTTTTTTTTTTTAAGCGCATAAACGAGAAAGATCTTGTGAGGATATATGAATGCTAATATTGCAGCTAGGGTATATCATTGTCGGGCTTCACTGGGTTCGGATTGGGCAATGTACTAATGCAGGCCACTTTTTGGTGGTGCATCATTTCTCGTATGCGGATAGCATCAAAAACTTCCTGGTCAGTGAGACTCGGTTATACACTTTCTGGTGACATAACCATTCACAGTTCGGGTTTTTTTTTTTTTTTTTTTTTTTTTAACTTATCCTACTTATAAGGGAAGAGGGAAGAGGAGTAGGAGATGGGGAAGTGAGCGAACTGACACATCCTCCTCCATATCAACACCAGCCCGTTGATTTCCTCTTTCTTTTATTTCAAATCATAGTTGAACCAACACACTGCTTTGGACCGAACCAAGTTCAGGACAATGCGTGCTGCATGCAACGGCTCTTCACGTCTCACCCGTACAACCCCGGCCCGACAAGGCGCGGCTGTTGCTTTTCAGCCCTTTACATTCACAAAACACTTGAATAACGGAATCAGCGCCACAGCGGTCACCATACTCGGCTCAGTGAGGAAAATGGCCTTAGAGCCAGGACGCCGGGAGTATGTAGGCCCTCTCAGCCTCTTTCAGCGAGGTCTTGCCAGAATCCCTTTGGTGACCATCGCCACGCCTGAGTCACAATGGAGCCATTAGAAGCGTCTAATCCAAACAACATCAGATCCGGCTTTGCCGGGCTGCCGTAATTGTCCCCAAACCTCGAACTGACATTCTAAACCACACGGCCCAACAAACAACGGGGCCTACCGTCATGTAAGTGGCTGGATCTTGAAGACGCAGGGGGACATCAAGACAGACCCTTTAGACTCTGAATCTAAGGCGAAATCCGGCATGTATCAGGTCTGTTGCCAACGACTTCCACTTGCGGAACCTCGCTAAAGGCTCAAACCCTCCTCAGCAAAGACAACACCAACTAAAGCGTCACAGACCATCCAGACCAGTCATGGTCAAATGGAGGCTGAAGCCCTCCTCAGCAAAGGCAACACTAATTACGGCGTCGCAGAGTCCAAAAAAGTGCTTGAAAAGCAAGTCTTTTCAGTCCGTAACTATTTTCCTTTTTCTTCTTCTTTTTTTTTTTTTTTGCCCTTGCCAGGAAAAAAAAAGATTTTGAGAGGTGTGTGTTCTTCGGAGTGTTTTTTTTTTTTTTTTTTTCTTTTCACGTCTAGACACTATCATCAGAATATCGATGTTGAGAGTGTCTGTCGGGATTGTCATTGCTTGTGTATTGCAGTAGTTTGATAAAGTGGCGTCAGAACTGGGGGTGGGAAAGGCAAAAGATATGGAAGGGTGTTACAGTGCACTTTGTCGCCCCTCCCCACCCACACACACACCTCCCCTTGAAGGAATTTGGAAGATGAGAAACCACCCCTTCTAAAAATTTGTATAAAGGAGAGCACCCCCCCCCCCCCCCCCACCCCAATTTTCTTTTCCTTGAAATAAAATTTGGAGGACTGCAATGTTTTTGTAAGCAGTCAGTACCAATTCAGGCTGGCCCCCAACCTCCCATGCAAAATAAAAAAATACCCCCATCCACCGGTTTCACACAAATTTGAAAACAACTCCCCGTAACCCTCTTTAAAACTTGGTAAGACTGAAGTGACGTTTTCATAAGCTATTTCACATCAGACTGTCCTTCCCTTCCCCAACCAAAATATCAAAAATGAGAGCCCCCCCCCCCCCCCCCCCCGCATTTGGACCCCCACCTTTTTTTTTTTTTTTTTAAATGTGGAAAATTGCAGTGATGCCATATGATGGAGGTCTTGCCACCATGATTATTGCTACTATACTTACAGATTAGTTCCATGATGATGATGATGATGATGATTTCGTTGTTGTTGTCACAGACGAAGCTTACGCTGCGCTTTTCCCATCTGCGAAGAACCTGGAAATAAGTCGCAGGAAACCAATGTGGTGTGTTATACTGCTCCTGCATGCCTAATGCTGACATCTCTTGTGGCGCCAGCAGTCCTTGCTGTAGCTAACAGCAGTGGAACAACCACGGGCTGCACCTCACCTGTTTCAGTGCAGTCCAAGCCTAAGGGGAGAGAATTGCGCCAGGGAGTCTATCAGCTTCAACAAGTCGTCGCTTTTTTTTTTCTCATCATGATGACCTGGAAATACTTAACTCATTTCTGATGAAATATGTCATTATTACTGTAAGACAGATATGTGATTATGGTTTCGAGGCTATTACGACACCCAAATAAGAGTCAAAAGAAATGAAAGCATGATAGCATCAAAGTAAAGTGAGTGTTCAAAAGAGTTAATGATGGCAGTTATAACCTCATTCTGCACTTCAGCAAAGCAACCTTTAATAGGTCATAGGTTACGCAATGATACCAGCGTGCAGGTACAAGAGTTTGCTGCATTTTTC
The DNA here is from genome assembly GCA_033310375.1 of Conus canariensis. NCBI lineage: Eukaryota > Metazoa > Mollusca > Gastropoda > Neogastropoda > Conidae > Conus > Conus canariensis. The sequence goes on along the minus strand of CM065736.1, from coordinate 17,930,719 downwards.
ATTGTGATAACAACAACGAAAAAAAGATTGTTGTAAGGTTTTGAATCTGTTGAGTTCCCATAGTTTCACCCTATGTGCATGTATCTCACGGCTTCGAAGACGAAAAGGTAAATAAATTTTGAGAAAATGATTTGAAAAGCGTTTTGTTCACTTGTGGAATCATCGGCAGGTGATTCTATGTCCTCACTATTGTCACTTTGACTGTATCATTCTTTTATTCCATGTCTGCATCAGTTTACATTTCTTTGCGCATTTGTTATTTTGTCCCCCTCCCTGCCCTCCAAATCCCCCACTGTCCCCCCCCCCCCCCCCCACTCCCCTCCTGAAGAAGATTGAAAACTGAACTGGAATATAACTGGTTTATTGATCGATTCCAGTCTTCTTGACAATCACAGCAGCACTTCAAACTGCTGTCTTTCTTCCTTGAAAAGATAGCATCAAACACAGCTATGTCCTATGTGTATGGGAGTACGCCACCACAGAGAGCAATTCCTTAACATGGTTCATTGGAAAGTCATAATGGTGTACGTGGATCTGAAAACCCTACACAGATGATCAGAGCAATGAGCGCCTTGGGCTCAGAAACATTTTCCTCGCTCTCTTTTTTTCTAGGTTCTTGCAAATAGTACATTTTGATACCAACAGAGAAAACAGACATGCGCATGTCAGTTCAAAAAATAAACCATGAAGTCAAGTAATATGGGATTGGAAACGCAGAGAAAAATGTTAAGACCTTGCATAACTCATCAAATGTTGAAGTTTGTGGTGTATTAGTTTGCACTGTTGAAACATGGGAGCAATCCACATGAGGTTGTTACAAGGTAGTCCCTCTGAAGACAATGCACTGTGGTGAAGTCACTTCAGCTTTTCTATTCCAACATACCCAGGGCACCACCTTGGAAGCCCATTGCTCTGATCATCTGTCTTAGGGTTTTCACCCACAGGATTTGGTGCTGGAGGGCAAAGGGACTACACTAAGTATAGTGCAACGCCTTCCGGTGGGTGGGTGCCTGATGTTGGTTGCTCTCTGTTGCATGCTGGTGCTGGGGCTGTGATGTGAACCTAGATGTGGCTGTGTATTGGCCGTCCTGAATAAGCCAAGGACTGGTGTCTGCTGGCGATGGAAGCACGGAAAAGAAATATTAAAAGATAAACAAAGAAACAAACAAAAGAAGAACAAAAAGAAGAAAAGATAGCTCCTTCGTTCTCTCAGATGATTGAGACATCTTCACACACACACACACACCACAACACACACGCATCACAACCCACAAAATCCAAACAAAGAAGCAAGAAAGACAATCACTCTGAATACATTTTATTTCTTTTTTTTTGAAATGTTGTTGTAGTTGTGTCAGTACCATGCCATAATCTACAGGCATGCTTGGGGCCCTGACTCTACTTCCGTCTAGCACCGCACAAAGTTTTGGTGCTACACTTCATTCTGTCAGGCCAACCAAGCATCCTTGCTTCATAACATGGGTAATGCCAACATGATTTACGAATGCTCATCAAGATGAGGAAATCTTACATTCATGACAGTCAGATCAGGAGATGAGACGAAAGAAATAAAAGAGGTGAAGTGTGTGATGACGATGAAACTGCAATGAATTTGTGCGAACAAGGTAAAGATAAATATGACTTATTACATCTACAACGAGATTTCAATTTACCCACATCCCCACAAGCACAAAAGAATTAAAAAAAACGAAGGCTTGGAACTCCAAAGAACAGTTTTCACCATAATAAACAAGCAGACTGGACATGTCATATTTTCTCATGCTAACGATTGTCAAACAAGACCTACACAAACAAACCTCCCGGGCATTTACATGAACTATAAAATGTATGCTTATCTGTGTCTCACATCAGCACTTAGGCTGGACAGAAGAAGCATGTAAAATCATCTGGGCTTTCTTCTGCACAATGTTATCATCCCTTTTCAGAATGCTCCCCTCTCTCCCTGAATTCCGTACTCAAACACAATTTTGAAATTTTGGTGTGCGTACCCTTGGTAACATACATAACCAATAATGGACATGAACCTAAACTATCTCCTTCTTGCAAGTCACAACACAATGAAAATCTGCTTGTCTTGCTGCGTCTGACAATCTATTATGTTCAAAGCTGTTCCTTTGAGGGCTGCCCTGTTTTTCCCACACAAACTCACAATCAGAGACAACACACAGAGGGACTTTGACTGGATTATTAGCACCAAACATCTTGCTTTGTGTTATCCTTGGTTCCCCATGTAACACACATCTTACCCAGACCCTACAGTCACAGGACAACTCACAGCCCACACTGAACAACACAAACAGCAACTTAAAGTGAAGGCCTTTGCAGACTGGGGGATTTCCCTTTTTCAAAATGGATGTATATGGCGTGATTGAAAAGCAAATTAAGGAAATAAAAACCTGCTGATCACACACACAAAAAAAACACTTCATGCAGGAAACCCCCAAAACGTTTGCAAATGAGACCTGTTCCTTTCTTTTAACTAAATTACAGTTTTCATTGTGTATTCATTCTAAATTGCCTTTGAAAAATCTATTCATTCTATATTATCACTGAAAAATCTTTTTCATTCTACGTTATCAGCACAAAAATCTATCACATAGCACCACTTCCACAGAATGAACCTGGAGCAACAGTCTTTCACATGCCTGAAATCACACAGAACAATTCACATTGCACCTGGTTATTATTATTATTTTTTTTTCACATCAACTTCATCGAATCCTTTCCAGCTGCTTCATTTTCCTTCTACATCCATGTTGTGCCCAATTTGAGGAACTAAGTGATTGTTCCTTCTCTGTTTTCATTGTCTTCAATGTTGTTTGTCTTGCCTCATGAAGGCCAAAGAGGCCGAAACGTGTTGTGTGTTGTGCCCAATTTGAGGAACTAAGTGATTGTTCCTTCTCTGTTTTCATTGTCTTCAATGTTGTTTGTCTTGCCTCATGAAGGCCAAAGAGGCCGAAACGTGTTGTGTGTTGTGCCCAATTTGAGGAACTAAGTGATTGTTCCTTCTCTGTTTTCATTGTCTTCAATGTTGTTTGTCTTGCCTCATGAAAGCCAAAGAGGCCGAAACATGTTGTGTTTTGTCTTGTTATTTGTTTGTCTATTTCGTTTGGCGGAACGATAATTTTTCTTTGAAGTTAATTTCTCTGGTTATTATTTCCCTTAAAAAATATCTCATGTCATGGGCCAGCGTTAACAAGTCTTTCCTTTGTACTGAAAACAAACACCTGCATTATTAACACTAATCCTGTATTTTTTCTTCACATATGAGATTTCTATGGTTTACCTATCTGTAAATTCACCTGTAACCGACTGATCACCCAGACGACAGACAAGTAAAATCGTCTGTGTCACCCACACTTGTTTTATGTATATATCGCTCACAATGCAAAAGCATGCTAAATTAATGCTGGCATGACATTAATTACAGCCATGACATTAACAAGTACACTGAGGTCACATTACAATGTAATTAAAGAAAAAAAAACCTGCAAAATACGCAGACTAACCAAAAATCCAATGGACATTTCGAAACACAAGAATTAAACTGTTTAGCCCTAGCCAGCACTCCCGCTTTCCATCATGGAATAGGGACTGACCCTCATCTTCCGCAACCCTGTCAACTGACCTCACAGGGTGTAACCCACACTCGCACACACCCTCTCCTCCTTCCCTCTCCTCTTTTCTTCACAGAAATCAGCATCTTTTGCAAAACTGGATCCGAGTGAAGCATGCAAAAAAAAAAATATATAGTTCTTCGGTGTGCAACAACTACTTACATTTAAATTAAAAAAAAAAAAAAAAATCAGAATTACAGGAGGGTGTGACACAAAAATTTGACTACTTTCCTTAAGAAAAAAAAAGGAAAAAGAAGTGTGTTTGTTAATAATAGCATGCATGCATGCGCATGTGTGTGCGCCACGTGGTGGTGGTGGCAGTGGTATGATGGGAAGTGGTATTTCACTCACTAAAATCTGTAGACGCTATTTCCGCACCTCTTTTCTTAAAGGAGTGTATTCTCTGCTGTGACTTTATTGACCAATTAAGTCAGTCGTGAGCTGATCCATCAATTAAGTCTGCCTTATTCACAAAATTAGCATAGTCTGTTAGAGGAAAGTAGAGACAAAAAAAAAAAAAATCTCTGCCCTGCTTTGCAAAGGTGCTGTTCCTATACCTTCTTGTCATTCTGCCAAGCTTTCCTAACAAACTCTTTACAAAACTGTAGACAGTATCCTCTCCGACCAGCTCCTAACCAAATAACGCTGTGACTAACAGTAACATCAAACTCTTTACAAAACTGTAGACAATATCCTCTCCGACCAGCTCCTAACCAAATAACGCTGTGACTAACAGTAACATCAAACTCTTTACAAAACTGTAGACAATATCCTCTCCGACCAGCTCCTAACCAAATAACGCTGTGACTAACATGAAGCATGTGCAAACAAACAAAAGGGCAAACCCAGCATTACCTCCAGTAATAAGACAATGAGCAACAAGTATAATACTCAAAAGAAAATAAGGACCATTCTGTATGTCCTGTGCTTATGTTAAAAAAAAAACCCCAAAGACAACTAAAACCTCAAAAGTGAACTATTCACATGCGACCAAAAGTGGCATACAAATGTGATCATTTTCACTGAAAAAAAAAAAAAAAAAAAGTCATATAATTGTGATTCTGGTGCAAATTTGTCAAGCGATCCATTAAAAAAAAAACAAACGAACAAACAAAAAACTATTCTCATGCGAATTTCTCTGGGGATCCATTTTCAAAATGACGAAAACAGTGACAATTTCCAGTTTCATAAGCAACTATACCTTCACTGAAAGACTAGAATTTCTCATGGGTAGTTGTGATATTCAAAAAGCAAACTTCATCCTTGGCCTGTCGTACACTGTATAATTCACTCCTGTACCCATGTTGTGCGCTGGTCACCGAAACTGGGCTGAAAACAACAACAACAAAAAACCCCACCAAGCCCTTAGCTATATCAGTGAATTTAAGTGGTCCTTAGATTTTTTTGAGTGGTATACATGTATAAGCAACCGAAAAACACATGAAACTTGAAATGAATTACACTTCTGCTTCCCCTTCCCCCCCCCCCCCCCCCTCCTCCTCCTTTCCTCCGTAGAGATTAATTACAAATCTTCTTTTCCTTTCGTATCGATCTTTCTCTCCCTGTATGGCCCTTGCAGGTATTCGTCAGGCACCTCGTTGCTGGCATCCTCTTTCTTGAAAAATCCCTTACCCTTGAACAGCTGGTTCAGCCCCTTCTGGTCGTAGATAGTGAGATCGATACGCTGCAACACACATATCCATACACATGACACACGCAGTAGGAGTCCTGATGGAAATACTGTTTGATTTGGACAAAATGGGGGGAAGAGAGAGAGAGAGAGAGAGAGAGGGAGAGAGAGAGAGAGAGCGAGCGAGAGAGAGAGAGAGAGAGAGAGAATGAATGTGAGCACATGTGTACACAAACATCGTCCGCACACATATCCACACAGCACGTCTCAACCTCCTGAACCACAAAAAAGACACGTTTTTACTAAAGAACTGGAACTGGGAAACTATCATTCCAACAGCCGACTAACCAAGCAGGAGTGTACCCAACAATAACCCATTCACATGACTTGACTGATCAACGTCCGATAAACCCAAAGGTTTTGACCAATGAAAACAGTTTTGTTAACTTCCAACTGATGAGCAGGATGAGTATGCTAAAAAAAACAAACAAACCTGGAGACTCTCACATGCCAACCGGTTTGTATTCACCCACCCAACAGCAACACACAAGCACTCCACCTTGGCCGCAGGCTAGACCCCCCCCCCCCCCCCACCCCCCCATTTTTTCTCTTTTCCCCTCCTTGCCTACTCCTCTTTGACCTCTTCCCTGCTTGCCCCGTGTCTATTACGCGGTCGTTTTCACGATCTTGTCCGCCCGTAACCGTGTCTACTATGGGGTACTTATACTTGATTATATTTATTTTTATCATACTAATGACCAGCAAAATCAAATTATTATGATACCACATCACAGCACAGGGTATAAGAAAAAACATGCAAAAAAAAATCTAAGAGATATCTCAATAAATGAATGAGTAGTGAACAGATGAGTGAACCTACAGCAATTTGGCCCTGGCACTCAGCAATGCAGAAAAGCTCTTATGCTGTGGCAAGGAAAAGGTTAAAGCAGTCACAGCTTGCAACAGCTTGAAAGCTACGTAACCCGAGACAAGGAGAGAAAGGGAGACGGAGGAAAGATGATACCACATCACAGCACAGGGTATAAGAAAAAACATGCAAAAAAAAATCTAAGAGATATCTCAATAAATGAATGAGTAGTGAACAGATGAGTGAACCTACAGCAATTTGGCCCTGGCACTCAGCAATGCAGAAAAGCTCTTATGCTGTGGCAAGGAAAAGGTTAAAGCAGTCACAGCTTGCAACAGCTTGAAAGCTACGTAACCCGAGACAAGGAGAGAAAGGGAGACGGAGGAAAGGCGAGGGGGGGACAAAATACATCAACAGAGGAGTGGCCAAAGGAGTAGGCAGTGAAAAAGAACTTCTATCGATTTGCTGTCTTGCTATTTGATTTACAGGCGTTATCCCCGAAGCAATGTTCTGTTTTTTGTTTTTTTTTACTCTCAAGCTGTCACCAGTGAACTAACTTGACTGGGTCCAACGTGCTGATGTTGCTTCTTGCCCTCCTTCTCCCAGCTTATTTGTCGCATGTATGTTTCAATGGATTTATGGCATGCTGTTTTCTCATAAGCCTGTACAGTTTTCTGTCAAGCTCGCTTCACTCTACATGTTAGCAGTGTGTGTGTGTGTGTGTGTGTGTGTGTGTGTGTGTGTGTGTGTTGTGTATATATGCCCATATTACTGCTCAAAATGACTTCACTGCCAATTAAAACAACAAACACGCGAACATTATTGCTGTGGTGTTCAAAAGACTGTGAAGGAAAAGCAACCAATAGCAGATATCTGACCTATGCAGGTGCACCTGAAGTAGCTAAGGGACTGGGATCTGGAAGTATATCATATGTAATTTTCTAAACAGAACTAGAATGATGAAGGACACACTGCTCTTCTAAATAAAGAAATGCTAATGCTCTTCTAAATAAAAAAAAAAAAAAAAAAATCAAACTGCTGTCACTGAAATAAAGCTGCCACTGCTTATCCGCTGCCAAACAATTTTCAGATAAAAATGGGTACAAACTGAAACAAAAAATGTCCAAGGTGCATTATATTTGTCTGCTTTTAGTAGGCTTCTTCTTCTGTGGTCGATACATGATCACCGATGCATGTGTCTCGACTTATCCCCAAAACCTGCACCCTAGCTGACACACTCTGTCTTCGACAGGTCGGATCAACCTTTCTGTACGGAGGCTTCTCCCTTAGCTCAAAACTAAACAGTCCTACCCTGTGAGCACAGGGGGATGGTTTGTTCACTGGGGTGTCCTTCCTCAGGGTTAAGAGCTTATAGCGCAGCTCTTGATCACATGATGCTCCCGTCATTGGATATATGGGGTATTTCTGTGGAGATAACAGTGCCACCTATTATCCTGCCCCATCCTGCTAGGAACATCACCGATTGGTCCAGGATAGCTTTTTCGACCTAGCAAGCCTCGATAGAATACATTTCTGAACATAGAATTCATGATCAAATAGCACATGGCCACAGTCATACGTAACCAGGTGCATACAATCATTTACGCACGCACACAACCTAGCAAGCTCTTGAGTGCACACGCACAAATCTGCAAAAGTATCTACAGTTTGATATCTGTACTGTTTGACAACAAATAACACTGTCATGAAGATGGGATGGAACAAAACTAGATTCCAAGCAACAGTTTGACACGGCACAGTATATGATGCCTAACAGTAGAATATCAAACCATTAAAGTAAATCACAACCGTGTTCTCCCTGACATTTCACAGCTGACCCATGATCACAGAGAACACATCAAGTGACCTTTTCCAGCCAACCTTCATTTCATCAACACTGTTTTCCATTCCTGCCAACCCATCTCATGTTAACGCAACATACATAATACATCACTGCAACAGCTTCTGCTCAAACCGGATGGAGGTCAGGCCAGCTTTAGACGAGAGAAATCAATTTTAAAACAGAAGCAGAGGGAGGCAGATGGAGTGTTCGATCCGATCCACGTTGGTTCTAGCTCAGCGGGCCGTTCAGGCCACGCCACAGCTGCAAATCCAGTGAAAAATGGAAAATCGACACAGCACAAGGGAGAAGTATAGTTCGGTGGTGGACAGCCACTAAATTTTGAATGAAAGCAAAGAAGGTGATTTTTTTTTTGGAGAGAACGTGTGAGTGTGCACAAGTTTCAACCTTAGCATAGCTTTCTCAACATTCTTAACAGATTTTTTCAGGAACAGCACTTTACTTCTTCCAGGTTTTTCTCAGAATACTATTTTTCCCCCCACTGAATCACTTTCATTTTTGTTCGATGACACCCACAAAATTTTGCAGATTTTCTGCTGTAAGTGGAATAATTTCATACCTGTAAATTTGAGACAGCTGTTTTTGACTGTGCTCAGGGACAGCTTAAGATGGACGAGAGAGAGAGAGAGAGAGAGAGAGAGAGAGAGAGAGAGAGAGAGAGAGAGAGAGAGAGAGAGAAACGAAACAAAATCTTATTTAACCACGGTAATGAGATATGCAATATACATGCTTTTTTCCACCCAGCCCTGGGGCAAAAGGAAGAAGTGATTCATAGCAAATTAAGGCAAAGACGTATAAGAAAAACAAGAACAAACCAACCAAGAAAGAACATAACACAAAATTCAATACAAATAAACTGCTGTCAACACCACTGTCAAACGAACGCAGTGGGAAAAATGTGGACACAGGGTACTGGGGGAGCGGGGAGTCGGGTGGGGATGAAGGGAAGGGCAGCATACAGCAATCACAGAGAGAGAAAGAGGTGTGGTCTCCTCTTTTTTCTGTAAAGTTTTAGGCATTAATGTGGTGTTGAAACCTCCCCAAAGCTGGCATTTGCTAGTTTTAAAGTAAAAGCATCTGGATTTTGCTCCGAGTTTTTGGTGGACTCCATAAACACTACGTGAATGACTGAAAGGTTGAGCCCTTTCTTTTCATCTGACTGCAGTAAGTCTGAAACCATTTTCTCCCCCCTAAATTTTGAGATTTGCTTGAAGGTGTGAGAATTGCTGCATTGGCACACTTGAGGGTGGTGTTTGTTAGAGAGAGAGAGAGAGAGAGAGGGGGGGAGAGAGGAGAGAGCAAGAGAGAGAGAGAGAGAGAGACAGACAGACAGGGAGTAGGGGGGGGGGGGAGGGAGGAGAGAGAGAGAGAGAGAGAGAGAGAGAGAGAGAGAGAGAGAGAGAGAGAGAGTTCTCCCGATCTTTTGATATATAACAAAAGGAGAACTGACTGAAAACACAAAAAACGAAAGGGAGCAGATATGAGGGAGATGATCATTCATTCCAGCTCCATGATGAAACAATTACTGTCGTCAGTACTACAGGACCCTGCAGGCAGTTTCCTGCGCATTTTCAACAAAAATCACAGAACAAAACCAAAGTGAGCTGACAGCAGAGTAGTGTCCCCTTGGTGTTTACAAAGAAACAATACAAACAAAAACAATACCTGCACAAACAAAGGCACCAAGTAAAACGCAAATCCAGAAAAAGCAATAAGAAAGAGAGAGACACAGAAAGACACGAAAAGGTATGTCTGATGAAACTCGAAGAATGCTCAGGAAAGCACAAACTTCTGCCACAGTCAAAGGGATCCGGGATGTGCTCTCCCTCCAGATTTACACCACGGACCTGCGCTAACAATCAACAGGATCACCCTTGGGCTGCAGTGCCATCTCTCCACCCCAGGTGTCATCGATCAGTGTCGGTTCTTGCATTATCTCTTGGGATGGATGCTGGATCCACGTGGATCTATATCAAAATAAATGAGTTCTGTTGTTGTGCCATATTCTGTCTTTCCACAAAAGCTTCATGGATTAAAAAATAATCTAAATCGACAAATTCATGGAGTGTTGCTGGACAGACGTAGTGCCCCCCCCCGCCCCCCCCGAAGACTAAGCAATTATTGTTATCAGTATGGGGTGTAGCAGTATGGGGTGTAGTCTTGTGTATGCTGGATCGGAACAGGCACCACTGAACAGACTCTGCAGCCAGGCAGTGTCTCCTCTGATGGGTTGCCTCAGGATGACTTGACGCTGCCTGCTGCTCCCTGTGGATTGTTGGGTGCTGGGGCTTGCAGCTGGACTAGCCAGGATGTGGCTGTGGACAGGGAACAGGAATAAGCAGCACGGGGGTGAAGCCACTGAAGTAAGATGAAAGGATGAGAGACAGAAGCAGGGAAATCATTTATAAAAAAAAAAAAAAAAAAAAAAAAAAAAGCAAGATAAAAGAAAACGGAAAAAAAGAGAAAATTTCCATTAAGATAAGTCTGTTGTTGTTAGTGCCATCTCACTGACAGACACAGCAGACAGACAGAGACAACACTAACAGACGGGTCAAAACTTCACCACCCTGGCGGAAGCAACGAACCACACACACACACACACACACAAAACAGCGCCAACCATGGGCACATCACTCTTGACGCTGTGGTTCAACACTGTACCTCGATAGTCTTCCCATCCTTGTTCAGCAGCAGCAGCTCTGGTGAAGCCCCGCCCACTGACTTGAACTCGACGTTATGACTTGACACCAATCAAGGATCACTGCTGGTACTGTTTTAGTGGGCTACATTACATGGATTTATTACCAACAACAGTCTGTCATATACATACTGTGCTAGTGGGCTGCATTACATAGGTTTATTACCAACAACAGTCTGTCATATACATACTGTGCTAGTGGACTACATTACATGGGTTTATTACCAACAACAGTCGGTCATATACATACTGTGCTAGTGGGCTACATTACATAGGTTTATTACCAACAAGTCTGTCATATACATATTGTGCTAGTGGACTACATTACATAGGTTTGTTACCAACAACAGTCTGTCATATACATACAGTGCTAGTGGGCTACATTACATAGGTTTATTACCAACAACAGTCTGTCATATACATACTGTGCTAGTGGGCTACATTACATAGGTTTATTACAAAAAAACAGCAGTCTGTCATATACATACTGTGCTAGTGAGCTATATTACATGGGTTTATTGCCAACAACAGTCGGTCATATACATACTGTGCTAGTGGGCTACATTACATAGGTTTATTACCAACAACAGTCTGTCATATGCATACTGTGCTAGTAGGCTACATTACATGGGTTTATTACCAACAACAGTCTGTCATATACATATTGTGCTAGTGGGCTACATTACATAGGTTTATTACAAAAAACAGCAGTCTGTCATATACATACTGTGCTAGTGAGCTATATTACATGGGTTTATTACCAACAACAGTCTATCATATACATGCTGTGCTAGTGGGCTCCATTAAATGAGTTTATTACCAACAAGTCTGTCATATACATATTGTGCCAGTGGGCTACATGAGTTTATTACAGTCTGTCATATACATACTGAGCCAGTGGGTTACATTACATGAGTTTATTACAGTCTGTCATACATACTGAGCTAGTGGGTTACATTACACGAGTTTATTACAGTCTGTCATACAAACTGTTCTAGTGGGTTACATTACATGGGTTTATTACAAACAACAGTCTGTCGTATGCATGCTGTGCTAGTGGGCTATATTACATGTTTGTTTTTTTTTAACAAACAACAGTCTGTCATATAGACACTATACTGTACTAGTGGGCTAATTACATGAGTTTATTACAGTCTGTCATACACGCTGTGCTTGTGGGTTACATTACTTGAGTTTATTACAAACAACAGTCTGTCATATACATACTGTGCTAGTGGGCTACAGTACATGGGTTTATTACAAACAGCAGTCATATATATATATTATACTGTGCTAATGGGCTACATTACATGGATATATTACCAACAACAGTCTGCCATATACTTGAGTTCATTATGAACAACAGTCTGTTATAATTATGCACGTTTATATTACAAACACCAATCTGTCATATACACAAATGATATTACAAACAATAGTCTGTCATACATGTGAGTATATTACAGTCAACGGTCTGTCGTACAAAGTCATACACATGAGTATATATTACAGTCAACAGTCTGTCGTACAAAGTCATACACATGAGTATATATTACAGTCAACAGTCTGTCGTACAAAGTCATATACATGAGTATATGACAGTCAACAGTATGTCATACAAAGTCATACACATGAGTATATATTACAGTCAACAGTCTGTCGTACAAAGTCATACACATGAGTATATGACAGTCAACAGTCTGTCATACAAAGTCATACACATGAGTATATGACAGTCAACAGTCTGTCGTACAAAGTCATATACAGGAGTATATGACAGTCAACAGTCTGTCGTACAAAGTCATATACAGGAGTATATGACAGTCAACAGTCTGTCGTACAAAGTCATATACATGAGTATATGACAGTCAACAGTCTGTTGTACAAAGTCATATACATGAGTATATGACAGTCAACAGTCTCTTGTATAAAGTCATATACATGAGTAAATGACAGTCAGCAGTCTGTTGTATAAAAATCTACAAAATCATATCAATGACTAGCTGTCCACCCACATCCATCCCTCCCATTCTCCCTCCATCTCTCCCTGTCCTCCTCATCCCCCCCCCCCCTCCACTTCCCTTTCCATAATTATCTCCCCCTTCCCTTTCCTCTCCTCCCACATGACCCCCCCCCCTCTCCTTCCTCCCCATCCTCTAATCCATCTTCTTTCTATGCTCCCGTCCTTTCCCATCCTATCTTTCTTATCATCCCCTTTCCTTTACTGTCCCCCCCCCCCCCCCCCCCCCCCCATCCTATCCCTTTGATCCCTGAATCCCAACTTTTTTTCTTTTTCTTTTTAACTAAAGTTGTATCTTTTCTCCCATTAAAAACACAACCATGCATCCGTCTAACACAAACAAAAGATTCGCATCTGATGTGGTCAGTATGCTGTTGAGTCTGTTGCAAAATTGAAGATCAGACGAAAACTGCTGAATCTCAGAGGAAAACTGCTGAGGATTCGCAGTCCCCCTTTCCTTTGTCCCTCACACATTCCCTCCTCCCCCTTTCTCTCTATGCCCCATTCCCTCCCCTTCTCTCCCCTCCCACACTCCTCCCTTTCCACCCCCCCCCCCTCAACTAAGTGCTCCTGAAACATGTATGCCCAAGAAGTATGCTTCAGTTTGTACACACACAGACACACATGACATACACACTACATTAACCCACACAATATGAAGTTCACCTATACCTCCCAAGCATACAAGCCCACATCACCACACACACATATGTGCACTTGACACACACATTATATTAACCATGTACATACTCACATGAATTATACCCAAGTCTTCCAAGCATACAAGCGCACAGTACCACAACCTCAAAATCACCATGTACATACCCACACTATATGAATTACACCTGTATTTCCCAAGCATACAAGCGCAAAGTACCACAACCCCCAAATCACCATGTACATACCCACACTATATGAATCATACCCCTATCTCCCAAGCACATGAGCGCACATTACCACAATCTCAAAATCACAATGTACATACCCGCACAATATGGATTACACCCATATGTTTCCCAAGCGTACCATCCCTCATTACCACAAGCTCAAAATGTCAAAACACCAAGACTACCCAACACCAAGAACATGAAGCATATGACTCCACATGACAATATGCAGGAAAACGCCTTTTTTTTTTTCCCCCAGGATTACAAGACGATCGTTTCAAATTTGACTGTGGCATCTTAAAACCTAATGCACTATGCACCTGGCTGCATCACACTGGGTACCAAGCTGTCTGGAATCCACTTAAACACACACTTTACAATAATGATCGTGGACTATGTCCTAAAATCTCAATGCATGCATCCAATGTGCATGTAGATTCTACAAACAAACCATATCATGCTTCACCTTAGCATACTCAGGTACGGTAACAGTTGTAGTAAATCGGGCATACAACTAAGAAACAGCCGTTCTGTACATAGAGAAAGTAACGCATCTTATATTCAAAAGCACCCTTCTTGTGGCTGAACCCCCCCCCCCCCCCCTTTTTTTTTTTTTTCTAATATAAAAACCAAGAATGTGTTTACATTTTTGATGGTCTTGTTGCCGCCAAACTACAGTATGCATGTTCTAAAAAAAGAAATTACAAATGAGAAACGTATAAGAGTGTTAATGCAATCAGATAAAAACAATTTAAAGGAGGACTGGATCAGCTGGTGAGGTTGATGTGGCAAATGGGGAAGGAAGAGTCTTGTTTCAGGGTTCACACTGGCCAAACAGATGCTGACTTGGAGGATCTCCCATTTTTTAAGTGCCACACACCAAATCTATTGCTGAACAGTGAACGTGCACGCACTAAACAGATGTTAAAACAAGCTTTCCAGGGAAAGGAGAAAGTGCAGCAGAATAAACTACACTTCCCTTGGGCAGAAGAGAGGCATACAGTCTGTACAGTCTACACCATGCCACTGGCTGATCTGATGATTTGTTTCTAGACCCCCCCCCCCCCCCCCCTTCCCCCAAATACAACTTTTAAGGTTCAAGATTGCCTTGAGGAACTGGGCCCAGGAGTAGGGAGGGGGTGTGCGGGATGCAAACGGCAGTTGCTTGACAGTGGTGGGTGTTTTTGCCGGTCAGCATGAAATATGGACTGGTACACTCATGGGAAGGCTCCCATGGAGATTCCATCATGTCACATCCAGTGGCCATTACACAATGGCATCTGCCACAGACCAATTATGTTCCTTGACGTCTTAAGAGAAGGCCCTGCACATGTCAGCACCCTATGTGAACACAGCTCAAGCTTCCAAGGGTGGTGCAGGTTTGCTCCCAGCTGCTATGTTTGGCAGTTAAGGACAGTACTTCTCTGGGTCCTACCTGCACCTTTGGGTGTATCTTTTCTTCTTCAAGATAACTAGTTTGCCTTGGGGAACTGGGCCCAGAAGTAGGATGGGGAGGGGAGGGGGGGGGGAGTTAGATCTTTCCACCCTCTACTTCTCTTCTCCACCCCTTCCCCCCCAGTTTGTGCTTGACTAGGGATCTGCCCACTATGAATGATCGACCAATTTCAGTCAAAGGAAAGCCAACTGATTTCACAGGAAACAAAATAATGCTGTGGCAGACACAACTCTACAGCTGGGCTAGAAAAGATTAGTTCTTGTCCCTTTACTGTTCATCAACTACACCAGGGAAGGGTCAGACCTCAGCCAATCAGCACGCACTTTACACCCAAGGACTCCCGCCGACCTTTTGGAAGCCAATCAAGCAATGTTGTTAGGGTGAGGGGGCTGGGGAATCGGAGTGCCCCCATCCTGAAACCGTGGTGATGGTTATCCAATGGCAGACACAGCAAAGGGACAATTGCCCGGTGTACATGCACTATATAAATGAGGCACTCAAGCAATGACTGGTGAAGACACAAGAAACAAATGCTACGGGTTTTTTTCTGTTTTTCTTTGTTTGTTTTTTGTTGTTGAGCTTTTTCCTTTTTCTTTTCATCTAAGCGTTTCAAAGAAATCAATGAGATCAGAGATTAATGTTGAATTCAATTAAAATTAGAAACAAATTAGTAACTGTTGGCAACAAAGGACACTTATGTAGCCTGACAAGAGCAAAAACTGACTTTTACTTCATAATACACTGCGCACAACAAAAATGTCATATTTACCCTTCCCCTCACCCTCTCAACTGAGCATGAGGCTATTACAGACTCGCCCTCATGATGGGTTATGCACACTCCTTTGATTTGATGCCATACCCTGACAAGACCAAGTACACACCTGTCTACCTCAAAATTGAACCATTAGTATTCTATGGAGTAAATTTTAGGATTCCATGACAAATTTTTTTTTTCTTTCTTACCTTGAACTTTAATATGGATCTTATATCGAGCAATTCTTGCAGCCAACTCACTGTGCTGTACTCACACTCAAACCAACTAGCACAAGTGCATGGATCTTATATCGAGCAATTCTTGCAGCCAACTCACTGTGCTGTACTCACACTCAAACCAACTAGCACAAGTGCATGGATCTTATATCGAGCAATTCTTGCAGCCAACTCACTGTGCTGTACTCACACTCAAACCAACTAGCACAAGTGCATGGATCTTATATCGAGCAATTCTTGCAGCCAACTCACTGTGCTGTACTCACACTCAAACCAACTAGCACAAGTGCATGGATCTTATATCGAGCAATTCTTGCAGCCAACTCACTGTGCTGTACTCACACTCAAACCAACTAGCACAAGTGCATGGATCTTATATCGAGCAATTCTTGCAGCCAACTCACTGTGCTGTACTCACACTCAAACCAACTAGCACAAGTGCATGGATCTTATATCGAGCAATTCTTGCAGCCAACTCACTGTGCTGTACTCACACTCAAACCAACTAGCACAAGTGCATGGATCTTATATCGAGCAATTCTTGCAGCCAACTCACTGTGCTGTACTCACACTCAAACCAACTAGCACAAGTGCATGGATCTTATATCGAGCAATTCTTGCAGCCAACTCACTGTGCTGTACTCACACTCAAACCAACTAGCACAAGTGCATGGATCTTATATCGAGCAATTCTTGCAGCCAACTCACTGTGCTGTACTCACACTCAAACCAACTAGCACAAGTGCATGGATCTTATATCGAGCAATTCTTGCAGCCAACTCACTGTGCTGTACTCACACTCAAACCAACTAGCACAAGTGCATGGATCTTATATCGAGCAATTCTTGCAGCCAACTCACTGTGCTGTACTCACACTCAAACCAACTAGCACAAGTGCATGGATCTTATATCGAGCAATTCTTGCAGCCAACTCACTGTGCTGTACTCACACTCAAACCAACTAGCACAAGTGCATGGATCTTATATCGAGCAATTCTTGCAGCCAACTCACTGTGCTGTACTCACACTCAAACCAACTAGCACAAGTGCACCAGACACACACTGCACCTATTCAGTTGACCATCTCCTTAAAACAAAAACAAACTATTATAATGCCCTCCTCCCTTTCACCCCCCCCCCCCCCCGCCCACACACACGCACACACAGTGACAGACAGTCACACACATGTATACCCTTTATACAGTTTTCATTTTCCATCTTTCTCCTCTCTTTGTAATGCCACTCGATCCCCCCCCCCCCCCCCCCCCTGTTTTTGGGGGGTGGGGTGTGGGCGGGGGGATTGGAGCTAATCAACAGTAGAAGTTAAAGTGACAGACACACCTTGAGCAATTTTGCTGTCACTTGTGTCAGGAAACATCTTCTTCAATAGGGAAGAAGACGATCGGTGTTGACAGGGACAGATTCACGTCAGCCACCAGCCTACACATCATCTCAGCGTTTGTCACCTGCTGCTCCAGGTCCCCCATTAGACTTCGCCTTGGCCTTTTTCAATGCTTGTACAATTGAAGGTGTTCCTTTCACCATTTTCGATAGTTTTTTAATGCGATTTTGACGAAACATGCTTTATGCAGTCGTTGCGCCCTCCATGAGCACAACTAAAATCCGTTTCGCACAATGTGCACCACACCAAAGTTGGACCTTTTTTGAGGTTGGGACTAAGCACTTCCAAGTTGGCATGGAATGCGTTCAGGAAAGCTTGCTCCATCATTTTAGCAACCTTATTTTCAACATCTAGCTCTTCATCACTCTTATGAACGCGTGATTTTGC
The DNA here is from genome assembly GCA_033310375.1 of Conus canariensis. Taxonomy (NCBI): domain Eukaryota; kingdom Metazoa; phylum Mollusca; class Gastropoda; order Neogastropoda; family Conidae; genus Conus; species Conus canariensis. The sequence continues at coordinate 17,912,882 of CM065736.1, read as the reverse complement.
TGGTGGCGGCATTCTTTTAGTGAATATCTGTCAGTCGCTCACTGTAAAAGATGGCCAACCATGGTGTAAGCAAGCACGCACAAACTGGAACTGGGGACAATAAATTACCTCTTCAAACAGGTAAACAGTACTTTTTTTTTGTAGCCAATGTTGCCGATTTTCATATTTTTGTCCTACTTGGTGTATTATCGTATTTTCCATTCAAATTTCGTAAAATATGCTAAAAAATCGTAGGGTAGGTAGGTCTGCAAGTACCACCACCACCGCCACCAACCCTGACCACGTGAACAACCACAAATTCCTTTGTGTTCATTTCAGGATACAACAGAGGGAGATCCTGCCTGATGAACCTCTTCACCTCTGGAAGCTTATTCAAACGTCATCCAGAGCAGCTCTGAAACAGCAGAACAACATGGCATCACTGATTCTACACGCCCAACGTCATCCTCAGTCATTATGATGAAGTCTCCAACTTTTATCGTGTGAAGACCGATGGGATGCTTTGTGAACTGCAATGTAACCTTGTGCCAACCAAAGGGGCACTTTGCAAATCATTTCCCAGTGAAAGTGGAGAAATCTGAGTGCCATTTTTGACTAATATCATTGTTTACTTTCTATCTTTCATATTCAAGATGCTAAAGAATCCAGGTGAAATCGTTGAACAAAAACTTCTATAACCAGGTTCACATACAAATTAAGTAAAAAGAATGATTACAAAAAGAAAAAAAAAAATTCCCTCAGCTGCTTAGACTGTATGAGGTAAATACTCGGTTTAGTTTTGTTTGCAAGCCTTTTACTGTAGTCCATTTATAATTCTGCGTCAAGTGGGAAGAGCGATGCATAGATAACAAGAACTAGTCAAGTAATGGTTCTAAAAATAGTCTGCATCGTTCTTAGAAGCTGAAGCAAGGATTTCTGCTGCACCGAGAGCAAATTAACAGCCTGACAACTTGGCGGCGACAGATAATGAATACGTCCATGCTATCATTATCAGGTTAATTAGGCCAAGTTGGCTCTAAATTGGCAGTCAGCATGACATGAATGTCCAGGCTCACTGTTCAGGGAATCGTCATTCAGAAAAGTATAACAGATTTTGAACACAATACATCAGGACAGAGCTGAGTACTACATGGCGGCAAGTCACATGACACAAAATGCGTCTTTGGACAACGTTATGCGCTGCATGACAAAACTAAACCGAGCACGTTAGACTCATGAAGCAGTCAATTCCTCCACGGCTGGAACCTTTCCTGTTTACAGCATTATGCAGTTTCCATGCTATCTACTAAACTTAACTTTCATTTATTCATTAAAAAAAAAAATATCTGGGTTTTAAAATAATGTATATTATAAAATCGACCCCTTTTGCTGAAATGTTCTTAACCTAACATACATCAGCCAAGGTTCATGAAAAAAAAAAAAAATCAATGAAATGACAGAGCAATAACCGTATTTATTTCAGAATGTGATGATGGTGTGATTCACTCTAGCATGACAACGCCATAAACAGAAAATGTTCCAGCAGTCAAACGGCAAACAGAAGACAATAACCAAAATGTTGAATGAAACCTAGACCATCTTGACATCGAACAAACAAGGCTATAATAATGGAAAAACAAAAAACACAAACAAAACAAACACCAACTTAACAATATTAAGATGAAAGCGTGGTAAGCAGCGCATATGAGTTGTGCAATGGAAGCAAATGGTCGCTTCAAATCCCAGCTGGTGCCAAGAGAGAAAACTCTGCAAAACTGCACAAAAAAGGTGTGTGTACAGCAAAACTCAAACTGCAAGCAGACAACAGAGCCAAGATTCACTGTTCAGAGATCAACACCCACACACATGACAGCTAACCTGAAGACCACTTCTGCTGCTGGTCATTTGTGCCCATAGTGGTTTCTGACTGCGTTTTGTCCCACTATCAGGCATCTCCTAAATTCAGTCACCATACTCTTACAACATTCAACAACAACAAGAACAACAAAAATTACAGAACAGAACCACTTTAAAAGCTGGTGGCAGAACCTCCCCATAATACGTCTATAAATCCCTCAAATCGGGATCTAAAAACATGGATGAGAGCCCGAAATGGGTTGAGGTAATTATAAACTAACAAGAGGAAAAATGTTCCTAAACTTACAACAAAAAAAGGCAAAAAAAAAAAAAAAAAAAAAAAAAGAACAAATGGATGGATTGTCAATTGGAGCATCTTTCTCGGGAGGTGACTGACACGGTATACCATGAAGAACTGAACGCTGAATTCTTGGGTCAAGGATACTACAGAGGGAGGTCATCGTTGATGAACCTCCTAACCTCTGGATGTCTATTCAAACGTCATCCAGTGCAGCTCTGAAAAGGCAGATTTTAACACTCTTGTGTACACCATACTCATTTCAACATAAACTCAATGAAATCACTCTCTTTTTTGCTACATAACATGCACACACACACACATGCATGCACACACACATGCTTGCACGCGCACACACACACCCACCCTGCTCAAAACTCCCACCATACATAATGATTTTCCTGATGATGCATGCATATTCACTTAAAATACTTTAACATAGGATTTAATCATGCACACAAACATATTTAGTGTGCACATCTGTATATACACATACGCACACACCCAGATGCATGTGCATAAATCTCTCTCTCACACACTCAAACACAAACATACAGCATGATAACACAAATTGTACGGGCATGTATGCTCACACACACACACGACACAGCATGCGCACACTGATACACACACACACACTCGCACCTATACACACACATACACACTGATAGAGCCATTCTTTTGTCCCCAGTTCTTTAGCTTAAAGACATAACCCCACCACTCCTTTATGTTCCTTCCCATTATAGCACCCCCTCCCCTTTGCTCCACTCTTTCCCCCTGAATGCATCCTCCTCCCCCCTCTCTACACAGTATCGTTTCTTTTTTTCATCTTTTTTACAAATTGCCTCTCATTACTTACACTGAAAGAATCTACACTGAACACACCCACACAAACACAAACACACAACGATACAGCCACTCCTTTGTATCCATTTTTGTCTTAACTATGTAACCTTACCATGCTTTCTTAAACATTACAGCACCCATCCCCTTTCCCTCTGACTGATTCCCATCCCCCCTTCTACTCATCTACTGATCTAGTGCCTTCATTTAAAATAAATTCTTTTTTTACACCATTAAAATAATCTACACTGAAAAGATCTAAAACAGTAGACACATATACACACACTCTCTCTCTCTCTCTGGAACATAAAAAATTCTGAAACTTTTGAAAAGTATACAATAACAATAACAACAAGAACAAAACCTTCAAAATCTGCAGTACCATGATCATTAAGACCAAGACATGCACGCCTGAACATACACACTTTTAAAATGTCCATTTTCTGAATGGTAAAAGAAATTTCTCTTTCATATGTGTTTGAAAGGAAAAATTTCAAAATGTTTAAGAATTCTGAGGGTATACTGTAACTGAAAACCCCGTGTGTTTGTACTCAAGAAAGTGTAACAATCTGTCCAAAAAGCAAAGATAAAAGATGGAGCAATAGCTCTGGAAAAAACAAGGATGAAAACATCAGTTGTTTTAACTCTGCTGAAGAGAAGGATTCATTCCCAACCCAAATCTTCATCTTCTCAGAAATACTGGAAAGAACAACATTTTGTGAAAGATTTATTGTCCCTCTTCTGAGTCAAGATGAAAAGATTGTTCAGTTTTTTTTAATCAAAACAATGAGGATCCTTCTCATAGCTGCCAACCTTCTAGATTCAAACTCAAAGTTTGGGAACCAGGGGATGAAATGGATGGGGAATCCTGAAGAGGAGGCAGTTCAGCTTTTGACTGAAAGCATGTGTCATTTGACAAATGAACGGTTAAAAAAGAAAACCCATTTTCCAAATTTCCAGTACCCATATAACCACCATTTGGGCTTTACTCTGCTGTACTTTATCATCCCTATTCAAAAATTACCCCCCCCCCCCCCCCCCCTTCAAATCCCACACTTGTTAATAAAATTTTAAAATTCTGGATTTTTTCCTACTGAACTCAGGATTTGGGGAATAATTTCGAAATCAGGAGAAATTCCAGAAAGATTCAGTACTCCGCTCAGAACTGATCTCAAACAAGTTCTCAGTATGTCAGTGGCCTGGAACATTTTGGTCACACTGTTGATTTCCCTGGATCTTGGCTGGTTTTGTGAAAAACGGCTGGGAATGATAACATTAAGTAAAGTCTTATTGTAATTGGTACTCCGTTTGCAGCAGAACAGTGGAAGCTTTAAAGAACAAGCTTTTCACTAGGCATGGCTTACGGCAGGTGGTGAATGACGATCTGCAACTACATGCCTTGTCAGCTAGTGAGTACCAAGCCAACTGAAATAAACGAGAGAGAGAGAGAGAGAGAGAGAGAGAGAGAGAGAGAGAGAGAGAGAGAGAGAGAGAGAAAGAGAGAGAGAAGGAAACAAAAAAGACAAAAGTTAGCGGTTTCAATTTTCATGCATCTTCACAATGATCCCAAACTTGAACAAATATTAAATGTAATGCTGAACAATTAAGTAGTGGGGGAAAACAAGTGCTGGTTAACAATTCTTCCATCATGATTGTAATGTCTTAGCAAAGATTTGGGGGGAAAAAAAAGAAAAAGTGGGGGGGCGGGGGGGTGTTGAAGATGAAGAAAATGGGAAAATATATATTCTAAATATGAGGGAACCATCGCAATCCCTCTCGAAGGCAGATCTATATGTATTGCCTGCTCCTAGGCCTTTCGTCTGCTGGATCGGACTCATCAGAGAGTCACGGCTGATTGTGTCTGTGCTCTTGGCGTCAAATAGACACACCACAGTCTGTAATTCTGTGGTGTTCTCAAACTTTAAATGTAATTAATAGCGAACCGCCAAGAAAACGTAGACAAACAAATCACAAGACAAAACATGACGCGTTTTGACCTCTTAGGTCTTCTTCAGGCAAGATACTAAACACTCAGGACAACGAAAATGAACGAGCAATCACTTAAATCTTCATTCACAAGTGACCTAAGCTGGGACCTGCACATCAACGCCATCTGTGCTAAAGCCAACAAGACCCTTGGTTTCCTTAGAAGAAACCTGAAGATCCCTGCAGTGTGCCTCAAAGAAACAGCCTATAAGACTTTTGTCAGACCGATCTTGGAGTATGCGTGCACCGTATGGGACCCGCATACCCAAGTCAACATCCACAAGATTGAAGCTGTCCAGAGACGAGCAGCACGGTTTGTAGTCAACCAGTACCACAACACATCTAGAGTCACCTTGATGATCGACAAACTGCAATGGCCGACTCTGCAGCACAGACGCAAGGTAGCTAGGCTTGCCATGCTACGGAAAACAATGGACGGAGAGGCGATCGTCGACAAAAGCTGCATCATGCCAGCCCCTCCCAGACAAAGAAGGAAGCACTCCCGCCAGCTCAACCAGATCCAGTGTAAAACCCAATATCGACAAGCTTCCTTCTTCCCCAGAACGATACGTGACTGGAACAACCTGCCTGAAACAGCTGTGGCAGCAGACACCTTGGACACCTTTAAGTCTAGGGTGCCCCCCAGTCAATAGGTAGTTAGATAATAGGTCCCTTCCCCCCCTCCCCATCCCCAGTCTTACCCCAATAGCTTTTTGTTGTTTTTTTAAATTTATTTTTGGGGCCCTGCTGTCTTAGATCAGCAAGGGTCCGGTTAGTTCGAAAGGGCAAAAAGTGAAGTAACAGTAGCCTGCCAGAGAACCCACTTAGAGTAGGACTAGGTTTTTATCCTCACTGTTAGGTCTGTCGCTTTCTATAATTTGTTTTTCTTTCATCGCAACACCACAAAACAGCGGCGTAAAAATCAATTGGATGATTGTGGCCGTTTAAGCAGTAAAAGTTCACTTCAACGCAAGATGGGCCTTGAATGACTGGACCCAAACTTGTTTTTTAGTTTAGATTATGACAAATACTAAGAGTAAGAGTAAAATCACGACCCAACCGACCAAAACCTGCCATAAGGGGACACTGGAAAAGCCACGTGGTCTGTCTGGGAGCCTCAAGTTCCACCAACTCCTGTAATTTAGACCAGCCGATTAGGGAGGCCATTGGGGTTACGAACTGGAATGTAGCTGGGCATACGATACGTCAATACTCAACGCCTCGTCATCAAACAACCAAAGTTTCATTAATAACAGAAACAAGCAATAAGAAGGGCAGACATATCTCGTCTCGTTACCTCTACTCTGGCACTCATCACATCTTGGTCAGTTTGAGTCCAAACTGGTTGAAACACGAAAAAGATAGCAAAAACCATCGCATGGCAACACGTCAGCATTCCGCAACCCGCCATCCTGCACCGTCTGCTACACGTTCTCCCCCTCAGTTTGGAGAATAAACCGTTTTGAGTTGAGCAATATAGGAATAACCTTTTCAAAGGGCATACGCGCGTAATTAATAGATCAGGTGAATGGATAGATACATACGCTAATCATAGAATTGAGCGAGTGCTCTGATTTTCTTTTAATTGTGCATGTCACTGGAAAAGTTCAGGTAATATGTCTTACTATCTGTCAAAACAGCACATTTTCATTATAACAACTTTGCTCATACTGGAAGCTCAGTCACAAGCAACGTCAGTATGCCACCACAAGTCCACTCATCTCCTGGCTCCAATGTTTCCTGATGCAATGATCGATGAAATTCGTCATGGAGGGAACTAACACATGAATTACCAATATAGACTCGGATGTGCCCTGTGGGCCAGTTCTTGGACCCCTTCTCTTCCTCTGTCATATCAATGGCCTCCTCACAGGTCTGCCTCTTTGCAGACGGTGACTGCCTGCTATACAGAGAAATCAACGTCGTCTAGGACCATCTTTCTCCGCAGCAAGACTTGAAGAAACTCGAAGTCAAGATGGACAGTTGGGGAACGTATAATGCTTCTAAGTGCCACCTTCATCCTGAACATTAAAAACAAGACCTCCTTCCACTACCTGCTACACGACACCATCTTGAAGCATGGATCAAACAATCGTCGTCTAATATCATCAATGGTGAACAGACGTTAAATGAACCACTGAACTGATCAAACAATCTCAGCTTGGGCAACCAACTATCCCATGACCTCAGGCGGAGTGAACACATTGCAAAGACTGCTAAGAAAGCCAGTGCAAACCTCAGGCGTTCTGAGATGCAACCTCCGCCATTGCCCTACTGACCACAAGTGCAATGCATACCCATTGCTCATCCACTGTCCTGGAATATGGAGCCATTGTACACAGCCCTTATAGCAAGAAGAACATTGACAATCTGGAGCGAGTGGTAAGAGGTGCAGCGTACTTAACACAGAGGATTACAAACCCATGCCCCTGGCAGCAGGCAGAGGATCCCACAAAAAAGGTTTCCAACACTCCAGGACTGCAGAAAGCGACTAGGTCCCATTTTCGTTTTCAAGGCGATTGAGTGGTTGGTGCTGGCGATACTATCAGACAAATTCTTAACACACGAAAAGCGAGCCAGAGTAATCCACACAAGGAAGGATAATAATTTTGTGTCAAATAACATTGTAGACAATTAAAGAAGGACCATCAGCATGTATTTTACCATCCAAAACGCATCTGCTAAGATATTCGTTTTTGAATCACACCTCTGTAGAACGGAATACTCTCAGTACCAAGTGCACTCTGAGTCCGTCATCAGCTTCTGGCCTTTATTACCAAAGGAGCTTTCCAGCCACCACCTAGTGGATCAGCTGAGCCCCTCCCCCCTCCATATCGTAACTACGTCAGTTATCTGGATCATTCTCTGACGACCAGATAGAGATACAAAACCAGTTATAAATATCCTGGTGTATTCCCTTCAGCTATTACCAGCACAGAAGAAGCGAAAATGTGGGGATGAACATAGATTTAAGGATTGTTTGTGATACAATCGTTCGTACACAAGGGGGTACCAGATATAAATACGTTCAAAGTATTATTAAGCAGGCATGCAGGCTGAAGGCAAAGGTATAAAAAATGAACTATTTAGGCTACTTCTGTTTTCTGTCTGTTGTTTGGTTTAGCAAAGACAACACATTTCCTTCCTTTCCACAGTTCTGTGGCTTAAGCTTAGCTGTGCATTCCATTAATACAAGATCTTTTATTATTCAGGGCTGGGTTAGAGAGCATCCATAAATTACAATAATAGCAGATCCAGCCATGCTATTTGAAGATGGCTACTGATCTCAGTGACCCTCTAGCATGGGTCTGGGTGGGTGGGACATAGCTTCTGTAGTTTCACACTCCCACCTCCCTTCACCCGTCTCTGAAACCTCATCCTCCACCCACATGTACCCTAACACCGTACCGAAAAAAGGAAACATAATGGACACAAATTCTGAAATTTTCAATGAAAGTAAAGAAAATACTATGATTCTAAAAATGCACGGAAGATATTAATGTTAGCTTAAAAAATCATGTTGTGAAATTTTCAATAGAAATAATTAGACTTTAAATTGATCAAAGGTAAAACTCTGATACAGAAGATATACTGTCAACTGAAATGAGACTTTCGGACGAGATGAGAACGAATATCCCGGATTGTAGCACTTTTTTTTTTCTGTCGCAGAGCATACAGCATATTACCAACATGAAGAGCATCAACATACGTCTGCGTGAGAGTGTGAGTGTGTGTATAGGACTTTGTTTTGTTTTTGTTTTTGTCCCTAAACATTTTGCTTAAAATGTTATTTTTTTAAGTCCTGTAAAGTGTTTGCTGGCAGAATTAAAGGCTATGTAAACTTCATGTCTTTATCATTGTTGTCAATAGTTCTAAGTGATCTGGAGAACGACTTGAGTCTCCCCCGAGTTGACTCATCATTGGAATCACCATATTATGTGTATAATCGGAATTAGAAATAAGATGATAGCAGATATCATAAGTGTTTAATGAAGGACTGAACATGAAGAAATAGAGGACATTTTCAGCTTGACTTTTCATTTTAATTGTTTGTTTGTTTGTTTTTTTTCCTGGGAAAGATGACAAAATAGAACTTGTGTCTTGTTGGGATTGATCTCTTCTACTTTCCTTTTTATTTGAATATGATTATGTAGATGGTAGTAACAGAAGTTCAACATGGGTTGCACCGCATTATCAGATATCACACTTTTTTCTTTTCTTTCTTTTTTTTGTTATTGTTATTTATTTATTTTTTTAAAGGAATTTTGATTGCTTTGTTTTTAACATGGAACTCCTAATACCTCGTGCTTGAATTTTGGTTCTATTTTAAAACAGGTGTATGTCCAGTGGCTTGATACAGGTTTAAGCCAATGAAACATCAGAACAGTCTGGGAGTAGGCTACGTGGGAGGGGAAACACATGTTCTGCTGATGACAGATTTCACTTCAGTTATGGGGTTAAAACAATGATGAGCAAACGACAGATTGGTTTTGTTGGCTATGGCCATCTGGGTAAGTTGAAAGATATTCAAAGGAGAGCATTAACTTTAAAGTTACTCACTTTTAGGACAGAGGCGTATTCAGTCACGATTAGGGGCACTACTTGATTTGCTTTTTCCGAAGTTGTGTTAAAACAGAAACAAAACAACAACAACAAAAACAACAACAACACACACACTGACGCACGCACGTACGCACGCTTGCTTGCTTGCGCGTGCAACAAAAACATGCTCGGATGCAAACACGAGCATGTGTGTGTGTGTGTGTGTGTGTGTGTGTGTGTGACGAAGTAAATGACTGAAATAGTGGGTCGGTCACTTGTGTGTATTGTGTGTGTGTGTGTGTGTGAAAGAGAGGGATTTTATTGTGGCCATGAACATATTGTTGAGCTTGTATTTTCCCCCTGATTCCCACCTCTGAGTCCAGTTTTAGGGTGTATTTTGTTGTTGTTATTACTTTTATATCTGGCAGTGTGGTATAAAAAAAGGGGCGCATTAAGGCACTAGATCATGAAAAAGAAGCAGGAATGCTGTCTGCATCATTTGCACAAATCTCTGACTGCAGCAGTTTTAATGACAATGAAAGTACCTACCCTTTCTTTCTTTTTTTTTTTTTTTGCTTTCCCATCTTCTGTGCCACCTCAGTGGCATTAAATCCACACTGCTCATTCTGACCACAGCTGTCCACAGCCACAGCCTGGATCTACCTTAGCAGTGAGATGACAGCCATAAATTTATTAGTTTGTTTAAAACTTGCTTTTTGTTTGTTTGTGTTTTCTTGCAGGCTGATCTTCTGTGGCACTTCAGTTGTATTATTCATATATGCAGCACAACATTCATTCTCCTGCTCCCATCCACATCCGGGTTTGTTGTGTCGCAGCCCTAACACCAGCCAACACAGAAAGCGGTCAGTATCAAGTCATCAGGAGGCAGGAAACTTGAGAAGTCGCTACACTGCTGCCAAGTCACTTTGATGGTGTTTGATCCTGTCACTTTGATGGTGTTTGATCCTATCTGTTTTGATCCAACGTATGCAGGACACCATATATTAAGCTCTGCACTGACATCAAGGAATGCTTAGTCAAGGAGTCAGTGTAAGTGAGCTTCCCCTCCGGCACTGCTTCTGTCCAACTACATTCTCCATGAACTTGGTGATACCAGTAACTTTGATGTGAACTTATAAGCAGCTGAGATATGGAAAGAAATTCGAAAGTGAGGTCACCACTTGAGCATGGCATAAATGGCCATAAAATTGAAGACTTAAAGAAAAATACTGATCGATGAGAATGATGAAGATGATACAATGGAGATCTAGTTTGGTCAGAGATTATATGACAGGGTTATACTCTACTGTTGGTTTCATAATGCATTCCTGCTTCATCCAGGCCTGAGAGATAAACATTCTTATTACAACTCTGGGAAGGAACAAGTGGAGACAGAAAAATCCCACAAATAATAAGTTCTGATGGGAATCGAACCTGCAACTGCCTAAACTGCAATCCCCAGTGCTAAGCACTGCCTCATGACAGCTGGTAACTTACTTTTTTTCCCCCCAGAAAATGAAACAAAAGCAAAAAAATTGAGTTATTGTTTCTTAGTGTTTACCAAGTAAAGCAGTCAGCTGTCTTTCTGATAAGGTTATCATGTTCAGGAGAGATCTATGTGTTCACTCATTTTCTTTTTTCCAGGTGAATATCTTGTGAAAGCGATTAAGGACCATGAGGATCTGGAGCTGGCATTTGTCTGGAACCGAAATGCAAGAAAACTTGCGGGACAAGTACAAAAGGACCTCATTTTGGAAAATCTGGACGACTTTTGTAACTTGTAAGTTTTTCCCTGAACTCTTGTTGAGTAATCTAGTGTTGTTGCTGACAATGCACAATAGTGTCTCAAAAATTGATGTTTATTGTGTACTTCCACAGTTCTGTATTTCTGTGGACATTACCGTAATGCAGCCTGTGAAGTATGCATAGTGTGCTGGCATGTTGTGAAGTGTCACATCCCAACGTACAGGCATAGAAGCAAACATTGGCCATGTTTACATCTGGCTTGGGGCCCAGATTGCACAGTATGGCACAGTGTGGCACAGTATGGCACAGTATGGCACAGTGTGACTTGCTTGATGCTTTGTGTTTACATGGCAGTAGATGGAACCAGGTGATGGCAGGTTTGACTTCATAGATTTTCTCTGGAATTCAGCATGGTAGCTTCCACAAGTAAACACCTGGTGGCCATCAGACTGTGAGCATGGCTGTTAACAAAGGCAGTGATGAAGATAACAATGGCTTTGGTCGCTGATGCAGTGAAGTGTGCGCAATAGGCAACATTTTTTGTGCATGTAAAGTTGAACCTTTGTGCGCAAATGGCCGACTTACTGTCATCTTCTCAGCTACAAATGATTCACAGTTTGCATGTGTTGCAGTGTTTTTTCCACTGCTCTGACTTGCACTCTTTTTCTCTTTTACGCCATGCTGGTCAACAAGGATCTTTCCCATGCATGCAAAGTATGATGAAATTTCTTGCACACGAGTCTGGCATCTGCTGAATGGCTTCACCTGCCAGTACTCAAAATTCATTAGAGCTTTGTTTCATCCTCTGTCCTGCAACTCCTGGCTGTTCTGCCTGCCATCTCATCATCCCCCCCCCCCCCCCCCCCCCCCCCCAAGCTGACAGTGGGAATGGAATGTAGTCAGGTTTTTCCTGCCTTTGGATCACCTCAGAAGCAGTCGTGGCGCGGCATGGCACAGCATGGGCAAAGTAAATGTAAGTGCAACTGCTTGGACCAAGGGCTGGCCTGGCTTGGTAAACAAATGGCCCTATAATCATGTGTTGGTGTATATGTATACATGTAAAACATACATCCATGTTTATGACAATTTTCTGTGCTGAATAAACATGCATGCATATCTTCATAATCTGTGTGTGGGTGTGGATGTGGATGTGTGTATGTATGAGAGAGAGAGGTAAGGTAAGGTAATGTTGTTTATAGCCCAGCCGACGGCAAAGGGCCATATCAGGGCTAGAGAGAGAGAGAGAGAGAGAGAGAGAGAGAGAGAGACACACACACACACACACACACACACACACACACACACACACAGAGGAGGGGGGGGGGGGTATAGGTGGGGAAAAGGTGAGAGTAAAGCAGTGCTTTTTATTCGAGTGTTTGTGTGTGTGTGTGTGTGTGTGTATGTGTGTGTGTGTGTGTGTGGAGTCCTGACATCTATGAGCAGTTATTGTCTTTATCTTTAAAATTTAGACAACAGGAGAAAGGAGAAGCTTAGCTGTATAAATCATAATTATGTGATTTGTCTTCTATAATGTTCATAATCTCAGTCAGTTTAATGGATGTAAAGTGGATTTAGATTATTCGGAGAACAAGCTCTCAAGAAGACTTCATTATCATAATCATGAAATACATTATAACATACTTTCAGTTAAAGTTCAGTGACAGATCTCTGTAAGCAATACTTGAAACCTCAAAATCAATACCTAGCACACATGGGTGGCCCACCAAGTGTGAGCTGGATTTGTTTAAACAAAAAGAAAAAAAAAAGAATTGGCCTCCATTCAGTAGCCAAGTAGCTTAGTAGATAATACATTTCTCGAGTAAATGAAAAACTGTGGGGCCTGTAGGTGTTGTCCTGCAAGGGCAGAGGGTGGGGAGGAAGGGGGAGAAGAGGAGGGGGAAGGGCAGTGGTGCAGGGAGGGACATTTTTTTTTTTTTTTAATAAATATCCCAAACCTGAAGTGACAGTATACTGGTCCTTAGGATGAAATGATAAGTAGAGAGCCTGCATGTGACATGCATTTACCAAGCATCAAAGAATCCATGACAGTCAGTGGGAAGATTCAGTTAAAAAAAAACAACAACAACCAAGATGCAAAGCAAATAAACGTACTCCCAGTAAGTAGTACAAAAAAAAAAAATATATATATATATATATAAGCTACGCACAAAAAGTTAAGGATCACTTTCACAAACATTCATAACTGTCAAAATAAGAAAGTCAATGCGTTGAAGTTTGGCCAACATTTAATTCCATTCTTTAGTGATAACGATACACAATTGCCTTCAATCTCGAGCAATCGTTTGGTGTGTACATTTGATTAAAGTGGGTACGTATCCAAATTTGATTTCCCAAAGTCATTGAAATCACAAGACAGGGCATACTGATGCTCCCAAAAGCTCAGTAATGCGTGTAACCACCATGGCTGTTCTGGCACTCGACGCAGCGAGTCCTCATCGAGTTGACCAGGTTGGTGAAGATCCTCTGTGGAAGCGCCTGCCACTCAGCCTGCAGCATCTGGTAGAGGTGTTGGGCATCCCTGGGAGGGGGGTGGCTCCTCACTTTGCGATCCAGCTCATCCCAGAGGTTCTCAATCGGGTTGAGATCGGGACTGCATGCTGGCCACTCCATTCTGTTGACTCCAGACTGCTGCAGGAAGTCGTTGACCACCCTTGCCCTGTGGGGGCGAGCATTGTCATCCTGGTAGACAGCCCTCGGTCCCATCTGCTGCAGTGTAGGCACAGCCAGCGGTCGAAGGATCTCATCCCGGTATCGGATGCCAGTCAGGTTACCCTGTACATGATACAAGGGTGTTCTGTGGTGAAGGCTGAAGGCCCCCCAGACCATTACAGAACCTCCACCAAAGGCCACCTTTTCTTGGACAGTGGCGTCAGTAAAGCGTTGCCCTGGGCGCCTCCAGACCCTCAGTCGGCCGTCGTTGTGGTGAAGGGTGAAGCGTGATTCATCACTGAACAGGACCTGGGACCATTGCTGACGTGTCCACCTCACGTGACGTGCGTAGAAGGCGCGGCGTGCTGCCCTATGGGCTGGAGTTAAGCGTGGCCGTACTGCTGGGCGACGAGAACGGAGATTAAACCCATGTAGGCGGTTCCGTATGGTCTGCTGGCTGATGTTGATGTTAGTAGCCACCCTGAACTGCCTTTGAATTATGCTGGAAGAGGCTGTTCTTGTCTGCAGGGCTTGTCGTTCAATGAGACGATCGTCACGTGGGGTTGTCTTCTTCGGTCGACCAGATCTGTGTCTTTCATGGACAATCCCAGTGGCTGTGAAGCGTTGAATCAGTCGGACAATGACCGAGATGGACACATGAAGTCGCCTGGCCACTTCTCGCTTGGGAACACCATCTTGGAACCATGCAACAGCTCGTCCCCTATCCAACTCGCTTAATTTTCGTCGTGGAGGCATTGTCAGATCAGGCCTACTACTGGTGGAATGTCTTCTTATATAGCCAAGCGAGCGACAGCATCTCACACATAAACAGCAGTGCTTGCACGTGCATAATGGTTTTTCCATCTGGCAAGTGCAATGTGTTCAGGCAGAACGGTCCAAAACAAGGTCATTTTTCGCAAGTTTCCGCTTTTCCGTTTGCGGCCCAGCTCAGTAGTAGAGAATCCCGTGCAATTTTCGCACTAACACAACATCGCCCACTTATAGCTGAACAAGAATTCATGACAATTTGGCTGGACTAAGAAATAAATAACAGTAGCGAACTGAGTTTATTACGCACCTGTTTTCACATACCGATCCTTAACTTTTTGTGCGTAGTATATATACACATATATATAAATCAGTCACTGTAGCACTTTGTCCCCTTTTGGTGGTAGAAATTTTGTATGTAAGAGAAAAGAAAAAAAAAATGCTGCTCTCCCCGGCAGGGATATGAACCCGGGCACCCGCATGACAGGCAGGGATACTAACCACTATACTACCGAGGAGCTTACAGAAATTGGTTACACTTAAGTTCATAAACCATTATTGCTTAAACTGTACATCACAAAATTATCATTTATAGCCGTTAGTAATGGCTATTCTAGTAAAATAAAACATCGGGCATCATCTGTGACCCATAATGAACATATCTACAAATTTTCAGAAAGATCGGTCCAGCAGTTTTGTCTGGAGTGAGTGGAACACATTTTGACCATGGACGGACAGACAGACAGACACACAGACAGCATTTCTTCGTTCCCATTCTAAAGTACTCCCTGTTCTTTTAGAACTGGGAGTACAAAAAAAAAAAAGAAAAAAAAAATCTACTTTCATGAGCACACAAAAACTTACATGGGCAGATAAAAAGGGGAGAATAGCAACATTTGGTTATTTGCATTGTATGGCAACCTTCTCTATGTTGTCCAGTGAGAGTATTATGATTTTTTTTTTTTACAGAAAAGAATCTGTTGTGATAATGAAATTACGCAAAGCAGTTTTGGTAAACTTCTGTAGCCCATCATGCCTTGCTTTCAAGATGGCCTCAGTTTTAATGTCCTCTCTTTGTCCATGCCTGTGATTTTCTTGTTTAAAGTCATCAGCAGTGGCAGGTTTGTGGGACTGTCATTGGATGGACATGGTGGCGCCCTCCAGAGGAGGAGGCTCTTTCACGCTGGTTCTGTGGCAATTATCACAGTCACGAGGGGCATAGTACATGGTGTACTGCTTATGCTGGATCAGAACAGGCATCACTGAACTCTGCTGAAGAGTCTTGGCAGCAGTGCTGTGTCTCCTGTGGTGGGTTGCCTCATGATGACTTGACATTGATCGCTCCCTGTGGATTGAGGTGCTGGGCTGTGACTCAAAAAACCTGGATGCGGCTGCATACAGAGGAGCCTGGAATGAGCATTGTGAAAATATTGCCACAGGGAGAGCATGAATGATGATCCAGGCTAAAAATAGACAATGTGTTGGAAATCTGTAAGGGAGGTAATCTGTGTTTCAGCTCAATTTCAGTGAGAGCCTGAGATTTCAGAGTGACCCAGCTGTTTTCATGGGACAGATACCGTTTATGGGCATCCCAAAGCAACTTTGCCCCACCCGTCAGAATAATGGTTTGATCAGTGTGAGGTGATGCCAGAACATGGGCGTGAAATGATGCTCCTGTGATGGATACAGGCAATTGTCCACTTGTTTACTTAGTGTGCACTTTGGATCAAATGTTTGACAAGGGGCTGGAATCGCTCAGTTGGCAGAGCGCCGGACTCATAATCATGGTGATGGTGGTGTTGTGGGTTCAAATCTCTGCCAGGCCATTTCAGTACAGGGGGCTTTTTCCCTCAAAGTTAACATTGGTTCTGACTCCGTTTCCTATACAGTCCTTCAAATGAGACTATAAACCGAGGTTCCGTGTGTGAACGCACGCATAATATCTTGCACACACGTAAAATCCCATCACCAACTTTCGGAAGAGTAGGCCAGTTTGGCCGTTGGTATGGATGACACGTTACACACAGCATGCACCCTGCGTAAGAAATGAAAAAAAAGAATGAAGGAAGTAAAGAAACTGAGTGAACGATATTGACTGGATGACACGGGAAACGACTGAATGAAGCGCCAGCTGGCAGCTCTTCAGTCGGCACTACCCAGGTAGGCAGCCCGTTGTGTAAACGAGTGTTGATGAATAAGTGCAAATGGTGGATGTAAGCGCATTGAGTTGTGTAACAAGAAATGCGCTATATAAGTATTATACATTATTATCATTATTATTATTCATACTGAGAGAGTGACTGACTGATAGTAATTGAACCACTCACTGATTGATTGATTTTTTTCTTCTATTTTTAGCTCAGCCGACCTGATCGTGGAAGTAGCGCATCCTGTAATCACTCAGCAGTATGGCGAGATGTTTTTGTCAGCTGCTGATTATCTGGTAAGATTGTGTGTAGCATCTATCAATCTAACTGTATCTATATATAAATAAATCTATATCTGTCTATTTATCTGTCTATGTATATTCATATTACCCCTTCTAGGAGATGAAAGGCATTAGGGCCAAGTTTTATTGTTTGATTATATGTCTCTCGGTCTGTCAGTCAATCCATCTGCTTATCTATCTATCTATCAATCTTTATATCTATCTATATTTATATATATACCTGCACACTAGTATTTCACTTACATGTGGACTTTAACACACACACACACACACGCACACACACACACACACGCACACACACACACACACACACACACACACATACACAAGCATGCACATGCCCTTCTCTAATATTACTGTTAGTGAACAGACTTACAACTGATGAACAATGAATAGGATTCCCTTCCATGTGTGCACACTCACAAACACACATACATACGTGCACACACATAGGCATAGCTATGTGCATTGATTATTTATGTACACTTACATTGTGACAAGCTTTGATGTAAATTCATGCGCATATATTGACAGAGGTTTCGGGTCAGAAATACACATGCACACACTCTCAAAAAATACCTATGCTAGTGTCCATCCAGTATCTAATCAAAAAATTGTTTTTCAGTGTACATCCTCATTTCTGTAAATAAAGAGTCTGAAATGAATGTTGCAAAAGCAAAATGTTACACGCAGAGTCTAAAATGAACATTTTGAAAGTGGAAAGCATTAACAATGTTACACACAGAGTGTGAAACGAATGTTGCAAAAGTGGAAAGCATTAAAACTGTTACATACAGATCAGAAAATTTACAAATAGCACAAGTAATATCTGGCTCTTAACTTGAGTAAGCAGACATTCACTAGATGATTTAAACATTATGACTGTGGTCTGACAGTGTGATTTTTTCCCCCTTAACTGATTCCATATTCCCTTTTTTTTTTTTTCATCCCCACCTATTATCTCCCCTCTCCCTCTGTTGCCCTAAGCACATGCACACACACATACACATACACAAAATCAACACAGGCCAACAGTCTTCCATCTCCACTGCCTTTCTGGCACCAAACAGATGCAGAACATAGTTTCAAGCCTTCCCCCCCCCCCCCCCCCCCCCTACACACACACACACACTCGCACACACACACTCTCTCTCTTTAGCTGTGTGTGTGTGTGTGTGTGTGTGTGTGTGTGTTGTGTGTGTGTGGTGTGTGTGTCTCTCTCTCTCTCTCTCTGTATCTCTCTGTGTCTTTGTCTGTCTGTCTCTCTTTCTCATTTGTAGACAGGATCATTTTTCAGACTCTCAGTTGTTTTTTTTTTTCATTTTCTTTCTTTTTTTTTTTTGTTGGAAAGGGGCAGAATCTGTCATAATGTGATCGAGCGACCTTCATACACTTTTAAGAACACCGTGCCTCCCTGTTTGTGCTCAGATTGGTTCACCCACTGCAGTGGCAGAGGCTTCCACGGAGAGGGCCATGCGGGCAGCAGCAACACAGCACGGATTGTACGTTCCCTCCGGCGCTTTCTGGGGAGGCGAAGACATCAAGAAAATGGCAGATAGGAGAACTCTGCAGGTAGGATTGGAGGGTTGTTCTGAGGGGTGGGACAGGATGCGAGAGCTTGAAACTATGGACTGGGTGCGAAGGCTTGAAACTATGTTCTGGATTTGAAGGCTTGAAACTTTGGACTGAATGTAAAGGCTTGACACTATGTTCTGGATGTGAAGGTTTGAAACTATGTTCTGGATGTGAAGGTTTGAAACTACGTTCTGGATGTGAAGGTTTGAAACTATGTTCTGGATTTGAAGGTTTGAAACTATGTTCTGGATTTGAAGGCTTGAAACTTTGGACTGAATGTGAAGGCTTGACACTATGTTCTGGATGTGAAGGTTTGAAACTATGTGCTGGATGTGAAGGTTTGAAACTATGTTCTGGATGTGAAGGCTTGAAACTATGTTCTGGATGTGAAGGCTTGAAACTATGGACCGGATTTGAAGGCTTGAAACTATGGACTGGATGTGAAGGCTTGACACTATGTCCTGGATGTGAAGGTTTGAAACTATGTTCGGGATGTGAAGGTTTGACAATATGTTCTGGATGTGAAGGTTTGAAACTATGTTCTGGATGTGAAGGCTTGACAATATGTTCTGGATGTGAAGGCTTGAAACTATGTTCTGGATGTGAAGGCTTGACACTATGTTCTGGATTTGAAGGCTTGAAACTATGGACTAGATGTGAAGGCTTGAAACTGTGGACTGGATTTGAAGGCTTGAAACTATGGACTGGATGTGAAGACTTGAAACTATGGACAGGATTTGAAGGCTTGAAACTATTGACTGGATTTGAGGGCTTGAAACTATTGACTGAATTTGAAGGCTTGAAACTATGGACTGGATATGAAGACTTGAAAGTATGGACTGGATTTGAAGGCTCGAAACTATGGACTGGATGTGAAGACTTGAAACTATGGACTGGATTTGTAGGCTTGAAACTATGGACTGGATTTGAGGGCTTGAAACTATGGACTGGATGTGAAGGCGTGAAACTATGGACTGGATTTTAAGGCTTGAAACTATGGACTGGAAGTGAAGGCGTGAAACTATGGACTGGATTTGAGGGCTTGAAACTATGGACTGGATGTGAAGGCTTGAAACTATGTTCTGGATGTGAAGGCGTGAAACTATGGACTGGATGTGAAGGCGTGAAACTATGGGCTGGCTTTGAAGGCTTGAAACTATGGACTGGATGTGAAGGCGTGAAACTATGGACTGGATTTGAAGGCTTGAAACTATGGACTGGATGTGAAGGCGTGAAACTATGGACTGGATTTGAAGGCTTGTTTTCTTCTTCTTCTTCTGTGTACGCAGGCTGATGCTCCTGCGGACACCCTCTGTATAGGGGGTGGAGTTTTGTGTGGATGACCGTTTTTTTTATCCCACCATTAAGGCAGCCATACTCCAGCTCCGGGGAAGGTGCATGCTATGTGTAACGCGTCATCCATACCAGCAGCCAAACTGGCCTTCTCTTCTGAAAGTTGGTGATGGGATTTTACGTGTGTGCAAGATGTTACGCGTGCGTTCACACACGGAACCTCGGTTTATAGTCTCGTATGAAGGACTGTATGGGAAATGGAGTCAGAACCAATGTTAACTCTGAGGGAAAATTCCCCCTGTACCGAAACAGTCCGGTGGAGATTCGAACCCGCAACCCCAAGATTACGAGTCCGGCACTTTACCACTGAGCTATTCCGGCCCCCTGTGAAGGCTTGAAATTATTGTTGTATTTATATTCATCTACCAGCATGTGGTACACAAAACAAAACAGTCATGTTTAGGGAAGCTGTAGACGGTGGTCCTGATCATGTGTCTAGGTAAGGATTGTTTCGTTGTTTTAAGAGTCATCGTGATTGTGTCTGCCAGACGTTTTAAGACAATTCCCCTGTTTGTGTCTGTTTCAGGATTGTTTCTCTGTTTGAAGATAATGGTCCTGTTTGAATATGTCTACTTGATGATTGTGTCTTTGTTTGACCAGTGTGTTGGGCTAATGCATAGGTCAGACATACGCTAAGTGGTAACCATGAGACCCTCTTCTTACATTCTCTCATCTTAAGTCAGTAATTCATGTATCCATCAGCTTTAAGTCATGCGCAGTGTGGTCTTAAAACTTAGCAGATGTGGTGTGGCGTTTATGGACTAGTCCACATGCAGTTACTCATCCTTGATGAAACTGAAACTGAAACTGTTGAATATGTATCTACCCTATGATTGTTTGTTTGTTTGAAGGCTTTGAAAGTGACGATGAAGAAACATCCATCTTGTTTCAAGCTGGAAGGAGAGTTAGCATCCCTCAATCAGACTGTCACAGATAAGCCAGTGACTCTTTTTGAAGGTGGGAATGTTGTGTGTGTGTGTGTGGTGTGTGTGTGTGTGTGTGTGTGTGTGTGTGTGTGTGTTTATGTGTGTGTGTGTGTGTGTGTGTGTGTGTGTTTATGTGTGTGTGTGTGTGTGTGTGTGTGTGTGTGTGTGTGTGTGTGTGTGTTTGTGTGTGTGTGCATCTGTGTTCATGTGCATGCATTTATATCTGTATTGAAACTACAAGTGTGTGTGTGTGTGCATATGTTTGAGTGTGTGTGTATACATGTGTGTGTGTGTGTGTGTGTGTGTGTGTGTGTGTGTGTGTGTGTGTGCTTGCACATGCATGCATGTGTATTGGGCTTGCATATGTGTGTGTATGGATATATAGGTTAATGTTATGTCTCGCTACGTGAATGCAGCTACTGAGTTGACATAATATAAAACCAACACGAAAAGCAAATGAAACTGGCAGTGCAAAACGTTTTCCTCTGTAATTCCTACATTGGCAATCACAAGTTTTAGAATGATCTACAGTTTGATTGGAAGAGTTCTTTTCAGAAACATCAGCACATACCACTGTCCATTCGGCAGGAAAACAGACACAGTTAAAAAAACACATTGACAGGTCTTTAACAGTGCCAATACACGCAACTCCCCAGCATCTAAATGTAGAAAATGTGTTTGTGGTCATGAAAAATCATTGCATGGGTAGTGATCACAGTGAAAACATTCAACATCGGCAGACATTATCATAGGCAAAATCTTCCTCATAACAAATATCTGTGCAGGTATGTTTGAGGATGTTCATCTGTTTTTGTTTTGTGTTTGAATGTTACAAAAAAAAAGTGTGGTCATTTGATTCTTTTTCCATGTGTGGTCACATCACCACAAAGTGTGTGATGTCTGATTTCTGTACTTTCTAAGCTCTCGTATACCTTTTCAGTCAAAGGACCAGGTTTGATGAAGACCAAGATATAAACTGGTACTCTTTCTTTCCTTTTTGCGTAGAGTTGTAGGAGAAAAGTAAAGGAGAGCAGAACAACACAAACGGCAGAGTGGGTGTGCATGTGCTGTCTGTGCCTGTCCACATTCAATCAAAGACGTAAGTCTGCTGCGAGTCATTGCATTTACATTCTATGAGGCACATTCAGTGCAAAGAATTTCCATGCCATCCCAACAGGAAGTGTCCGAGAGTTGTGTCCCCTGGCCCCCAACAATGTCAACACCATGGCAGCGGCCGCGATAGCGGCACACAATCTTGGATTTGACAAAGTACAAGGCTGCTTAGTTTCAGACCCCAGGTAAGTCTTTGGTTTTTCTTGTTTGTTTGTTTGTTTATTTTTCCACTTTCACGTGCTGTGAGTCTGCATTCACTCTTTTTCATTTCTCATCACTATTTCATTTTCCATTATAATTCTTTTCATTTCCAGTGGCATTGTTTTCATTTCCAGTATAAGTCTTTTCACTTTCAGTGTGATCCGTTTCAATTCCAATTCCAGTGCCACCTTTTTCATTTCCATTGTCACCATTTTTCCATTTACTGGGTCACTATTTCTATTTTCACGTTTAAAAAAAAATTTTTTTTTTTGCTGTCCCAACCTCTGCGCCACCTCAGAGGCAGTGCACCCATGCCGCTCATTCCAACACCCCGTCCACAGCCACAGCCCAGTCGGCCCCGCCGCAGCCCCCTATTTCCACGTTTTTATATTTCATTGAAATTTTATTCATCCTGTTTGATTTTGAACTGTTTGAGAACCTTTGAATTAAACAGATTAAGATATAATTCTGTGAAAAAATGTTGTTGACATTCAAAGGGAAAAGAAAAACGGTATTAAGATGGTGTATTTGTTTTCTCTGTAGGAAGAACAGGAAAGAAAAGGAAGAATAGGAAAAAAGTTACATTAAGAAAAGGATTAGTTGAAAAAAAAACAAAAAAAAACTATGGCTTTTTGGATGAGATGAGTATTGGTTAGTTGACCTACTTAGGAATGAATGCAGAGATTTGGCCATATTTTTGTTTACTTTTTTCTTCAATTTCTTGTTGTTGTTGCTTTGATGGTGTTTCCCATTATTCCTGAATATGTAGAAAACATTAATTTCAAATTTGATGATCGGAATGATATGATGTAACTTCACAAGGGGCAATTTTGAACTAAAATCTAGGCTGAAAAATATTATTTTCCTTTGTTTAGTATTTGTCATCGGCATGCGATTTCAAACACCACTATTTTGGATTTGATTGACTCTTTGACTTCCACTTGGTGTGTGAGTGTATGTGTGTGCGAGTGTATGTGTGTGTGAGTGTGTGTGCTTGTGTGTGTGTGTGTGTGTGTGTGAGTGTGTGTGTGTGTGTGTGTGTGTGTGTGTGTGTGTGTGTGTGTGTGAGACAGAGAGAGCAAGAGATAGACAGAGAGAGAGAAAGACAGAGAGATAGAGAGAGAGAGAGAGAGTGTGTGTGTATGTCATGTGTGTTGCTGTTTGTGTGCTCTGTGCATGCACATGCTCACATGTTCATTTAAAACATTTGAAAACATTGTGCACTGATTAAAAACTTAAAAAACAAACGAAGAAGCAACAAACTTACAAGGAACTCCAACCCTGTTTCAGTTAAAAAAGAGTTAAAAAAAGAAACTCTTCAGTGCATGCTTTCAGGTCCTTTTTTAATTGTTGACATTTCATTGTGAACTATTCATTTCAAATGTTCAACACCATATTCTTTTTTTCCAGCTGTGCATGTGTATACTGATTAATTCTCAAGTTAAGTGCTATTTTATACAGTAGTCTCAGCGAGAAATTTATCACCATGTTCCCTGAAATGAACAGTGTGGGATGATTGGCATAATAAAATTCAACCGTAATGCAATGAAGGAAAAAAATTTCATGAACTGAAAAAACTTTTTCATTGATTTTTTTTTCCTCCAAATTCAAGGAAAAATATGGTGTCATACTGACACAGTGGTCAAGATTTGCTTAAGAATAAATTGCTCAGCCACACATTCTTCTGATTGTTATAGATTTTGTTAAGAACTACAATCATTTCCCTTTAAAATTCTGTATTACACTGTGTGCTTGTGCTCCATTCATTCAAGTAGTACGTTATCAACATGGAACTTTGGAAAATCGCTAAAACATAAGAACTGTTAAGAGTTGGACAGACATCATTGGTAGTTTCTTGAGTCATTTTTTTTTTCAGCCTTCCAAACTGCATTCATTACACAGAAAAATATTCTTGACCAAAAGAAATGCTGATTGAGAACAGTCAGATCCTCAAAATTGAAAAGTCACCCAGCGTATGAATGCTGATGTTGCATTTTGGGAAGGGAAACAAGGATGTCCCCTGTCTGTGACAGTGATTGTGTCTTTACAAATGAGAACGTCTGTAACATAATCGAACAAGCCATAGGATCACATGGCTACATCACATGATGACCATTCTCAAGAGCAGAAAGAGGACAAGGCACAAACAGGTTCCAAACCGGCCGGCCTGACAGAAACCGTCCTGCCAGACCCAGTGCCAGGGAGATGAAGAAGAGGCAGACAGAAGACGACCTTGGAGGACAGCATCAGGGTGTGGACAGACCTGATGTTTGCAGGTGTTTGGAGGGTAGCAGAGCACCTGCAATGGATGTAGAGGCATTGTCAGGAAGTCATCAGTTGTGCCACAACAAGCCATACCCAGATTCAACCCACGGTTGCAAACTTTGGCAAGATAAAGGAAAATTATTATTATTATTGTTATTACTATTATCATTATCATTATTATTATCATCATCATTATTATTATTATTATTATTACTATTGTTATCATCATCATCATCATTATTATTATAATCATCACTATTATTATTATTATTATTATTATCATTTTGATTGTTATCATCATCATCACCATCATATTATTATTATCATAATTGTTATTATCATCATCACCATCATATAATTATTATCATTATTGTTATCATCATCATCATCATATTATTATTATTTCTTTTTTTTTTTTATCATCATTATTACTGTTATCATTATCATTATAATTACCTGTGCAGTTTGAGAGACTGGCACGTCGTGGAAGTGGAGGCATGGGGAGCAGGTGACATGGCCGCCGACAAAGCCTTTCACACCCACACTGTGAGACGAAACCCTGCCGCCTTCGGAGTGGTCACCGGCACCGCCACCTACGCTTCCTTCCTGTCCAGTCTGCTGGGTCGTGTGATGTGGATCAGAAACTGTCATTATTTGTTTGTTGGCAGATATGTGGTGGATGAGAAAAGTGGAGAGAGGGGGAGGGTGCAGGAAGTGGAGTAGTGGCGGGGAGGTGGGGGGATGTGAGAGTGGGTGAAATGGGCCTCACTGCCCTGTCTCCTGTTGAGTGTTGGGATCAATGACTGGGATGGAAAGGTTTTTGTATTTTGTGTTTTTGGGAGGGTGTGCCTGTGAAATTGTTCTGTGAGAGAGTACGGACCAAAGGTAATTGATGGTAAAGGAATGTGCGTGTGTGTGTGTGTGTGCATGTGTGTGTGTGTGTGTGTGTGTGTGCGTGCGTTCGTGTGTGTGTGTGTGTGTGTATGTGTGTGCGTGTGTGTGCGTGTGTGTGCGAGAACTGGTTATTGTGAAAGGACACACCGAAAGTAACTGAAATTCAAGGAGTGGGAAAACAGAAGCTGGGGGCGAGAGAGTAACGAGTTAGGAGGACTGAATTTGTTTAAAATTGATTGAAAACAAATATCATGACAATCCTCATGACTCACCACGACCAAAGCAACCAACTGAAAACCGTTTTGGTCGTTGTCAAGCCGGTTCTTTTGAACACATTCAGCCATGCAGCGTCCCTCCCTCTCCAGGTGTGATCAGGGCCTGAATCCTCCAACCAGGTGGTTTATCCTGGTTATAGCATTATAGCCACCTGAGAAATTTTTTCTCTCTCCGGCATTTGACTTCATTGTATTTGTGTGGACAACAGAAATGGTGTGGAATGGGAGGAGGGGGGGGGGGGATGAAGGAGGGGAGGGGAAGCAGGGAGAGGTGGTGATGTTCGTCCAGTGGTGCGGATAAAGGCAGCGTGTGAGCCACACTGTGAAGATCAGTTGACTACAGTGAGGAAGAGAAAGCTGGCGTGGTGTGGACATGTGACGAGATCAGGCAGACATAACAGTCCCAAGACCATCCTCTAAGGTTAAAATAATGTTGCTTATAGCCCAACCAGCCGCCATGGTGAAGTTGTTAGCGTCGTGGACTCCCGGCTGGGAGGTCGTGGGTTCGATTCCCATCAGGGTCATGTGGGATTTTTCTGCTCTGACCGGCTCCTACCCAGAGTTGAGTTTGCTACGGGCTTAGATGAGAAGACTGGGACCACACTGTCGAGTTTCATCCACTTAATGGATGCGTCTCTGAGAGTGTTGCTTAAATTCCCTGACCAACACTGCAGGTGTCTGTATCTCTCGGGTCTGATTGATGCCAGGATATATTATGAAAGGAAGCGCAGAGTACAGCCCTGTCATACAGTTTCAGACCGGAATGGAAATCCGTAGCATCATCTTAATCATCCTGATTCTCATCGATCAGCATTAAAAAAAAAAAGTCTCAAATTCTTATTCTGTGGCCCTTCATGCTCTGCTCTCATGGTGACCTCAGTTTTGATGTCCTCTCCACGTCTGTGGCCTTGGTTTAGTTCCGTTGGGGTCACTGGTATCGGTGAGACCATAGGGGCTGTCATTTGACGGACGTGGTGGCGCCCTCCGGAGGGAGAGCTCACTCGCGCCGGCTCCATGACTAAGCAGTTATTGTCGTTAGTAGGGGGCTTAGTAGGTGGTGTCCTGCATATGTTGGACCAGAACAGGCGCCACTGAACACCACCGAAGTGACTCAGCAGCAGTGCAGTGTCTCCTCCGGTGGGTTGCCTCTTGACGACTTGACATTGACTGCTCCCTGTGGATTGCTGGTGTTGGGGCTGCGGTGGAACTGACAGGTTGTGGCTGTGGACAGGGTGTCAGAATAAGCGGCGTGGGTGCAATGCCACTGAGGTGGCACAGAAGATGGGACAGCAAAAAAAAAAAAAATGTTGCTTACAGCCCAGCCGACCGCAAAGGGCCATATCAGGGGATGTCACTGCGTTGAGGTCAACTCACAAGTTTTCAAAAAAGAAAAAAACAAGAACAGAAACTGCCCTCTAAGGACCAGTGCAGGGAAAGAGGGGGACAGACAGTATTGCTGAGCGGACCTTGACAAGCTTTGCGGCAACTCGGGCATTTGTTCTCCTCGGTCATCGGAGGTGGAGACGACAGTGCAGAGTTCAATGGCTGCCGTGCCCACACAGCTCTGATGAGGTTTAGGACCAGGGAATTCTGCAGGAAGACAGAAAATAGTTCATCAGCCTTTTTTTATTTTAACGGTGAACGTTGACGTAATAAGTTTTGATTGAAATAATATGAGAAAGAGAGAGGGAGAGAGAGAGGGGGAGGGGAGAGAGAGAGCAACAGAGAGAGAGAAAGAGAAGGGGAGAGAGAGAGAAGGAGAGAGAGAGAGAGAGAGAAGGGGAGAGAGAGAGAGAGAGAGAGAGAGAGAGCAGAACAGAACAGAACAGAATTTTATTCAAAAAAGGCCAAAGCTCCATTTGAGGGGTGTGAACAATGACAATGAATATATGATACAAATACGAATGAAACTGTCATCCCAATACAAGCATGAAAACTAGGTCACATGCAACACTGAAAACAGTTTACCAACTTACAAAGGAAAATAATGGAAATTCAATAAAGAAAATCATTACATTCGCACATTTATAGACTCAAGTCACAAATTCACATTCATACAACAACAAATTTGATGATTCAAGATATAGCTATTTCCTTCTCTTAAAGGCTTTGTAAAGATATACAGCAAGATTTTTAACAACTTCTGTCTTTCATGATGCTAAAAGTAATGTTAATCTGAAATCACTAGGATTATTATGATATATATATTCAGAGAGAGAGAGAGAGAGAGAGAGAAGGGGAGAGAGAGAGAGAAAGAGGGGAAGGAGAGAGAGACAGACAGAGAGAGAGAGAGAAATCAGAAAACTTGACAGATATCAGGCATGAACTGGAAAGGTGTTAGCATGCCATTGTGTGGATATGTTGCAGGTGCTCACGGCAAAGGCCCAGGAGTGCATCTGTGCTGAGAGGACTGTGGCAGCACGAGAAGTCGACGATACTTCCAGCGACAGACAGCTTGGAAAATGGACTTTCCTGAAAATGAGATTGTGCTGTTCAGATTCGAAGAGGAAATGAAAAACAATCAAAACATTAATGACTAAAAATAAAGTAAGAAATCAATACCTGAATATATAAATAAACAGCAGAAAAGTTTAAATGTGAAGCAGACATAACTCTCGTTCCCTGCTCCTCTCTGCTTTCCTGTTGACCTGTGTGCCCTTGACACAGACACACGTGTACATACCACACACAGGAGTCACATACATACAGCTGTGCACTCATCCACTCACATGTATGCACATGTGCATGCATACATATGCATAGACATGCACATTGAAGAAAAGAAGTGATGTGTCCTCAGGCGTGTGTGTGCAAGCGCACGCCCGCGGGCGCACACACACACACACACACACACATGCACACACACGCACAAACACATGCACACACTTACACACACACACACACACACACACACACACACATACACACACACACACATACACACTTAAACACACACACACACACACACACACTCTCTCTCTCTCTCTCTCTCTCACACACACACTTGCAGAAGTAGGAGACTTGAGTATGCAAGTAGGAAGGAATATTGCCCACATTGGCCTATGCATTTTTGCTCGGCTCACATTCTCAGGTGTGCAAGAAGACAGACAGACTCATGTATGCATTCTGTCTGCTTATAATCATTGTTCTGAGATTACAATAAAGTGAACTATAGATATATTC
>CM065736.1:17866459-17868959 GCA_033310375.1 Conus canariensis | reverse complement strand
ATCTGCACTTTTTGTGCCTTGTATCTCCTCTCTGTCTCTCCAACTGCACTTTTTGTGTCTTGTATCTCCCCTCTCTCTCTCTCTCCATCTGCACTTTTTGTGCCTTGTATCTCCTCTCTCTCTCTCTCCATCTGCACTTTTTGTGTCTTGTATCTCCTCTCTCTCTCCATCTGCACTTTTTGTGTCTTGTATCTCCTCTCTCTCTCTCCATCTGCACTTTTTGTGCCTTGTATCTCCTCTCTGTCTCTCCAACTGCACTTTTTGTGTCTTGTATCTCCTCTCTCTCTCTCTCTCTCTCTCTCTCTCTCTCTCTCTCTCATCTGCACTTTTTGTGTCTTGTATCTCCTCTCTCTCTCTCCTCCATCTGCACTTTTTGTGCCTTGTATCTCCTCTCTCTCTCTCCATCTGCACTTTTTGTGTCTTGTATCTCCTCTCTCTCTCTCTCTCTCTCTCTCTCTCTCTCTCTCTCTCTCCATCTGCACTTTTTGTGCCTTGTATCTCCTCTCTCTCTCTCTCTCTCTCTCTCTCTCTCTCTCTCTCTCTCTCTCTCTCTCTCTCTCTCCCCTCTCCTCCATTCCTGCCCAACCGGATTGGTAGCGAGGAAGCAACTATATAGCAGGGTTAGTCTTAGGTAGACTTCCTTAAGCTGAAATAGTGTGGCCAAGGAAGGGACTGTACTGTTCTTTCGTTCTGATAGATAGGTGCGTGATGTGCGCGTGGTTTCAATGACGAGAACAGAGACTACGTGTCTGTAAGCTTCATACTCGTATATTGTCCACGACCTATTGGTCTTTGAGATAGACAGACAGACAGACAGACAGATAGATAGACAGATGGACAGACAGATAGATAGATATGTAGGTAGATAGATAGATAGATATACATGTGTGTGTGTGTGCGTGTGTGTGTGTGTGTGTGTGTGTGTGTGTGTGTGTGTGTGTGTGTGTAACAATTTAGTAGTGGAGGGAACACGTGCAGGCTATCAATTCCTCCGTCATTACATTAAGGGGGATCGGGAGGGGTTGGAGTCGGGGGAAGACAAAAAATTCGAATGAAAAATCAGGGTAACATAAATATATACAATCCTTCACTGGCACCATATAGGGACCAACATAATCCATCTTCAGGGACGGATCAGTTAGTCTTGGAGGGGGGGTGGGTGTCCAAAAATGTTTTAGGGGGGTATCCCCCCAGTAGGGGTACAGGGGGCAACGCCCCCTGTTGGGGGTCAGGGGGGTGAAGCCCCCCCTGAAGCTGTTGAAAAAACGCAAATTCTGGAGGCTCAGGAGGCCATTCCTGGAAGCTGAATGCAGTTATAATGGACAAAGCAAAAGTCATGTAAAATGATCAAATACTGACTCACCACAAAGCTGAGTGGTTTCCTTACTGTCGTAGGAGGTTTTGGGACAGCAGTTTCATCTGTGATCTGTGCTTTAAGGCATATGAGTCAACTGTTGCTTCAATGTCCGCTGTGATGTCGCGGTGAATTTTTATAAGGGCAAGTCCATTCAGCCCCTCTGTTGTCATAGTTGATCGCAGATAGTTCTTCAGTGTGCGGAGCTGAGAAATTGTTCTTTCACATTCTGTTGTTGTGATTGGTAGGGTGCACAGAAGTCTTAACAGGCAGTGGATGTTGGGATAAAAGTTGTGATAGATGGAACACTGGGAGGTCTCTCCTGTGCAACTTTCCTCCACTTAGTGGACCACCTGTGGATCTCTGCAGGCAGGCTTTCATAATCTGGCAAGTCAGTGTCCCACAGAGTGGCCAAGGCCTGAATGCCTTCTGGAACTGTCAAGCATGGTCCTGGTAGCTGGACAAGGTTATCTGGAACAAGCTGGAGTCCATCCTTGCACTGAATATCCAGCTGCTTCATCGCCTTCATAGGTCTGTTCTTGTGGCAGGCAATCTTGACTGATCTCCAAACCATCTGTTACACGTGTATTACATTATTAGTTACTTTTAACCAAATATGCAGTCAGTATATGTGGACTGATAATGCCCTCTATTACGCTTGCCTGGCCGCGTTCAAAACGTAATCTACCAATATGAGAGGTCTAGCCTTTAATGTAGTTACACGCTCGTGCATGTACACGCTCGTGCATCCAAATTGCTCGCCAAGTCTAACAAAAGCCAGAAAAGTAAAGTCAACACACAGTAAACATGAATCGAGTTATCTTTTCTTGGCTTTGACTTGTAATGCTTTGTCAGTAAATATGCTGATTATAAAACATATTGGGGTTCACAATTAAATCATTTCTTAGGAAAATACCTATGAAATACAATGTTTTTGTCTATTTGACGCTGGGGGTCGACAGTTAAATTATTTTCAGCCAAACAGACCAGCTCTGACTGACAATGTGCGATCTTTTCGTACTAAACATAGTTATCTTTTCTTGGTTTTGACTCGCATTGTTTTCCCTGTAAATGTGCCGATTAAAAAAACATTTTGGGGTCTACAAAAAATCATTCCTCATAAAAAAAATACCGGTGAAACACAAT
>CM065736.1:17846459-17848959 GCA_033310375.1 Conus canariensis | reverse complement strand
GATAGGGCAACAGGAACATAGGACAGGATAAGTTAACATAGGACAGGCCAGAGCAACACAGGACAGCATACTATAGGACAGGAAAGGACAGGATATCAAAGGACAGGATAGGGCAACAGGAACATAGGACAGGATAAGTTAACATAGGACAGGCCAGAGCAACACAGGACAGCATACTATAGGACAGGAAAGGACAGGATACCAAAGGACAGGATAGGGCAACAGGAACATAGGACAGGATAAGTTAACCTAGGACAGGATAGAGCAACACGGGACAGCATACTATAGGACAGGAAAGGACAGGATACCAAAGGACAGGATAGGGCAACAGGAACATAGGACAGGATAAGTTAACATAGGACAGAACAGGGCAACACAAGACAGGATATGATAGGACAAGGAAGGACAGGAAACCAAAGGACAGGATAGGGCAACAGGAACATAGGACAGGGTAAGTTAACATAGGATGGGACAGGATAACACAGGACAGCATACTATACGGCAGGAAAGGACAGGATACCAAAGGACAGGATAGGGCAACAGGAACATAGGGCAGGATAAGTTAACATAGGACGGGAAAGGACAACACAGGATATCATACTATAGGACAAGAGAGGACAGGAAACCGGAGGACAGGATAGGGCAACATAGGACAAGGATACTGTAGGACAGGAAGCAAGGCACAGGATAACGTAGGTCAGGACAGGGCAAAATAGGACAGGACACTGTCACACTGTGCATAAATGCATGCACACACTCAGCTCAGCATTTACTCCGTGCACACGCACTCTCTCCAAACAACCAGAAGGCGCACTACAATAACTCTTCTTCTCCCCCTCCTCTCCGGGGAATAATTTACTAAATAATCAATTTTCCATCATATTCAACTGGTTTGTTTTCAAGGAATTATTTTTCATTCCTCCTCTCCAGTGGAGGTACAATCATTCCACAGATCCACTAGTTGGGACCAAATTCATCTCATTATACATAATACTTCACAAATATATCTTTTACCGGTTTCTCCTCCTCACTGGAGAAACAATGTATATATTTTCAAAGAAAAATCAAAAGATGGCTTAAAATATAGTAGTATCAACTGAGTTCATCTGGGGGGACAATTAAAAAAATCATTATGGGTCAACATGACAAATGCTTTCTTTTCTCACGACTGGTTTCAGTCGTTGTCTTCTACAGCTCGATTCTCCAACCCTGGAGACGATTAGGTGCTGCCGCAGCACTGTAGCCCAAATATTTGTTCGACTGCCTCTGTCGCCTAACTGGTGCTGCCACAGCACTGGGAAGGGCTGAAACACGAATGAAGTCCGTGTAAGTAATCTATTTCAAAATCTGAATAATGATAAATTCTTTTCCCTTTTTCCCTTTTCTTAACTCTCTCTTTTTTTCTCTCCCCATCTGTCTATACCTCACCTGGTAATGGTGAATTGAAGGTGGAACTCGTTCTTCAAACAACCTGTCCGGTCAGTGTCCCCAAGCCATCTCCTTCCTATTCCTTATTTTTCCCTCCTGCGCTCTTTTTGAGCACACGTTCAGTGAGTACTCGTCTAACTCTACGCATTACCAGCCCTTGTTTGCTGACCAATGGACAACGTCCGTCCATTCAATGAACTGTTTTAATAGCCACCAGCGACACCGATCACACTGGTCAGGCCACGTGAATTATTGTTTCTTTTACCTTTTCTTTACCCCACCTAGGGAAATGCTTTATAACAAATAAGGGCGTACGCGATGGAACGTCACATGTCGCCATGTGAGGCTACATCACATGACAGACACCACAAGACAGGACAGGCAGGAACGGACAGAAAAAAACCAACAGAGGACAGGACAAGACAGGGTAGAGCAAGACAGGACAAGAGAAGAAAGAAAAGGATAGGCTACACTGGACAGGACAGGCAAGATAGAGACGAATACTGCATAGAGTTCAGAAAAAAAGACATAACATAGAGAAGACGGTAAAGACAGGACAGGATACCCTGTGACTGGACAGGACAGGACAGGACAAGATGGTGCAAAACAGGGCAGGCTACTGACAGTCGAGACATAGCGGAGAAAGACGGGATAATGCAAAGCAGGATAAATAACCACGTGATAGGGCAGGGAAGGACAGGATAGTACAAAATAGGACAGGATGCATGATAGAGTAGGGCTGGGTTGTACGAAACGGAATACTACAGGACAGACAGGATAGTACAAAACAGGACAGGATACTACACGATAGGACAGGATAGGGAAGGGAAAGATGGACCAAGACAGGACAGGAACTAAAGGCCAGGTTAGAACGAAACGGGATTGGATGTTACATAGAGTTAGAGCGGGGGAGAACAGGACTCTAATCAGAAACTCGCTTGCCATTTCCTGAGGAAAGACTTCACAGTGAACAACAACGAATCGGAACTTGGACTTCATTCATTAAGCAAGAGATTCTCAACAGAACATGTCGACCAAATAAGATTTTCGGGTTTGTTAGACATAGCATTCC
>CM065736.1:17836459-17841459 GCA_033310375.1 Conus canariensis | reverse complement strand
CCCCCTCCCCCTCCTCTCTCTCTTGCTTTCTCTTTCTCTCCCTCTCCCTCTTTCTCTCTCCCTCTCCCTCCATCCATCCCTCCTCCCCCCCCCCCTCTCTCTCTCTCGTCTAATGCGGCTTTTAGTCGTCAGAAGTAGAACTAAAGACAACGTCGACGATTTCTGTGTGTGTGTGTTTTTTTTCCATTACAAATCTTCAGAGCATCCTCCATTGGGAAGTAGTTTACTTCGACGAACGTTAGGAACGTTTTGACCGAGACGACTTCAAAACCCGTGCTATGACTGTTGTTGCCACGAAAACGACATAGTGCTTTAGGAAACCGCCGGGCCTCGCAGCTGTTGGACACGGCGTCAGCGGAGCGTGCACGATGCTGCTGCTTCTTTCTGCTGGCGGCACAGTAATTGGAACCCAACAAGGTGTGAAGAGATGGCACGGCGCACGTGAGACGACATCAAACGCGAAGATGGACAGGGCAGTGTATGTATGATGCGTTTGGCAAACGCACTGACAGACCCAGGGAAGAGGATTAATGGGAGGGTGACGGGAGGGGGTGGGGGTGGGGGGTTGATAGTCGATGGGAGCGGGGTGGGGATGGTGGGGGGGGGGGGTTGTAGGATATGGGGTGGTGGTGGTGGTGGTGATATATTGGATGGGAAGATTGATGATGAGAGGAAAACGAGGTTAGTGGGTGAAAGATAAAACGCTGTATCCCACCTGAGTCGTTATTAGTGATGGGGTGAGTGAGGGAAACTGTGTGAAACTTTTTTTTTGGGGGGGAGGGAGGGAGGGGAAGAGGGTGTGGGGGGAGGGAGTGCCGTGTGAGCGGGGGAGGGGGGGGGGGTAGTCGTCAGTGGGTTGAGGAAACAGAGGGTGAAGGAGGTTGGAAGGAGAGAGGGTGGTGGGTTGGAGGAGGGACTGTGGTGGAGAGGAAGGGGAGGGGAGGGGGGGGGGGTTCTTAGGTGAAAGGGGTGAGTGGCGGGGGAATGGGGGTGGGAAGTGGGGGGGTGGGGGGTGGGGAGAGAAATGCTACCTCCGTCTCCGTTTCTTTGCCATGTCGGTGTCATTCATCAACTCTAATAAATAATAATAATAATGAATACTTATATGCGCCTATTCTCGGCTACAGACCAAACTCTAAGCGCTGCCAGCTGGCTCTTCATTCATTCGTTTCCCGTGTCATCCAGTCAATATTGTTGAATATCGTTCAGTCAGTTTCCTTACTGCCTTCATTCTTTCCATTTCTCACGCAGGGTGCATGCTCTCTTTAACGTGTCATCCATACCAACGGCCAAACTGGCCTTCTCTTCCGAAAGTTGGTGATGGGATTTGACGTGTGTGCAAGATGTTATGCGTGAGTTCACACACAGAACCTCAGTTTATAGTCTCATTCGAAGGACTGTATGGGAAATGGAGTCAGAACCAATGTTAACTCCGAGGGAAAAATCACCCTGTACCGAAACGGCCCGGCGGAGAGTCGAACCCGCATCCCGAGGATCACCAAGATTACGAGTCCGGCGCTCTACCAACTGAGCTATTCCGGCTCCCCACACGGCAACAAAGGAAGAGAGGACAGAACCTTACAGAACAAAGACAGCCCAAAACACGACGGCAACGTAGACTGACACGACACGGCGCAGCACAACACAACAAAGAACAACACACACACAACAGCCTAGCAACATGGCATAGCACAACATGGAATGTTACATCACAACAACATTAAGAACAAGAACAATGATAATAATGATGTTGATGATGATGATGATGATGATGATGATGGAGGAGGAGGAGGAGGAGGAGGAGGAGGAGGAGGGGGGGATACAATAACAACAATAATAACAATGATAATGATAGAATTATATTGATAGTAATAATAATTATGATAATGATAGTACCACTACTACTACTGAAGATAACAACAACAACAACAACAATAATGATGATGATAATAATAATAATGATACGAATAATGATGATAATAATAATGATAGTAATAATAGTAAGAATATCAATAATAATAGACAGCATTCGTTGGGCGCAATATCCTAATGTGTCAGGTCAAGGCGCCTTAAAAAGTCATGTACAAAAAGACAGGTGATCACATACGTAAAAGCCTTAGGTGTGTTTGTATACTTACATACATAGATGCACACAAAAATATGACATACATTCATGCAGACAACATTCATGCATATATCATTCATGCATACAACTCAGATCCTAAAACACCAGCATATTCAACGAACGCAGATTCACACACCTGTTCGATTTATTCATCTTTTAGCGAACACATACACACATACACGCGCGCGCGCATGCACGCACGCACGCACGCACGCACGAATGTGTGTGTGTGTGTGTGTATGTGTGTGTGTGTGTGTGTGTGTGTGTGTGTGTGCGCGCGCGCGCGCACCTATGCACACACGCACATACCCACAAGGTACACAGAATGGGATATTGCAATACACAACACGAAACAGCATGACATGGAATTTAAGACCACAGTATAGCATAATACGCCACAGCAGTGGGAAAGTACAACCCACAGGCATAACAAAGCACAACACGCCATAGCAGTGGGAAAGTACAACCCACAGGCACAACAAAGCACAACACGGCATAGCACAACACGGCATAGCAGTGGGAAAGTACAACCCACAGGCATAACAAAGCACAACACTACATAGCACACTACGCCATAGCAGTGGGAAAGTACAACCCACAGGCATAACAAAGCACAACACGGCATAGCACAACACGGCATAGCAGTGGGAAAGTACAACCCACAAGCATAACAAAGCACAACACGACATAACACAATACGCCATAGCCGTGGGAAAGGACAACCCACAGGCATAACAAAGCACAACACAGCATAGCACAATACGATATAGCCGTGGGAAAGTACAACCCACAGGCATAACAAAGCACAACACGGCATAGCACAATAAGCCATAGCCGTGGGAAAGTACAACCCACAGGCATAACAAAACACAACACGGCATAGCACAATACGCCACAGCAGTGGGAAAGTACAACCCACAAGCTTAACAAAGCACAACACGGTATAGCATAATATGCCACAGCAGTGGGAAAGTACAACCCACAGGCATAACAAAGCACAACACGGCATAGCACAACACGCCACAGCAGTGGGAAAGGACAGCCCACAGGCAAAACAAAGCACAACACGCATAGCGCAACACGCCATAGCCGTGGGAAAGTACAACTAACAATCATAACAAAGCACAACACGGCATAGCACAATGCGCCATAGCCGTGGGAAAGTAAAAACCACAAGCATAACAAAACACAACACGGCATAGCACAATACGCCATAGCCGTAAAGAAGTACAACCCACAAGCATAACAAAACACAACACTACATAGCACACTACGCCATAGCCGTGGGGAAGTACAACCCACAGGCATAACAAAGCACAACACAGCATAGCTCAATACGCAATAGCCGTGGGGAAGTACAACCCATAGCCATAACAAAACACAACACGGTATAGCACACTACGCCACAGCAGTGGGAAAGTACAACCCACAGGCATAACAAAACACAACACGGCATAGCACACTACGCCACAGCAGTGGGAAAGTACAACCCACAGGCATAACAAAACACAACACGGCATAGCACACTACGCCACAGCAGTGGGAAAGTACAACCCACAGGCATAACAAAACACAACACGGCATAGCACAACACGCCATAGCCGTGGGAAAGTACAACCCACAATCATAACAAAGCACAACACGGCATAGCACAACACGCCATAGCCGTGGGAAAGTACAACCCACAGGCATAACAAAACACAACACGGCATAGCACAACACGCCATAGCCGTGGGGAAGTACAACCCACAGGCATAACAAAACACAACACGGCATAGCACAATACGCCACAGCCGTGGAGAAGTACAACCCACAGGCATAACAAAACACAACACGGCATAGCACACTACGCCACAGCAGTGGGAAAGTACAACCCACAGGCATAACAAAACACAACACGGCATAGCACACTACGCCACAGCAGTGGGAAAGTACAACCCACAGGCATAACAAAACACAACACGGCATAGCACACTACGCCACAGCAGTGGGAAAGTACAACCCACAGGCATAACAAAACACAACACGGCATAGCACACTACGCCACAGCAGTGGGAAAGTACAACCCACAGGCATAACAAAACACAACACGGCATAGCACACTACGCCACAGCAGTGGGAAAGTACAACCCACAGGCATAACAAAGCACAACACGGCATAGCACACTACGCCACAGCAGTGGGAAAGTACAACCCACAGGCATAACAAAGCACAACACGGCATAGCACACTACGCCACAGCCGTGGGAAAGTACAACCCACAGGCATAACAAACACAACACGGCATAGCACACTACGCCACAGCCAGTGGGAAAGTACAACCCACAGGCATAACAAAACGCAACACGGCATAGCACAATACGCCACAGCCGTGGGAAAGTACAACCCACAGGCATAACAAAACGCAACACGGCATAGCACACTACGCCATAGCCGTGGGAAAGTACAACCCACAGGCATAACAAAACGCAACACGGCATAGCACACTACGCCATATCCGTGGGAAAGTACAACCCACAGGCATAACAAAACACAACACGGCATAGCACAATACGCCATATCCGTGGGAAAGTACAACCCACAGGCATAACAAAACACAACACGGCATAGCACAATACGCCATAGCCGTGGGAAAGTACAACCCACAGGCATAACAAAACACAACACGGCATAGCACAATACGCCATAGCCGTGGGAAAGTACAACCCACAGGCACAACAAAACACAACACGGCATAGCACAACACGCCACAGCGTGGGAAAGTACAACCCACAGGCATAACAAAACACAACACGGCATAGCACAATACGCCATAGCCGTGGGAAAGTACAACCCACAGGCATAACAAAACACAACACGGCATAGCAGAACCCAG
>CM065736.1:17823959-17826459 GCA_033310375.1 Conus canariensis | reverse complement strand
AAGACAAAAAAAACAAAACAAAAACCAACAACCAAACCAACAAACAAACAAAAAAGACACGCACAAACAAACCAGAAACAACAAAACAAACAAACAAAACAAAAAACAACCCCCCCCAAAAAAAAAAAAAAAAATCAAAACAAAGAAACCTGTGCAAGATCATGTTCTGTTGCTCTGACATAGTCCATGTATCCAACAGATGTCAGCCTCGAAAAGCCTGTAATGACAGATTCTGCTTTCATTGCAAACGACAATAGTGTAAGAAAAGCCAAACTGAACACGCACAATGGCTGTTTGGCCAGCAAAGGACCATGCTGTACGCATGAGCGATTGTACCGTATAGGTACACGATCAGGCGTGGCTGCGTCGCTAACGGGTACCCGTACCCCTGTGTTCCTAGCTTGTCACTTGAAACGGCATTGTATAACTGGTTAGAGAGAGAGAGAGAGAGAGAGAGAGAGGGGAGAGGAGAGGGAGGAAGAGGAGTGAGAGAGAAAAAGGGAGAGAGAGAGAGAGAGAGGGGGGGAGAGGAGGAGGAAAGGAGAGAGAGAGAGAGAGAGAGAGAGAGAGAGAGAGGGAGGGAGAGATGGAATGAAAGAGTGGGAGAGAGGGAGAGGGAGGGAGAAGAAGGAAGGGAGAAAGAGAGAAGGTAGGAGAGAGAGAGAGAGAGAGAGAGAGAGAGAGAGAGAGAGAGAGAGAGAGAAGGGAGAGAGGGAGAGGGGAGAGGAGAGGGAGGAAGGGGAGTGAGAGAGGGAGAGGGAGAAAGAGAGAGATAGAGAGGGGGGAGGAGAAGGAGGAAAGGAGGAGAGAGAGAGAGAGAGAGAGAGAGAGAGAGAGAGAGAGAGAGAGAGGGAGAGATGGGAGAGAGGGAGAGGGGAGAGGAGAGGGAGGAAGGGGAGTGAGAGAGGGAGAGGGAGAAGAGAGAGATAGAGAGGGGGGAGGAGAAGGAGGAAAGGAGAGAGAGAGAGAGAGAGAGAGGAGAGAGAGAGAGAGAAGAGAGACAGAGAGAAGAGAGACAGACAGAGACAGAGAGAAGAGAGAGCGAGAGAGAGAGAGAGAGAGAGAGAGAGAGAGAGAGAGAGAGAAGAAGAAGAAGAAGAAGAAGAAGAAGAAGAAGAAGAAATAATGCGGCAAAAGATAGGGAGCAGAAGGGGAAAGAAGGGGGAAGGGGGCTGCGGAGGGGGGCAGGAGGGAGGGAGGGGAAGGAGGCGGGAAGGAAGGGGGATTAGAACAAAGAGGGAGTGGGGAGAGGGAGGGGGAGGCAAGAGAATCAGTCAAGGAAGAAGATTTGCAGCGCGAGCATTTCAGGCAAAGCGAGGCGGGGCTGCACGTTGTTTAATGAGAACCGCGGATCAAGGACGTCTTGTCTCCAGCTATTTCTGAGGTTGATCTCGAGGGAACTTTGGATTCCGCGTTGGACTCATTGCTCCGCTATCCCTCCACCATCCGCATGACGTTATCACCTTCCCCCGCCCCCCGCCCCCTCCGTTCCCCATGTAAGTGTAGTATTCGGGGGTTACTGTTCCTTGTGATCAAACGTGTCGCGTTTGACCTTTGCCACCTATATACTTTCTCTGTCTTGTCTGTTTGTTTGCTTTGGGCTTTTTTTTTTTTTTTCTTTTTTTTTTTTTGGGGGGGGGGGGGGGGTTAAACTACTGAACTTGGACATGTCTGCCAGAATTGGCCCAGCCAGGAACGGCTTGCTCAGTTGTCGTGCGTGCTTTTACGTGCGCGAAGGGTGCGGTGGCTGCTTAGTGGGGGACCTAAGTAACTTCGTTGTCTCTTGCGTGCGGAACAGGCCGGTTGTATAAATGGAGGAAGACTTTCGTATTGAGACTAGATCCTGGAACGAGTTGGGGTCTGTCTGTCTGTCTGTCTGTCTGTCTGTCTTGGTATCAGCTTCTCTCTGTATGCGTGCAAGCAACGTCTGCTTCCTTTCTTTTCCGCATCCCCGCTTCTACTGTGACTTCACGGCTGATGTAAACTGTAAGAACAGAATCATTGATCTCTGTCTGTCTGTCTGTCTGTCTCTCCCTGTCTCTCTACCTCCCTATCCCCCCACTCTCTCACTCTCTCTCTCTCCTCACACTCTCACTCGCTCTCTTTCTTTCTCTCTTA
Source organism: Conus canariensis (assembly GCA_033310375.1). Classification (NCBI taxonomy): domain Eukaryota; kingdom Metazoa; phylum Mollusca; class Gastropoda; order Neogastropoda; family Conidae; genus Conus; species Conus canariensis. The sequence goes on along the minus strand of CM065736.1, from coordinate 17,824,341 downwards.
CTCTCTTTCACTCATACTCTGTGTGTGTGTGTGTGTGTGTGTGTGTGTGTGTGTGTGTGTGTGTGTGTGTGTGTGTGTGTAGTGTGTGTGTGTGTGTGGTGTGTGTGTGTGTGTGTGTGTGTGTGTGTGTGTGTGTGTCCCCGCACATGTCGTCTTCTCTCTGTCGGCCAAAGTATCTGTCTGTCTGCTTGTGGCCCATGTCTGTCTGTCTGTCTGTCTCTTTGTCTGTCTGTCTCTTTGTCTGTCTCTTTGTCTGTCTGTCTCTTTGTCTGTCTCTTTGTCTGTCGTCTCTCTGTCTGTCTGGGTCTTCTTTCTGTCTGTGATTTGTCTGTCTGTCTTCCTGTGTCCTCTCTGTTCGTCTTTGTCCTAGTGTCCGTCCGTC
>CM065736.1:17808959-17813959 GCA_033310375.1 Conus canariensis | reverse complement strand
AGTCTGACACGTCGTTTAGACTTTCCTGGAGAGAAGTTTCTATTGTCTGTAGATCACTACCATTCGTTTGGAGTGACGAGTCATCAGCAAATAAATCTGTCGTGACCTTTTCATCTGATACGGACAATGGTAAATCATTGATGAAGATGTAGAATAGTAGGGGGCCTAGTACAGAGCCCTGTGGGACTCCATGTCTGACAGTCTGAAGCGGAAGTTTTGCCATTAAGCACCACATACTGAGTCCTATCGTTCAAGTATGATTGGAATAATGAGACTGTCGGGGTATGGTTCAAGTAGACAGATAGTTTCTTTAGAAGAATGGAATGATCAACAAGATCAAACGCCTTTTTGAAGTCAAGAAAGACAACCCCTGTCATTTGTGATTGGTTCATATTTAAAAGCCATGAGTCACACATTCGTGATAATGCTGTGTGGCAGGAATGATTAGATCGGAATCCAGATTGGAGTGGGTGAAATACTTTGTTTTTCTCCATGAACTGAGATACGTGTGTGTGTATGTGTCTTTCAAGGGGTTTGGATAGAATCGAAAGTAAGGATATAGGTCTGAAATTATTTGGATCCGTCAAATCATTTGATTTTGGAAGGGGGATCACTTTGGCGTTTTTGAACGCCTGAGGGAAAACATTAGTTTCAATGGATAAATTATATATGTATGTAAGAGACTCAACAATGTAAGGTAGAGCGAGTTTGAGAAGAAATGCGGGTATGTTATCAGGACCCATGGATTTTTATTCTTTAATTGCGCTATGTGCATACCTACTTCATGTACAGCAAAAAGGAGAATTTTGACTGAGTTACTGGATCCAAGTTTTTGTTTGCAAAATGATATTAGGGAAGTCGGGCATGTATATTCATTTGGTGCTCTTACAGTCTGTGAAGCTTGAGTAAGGGTATCTGATAATGACAGAAAGTGGGTATTAAATTTGTCCGGGGTGATGTTTGTGTTTGAATTTTGTGAACCTGTACGCTTGTTGCGTACAATAGTGTTTATTGCCCTCCACATTGGCGCTGTGGATTTTGCGTCCGTTATCATTTGACTGAAGTAGTCTCGTTTGGCTTTTTCAACTTCGTTTGAAACAAAGTTTCTCTGCTCTTTATATTCGTCAAACAAATTTGCTGCCTTGAGTTGGTCACGTAGTACCATTTCTTGCAGCAATTCTGGCGTTAACCACGGGTTCATCTGCGGATGCCTAACTCTTTTTTGATGTAACGGCGCGTGTTTTTTTATGATGGTGAGGAATGTTTGGTACCAGAAGGACAGTGCATCATTGACGTCTGAGTAATTATAAGTTAAGTGAAATGGGGAAATGTTTAAGTCATAGAGGTATGCTGCTTCATTAAACTTTTTGAAAGAGCGGTATTGGATGGTCGTGTGACCTTTGGGTGGTGGTTTTGGGAGCCTTAATGACCACGTGCAGAAAACTGGACAGTGATCACTAATACCAGAATGTACCACTGAAACATCTAGTATTGCAGATTTGTTGTTAGTGTATACATGATCAATAAGAGTCGCAGTTGTTTTAGTTATTCTCGTTGGAGTTTGTACTAACTGATGGAGTGCATGGAGTGATAGTGTACTTGTCCAAGCTGGTTGTTGTTTTAACATATCAATATTAAAGTCCCCTAACAGTAGTATATTTGAAGAGAGAGAGAGAGAGAGGAGAGAGAGAGAGAGAGAGAGAGAGAGAGAGAGAGTGTATTACATAGTATAAGAGAGAGAGTGTTACACAGGATAAAAAGAGAGAGAGAGAGAGAGAGAGAGAGAGAGAGAGAGAGAGAGTATATTACATAGGATAAAAGAAAGAGAGATAGTATATTACATCGATAAGAAAATGTTACACAGGATAAGAGAGAGAGAGAGAGAGAGAGAGAGAGAGAGAGAGAGAGAGAGAGACAGAGAGAGAGTATTACATAGGATAAAAGAAAGAGAGACAGTATATTACATAGAATAAGAGAGAGAGAATGTTACACAGGATAAGAGAGAGAGAGAGAGAGAGAGAGAGAGAGAGAGAGAGAGAGAGAGAGAGAGAGAGCGTATTACATAGGATAAGAGAGAGAGAGTATGTTACTCAGGATAAAAGAGAGAGAGTATATTACATAGGATAAGAGAGAATGTTACAAAGGATAAGAGAGAGGAGAGAGAGAGAGAGAGAGAGAGAGAGAGAGAGAGAGAGAGAGTATTACATAGGATAAGAGAGAGACACTTTGACACTTTGATATTTTATTGTCATTACCAAAGAGGTCTTTTGACAAGGAGGGAGAGGTAACAGAACAAAAACATTTCCCTCTTCCTTTCCTGCAAACAAATAGTACACTTTCATTCCTAGTGTGTATCAAATCCAAAATTAACAAAAACAAATAAATTCGTAACATTTCGTTATGTCCTCACCTCACGCACAGGAGTAATGCAGTAAGGATTAAAAAAAAACAAAAAAACAAACAAACAAAAAAAACCCCACCTTAAGACTGACTCGACCATCCGCTGAATCAAATGATGACATTGTATTTTACTGATGTCTTCAACATGAAGAAAAAAAAAAAGACTGACTCGACCATCCACTCAATCAAATGATGACATTGTATCTTACTGATCTCTTCAACATGCGATGAATGATAACATTCATTCAGATATCTCTTATAATGTATTATCTTCAATTTCACTATCCTTCATCCGTCTTATTTTCAATGCTTCCGCGATGAATTTCGCAACTGATTTTACTACAATTTCATCATCTGATGATAACACATCAGCGACATTTTGTCTTTTCGCTATATCTAACTGGAAAAATGAACAGTTTGTCCGCACTTCATTATAAGCAGTACAGTGCAACAGAAAGTGTGAACAGAAGTGGATAGAGAGAGAGAGAGAGAGAGAGAGAGAGAGAGAGAGAGAGAGAGAGTATATTACATAGGATAAGATAGAGAGCATATTACATAGGATAAGAGAGAGAGAGAGAGAGAGAGAGAGAGAGAGAGAGAGAGAGAGAGAGTGTATTACATAGGATAAGAGAGAGAGCATATTACATAGGATAAGAGAGAGAGAGAGAGAGAGAGAGAGAGAGAGAGAGAGAGTATATACGGAGTATGAGAGAGAGAGATAGAGAGAGAGAGAGAGAGAGAGAGAGAGAGAGAGAGGAGAGAGAGAGAGAGAGGAGAAGACCGACCGGTGAACCCGGACACGTAGAGACACTGTATGAGAACATTGCCCCTGTCAGTGTGGCTTTACTATCGTTTTTTATTTTTATTTTTATTTTTTTAGTTTATTATTATTATTTTTTTTAATCAAACCCGCAAAGCCACTCAGGCTATGACGTCAAAGGACAAAAATTGAATATGGTCCGAATGATACCCTTCGCCGTCATGTTTCAGGGGGGGGTCGAGAAGAAAATTACCTCCCTTTCATCCGGGGCAAGAGGGCGCTGAACATGATGACGTTTTAACCATTTCCTGACCGAACAAAAAAAAAAAAGAAAAAAAAAAAGAAAAAGGACGGCGGGGCGGAAACTGGAAATGGGAAAGAAGGGGAGAGATAAGAGGGGGGTGGGGTGGGGTGGTAGATATGATGAGGGGGCGAGAGGTTGAAAAGATGACAGAAGAAGGTTTGAAAAAGAGTGAAGAAGAGAACGAAGAAAGAACAGCAACCCTTGCCTCTTTTCTTCTGTCTTTTCGTCCGCGAACCATCCGGTGTTTGCCATTCTGAATTCGTAGATTGGGAATCCTTCTCCCCCCCCCCCCCCCCTCCCTCCCTCCGTCTGATTTTATTTATTTTGTTTTTCAGACACCAATCAATTTTACACGTAGGTGAAGCAGACGACAGAAATTCCGCCGTAAACAGGTATAATCCCACCCCCACCCTCATCCCTCCACCCACCCCACCCCACCTCTCTCTCTCTCTCTGTCTGAAAATATGACTGTCCGCTACATACGTCAGTGATGGCCCAGTTCCTATGGCCAGCGCTAACCCTAAACGGTGAAAGAAAAAATCCCCAACCCAAAATGAACAGACGAATTTGAGACGTGTTGTTTTGTCATCTGCTCGGATGAGGTGGATGCTTCTATTCAGAGAAAATAAGAAGCGGAGAAAAAAAAATAAACAACAACAAAAACTGCCGGAAGGCATTTGATAAGGCTGTTTGCTGTTCTCAAATTTGTTTTCACTAAGTTGAAGAGGTTTTTTTTTTTTTTTAAATTATGGCTGTTTGTTTTCATTGAGCAGAAGAGTGTTCTTAAAATGTGGCCGTTTGTTTCTTTATTGAGTAGAAAAATGTTCTTAATTGTGGCTTTTTGTTTTCATTGACTTGAGAAATGTTCTTAATTTTATTTATTTTCATTGAGTTGAAAAGTGTTCTTAAATTATGTTATTTGTTTTCGTCGAGTTGATGGATGTTCTTGATTTTCTTTGTTTTAACTGGGTTGAAAGTGTTCTTAAATTTTGTTGTTGTTGCTTTAATTGAGTTGAAAAGCGTTCGTAGAATTATTTATTTACATTGAGTTGAAGAGTGTTCTTAAATTAGGGTTATTTGTTATTGTTGAGTTAGAGAGTGTTCTTAAATTAGGGTTATTTGTTCTTTGTTGAGTCAGAGAGTGTTCTTAAATTAGGGTTATTTGTTCTTTGTTGAGTTAGAGAGTGTTCTTAAATTAAGGTTATTTGTTCTTTGTTGAGTTTGAGAGTGTTCTTAAATTAGGGTTATTTGTTCTTTGTTGAGTTAGAGAGTGTTCTTTAATTAGGGTTATTTGTTCTTTGTTGAGTTAGAGAGTGTTCTTAAATTAGGGTTATTTGTTCTTTGTTGAGTCAGAGAGTGTTCTTAAATTAGGGTTATTTGTTCTTTGTTGAGTCAGAGAGTGTTCTTAAATTAGGGTTATTTGTTCTTTGTTGAGTTAGAGAGTGTTCTTTAATTAGGATTATTTGTTCTTTGTTGAGTTTGAGAGTGTTCTTTAATTAGGGTTATTTGTTCTTTGTTGAGTTTGAGAGTGTTCTT
>CM065736.1:17798959-17801459 GCA_033310375.1 Conus canariensis | reverse complement strand
TTCCTTTCTCTTCACGCCTCTCTGTTGAACGTTCTTGTCTCTCGTCTCTTTTCCCCGAGATGTCATTTGCTACCAGCCGCAGCGCAATTTATCAAACAATGTTTATCAGTGTGAGAGGTTGATAATACAACTTGAATTCTGTCGTCGGCGGTTCTTCCCCCCAATCAGTTTTGAAGAGGGCGGCCGGAATAGCTCCGTGGTAGAGCGCCGGACTCGTACTCTTGGTGATTCTGGGGTTGCGGGTTCGAGTCTCCGCCTGGCCGTTTCTGTACAGGTGGATTTTTCCCTCGAGGTTAGCATTGGTTCTGACTCCATACAGTCCTTCGAATGACTATAAACCGAGGTTCCGAGTGTGAACGCACGCACAACGTCTTGCATACACGTAAAATCCCGTCACCAACTTTCTGAAGAGAAGGCCAGTTTGGCCGTTGGTATGGATGACACGTTACACATAGCATGCACCTTCCCCGAAGTTGGAGTATGGCTGCCTTAATGGCGGGATAAAAAAAAGGTCATACACACAAAACTCCACTCGCTTTGTTGGGTAGATAGGATTAATCCTTGCCTGTCTACACAGGGAATATCCGCAGGAGTATCAGCCTGCGTACACCGAGAAACAATGATTTTGAAGAGAGCATAGTTGTTTCGCTAACACCCCTCCCCCTCCCTCCGCACTTTCCTCTTCGATTGTTTGGCGAATGTCCTGCTTTCGCCTTCTCCCCTCCTCATTCTCCTGAAAGAGTCAGAATCTCGGAAGATGAGGTCCGGCTGCCAGCATTCGTGGCAACGGTAGTGATGGATGTATTACAACGAAAGTCTGTACCAGGAATGTGATGGAATCCCTACTGTAATACAGACACTTCTTAAAATTTTATCAAAGATTTTAAAAGGATTTCCTGAACAAGTTTTAAACATTTCTTATTTAGCTTCGTTAAGTGTACAATTTACTTCATTTTCGAAACAAATCAGTAACACGTTGTCCTTAAGGGTTGGAAGTTGTAAGGAAAGCTTTTTTTCTTCAATCACGAATCGCCATCTTTTGTTTTAAAACCCATGCGCCATGACTGTAAACGTCTCCTGGTGTCCATTCTGTGATTTAAAAACAAACAAACAAACAAACAAATTGATGAAGGGATTTCATGATACTGCTGACCTGGTGGAGAACTACACGAAATCTCCAGAATGATCAGGGATTTCATGAAATCCCTGTTTGCGCGATTCCACCGTAAGACAGATTCGCCATGGACCAGAAAGTGAGTTCTGAAGGGCAATAATGAAGGAAATGGCATCAGCAGAACTGTGGGTGTGATGTTCATCAGAAATGCCTGCAAACCTCCTACCCCTCAGAGGAAGACCAAGGGACCATCGTGAGAGCGAGGAGAGGACACTGCAGACACAGAATCTCACGTGCTCATCACGTCACTCATCGATGACCCTGCAGCGTGTCTCTATGATGATGACATCGGGAGCAGCTTTCTTCCGGGACGGTGCAACATACCCTAGTCTCAGAGCAGGAACCGGGCCTGTTGACGTGCCCATGAGAGACAAGCTCACTGGCCTCCACCACCCCTCCCCATGGAGAGTCTCTGACTACTGCAGCAGTCGTTGTGGCCTTCGGATTGGTTCTCTGAGCGAACGAGACTGCGCCCCCCCCCCCCCCCCCCCCCCCCCCACCCCCCCCCCCCCCCCCCCCCCCCCCTCTCAGCAGCATCGTGTTCTTGCAGCAGTCCCAAGCAGAGCATTCTGACTTTAGTTTTTGGCACTTATGTTGAATAATCACAAATTTGCGTATTGTAATTAATGCAGTTCAATACAGAATCCACCGCTTAGAAAGGATATTTAGGAAAAACAACATACGATTTCTGTAATGAAACACAGTAACGCACCTCCCCCCCACCCCCACCTGATGAATGAATGCATACCAAAGTATTGTCTGCTTTTATGGCGTGTTCAGTGAGACGCGGGTCACTGCCTATGTCCGCACTATCCCTGGTCACTCTGTTATGTGTGTGTGTGTGTGTGTGTGTGTGTGTGTGTGTGTGTGTGTGTGTGTTGTGTGTGTGTGTGTGAGAGAGAGAGAGAGAGAGAGAGAGAGAGAGACCACATGCCGGTAAGTACAGTAAACAGCATCTTCCTGTCCGTGGGGAATTTTGCTGAAGAAGGCGCGCGCTGGCTGGAACTGGCTCTGACGGACAGACACAACACGTGCCATGCACGAGGCTATGGGAAAGAACGAGTAGGCTACATCCTCAAAGGGAGTGTGCGTTGCTGTTAGCTTACGGTCAGCTGTTAGCGTAAAGCCGGTGACACACTATGCTGGAAAGGGCCATGTGGCCCATGTCAGTGAGCATCTCTTCTTTTCCAAAAGCGCACGTGCGCCACACGCTCTCCTCCGGCGGCACGCGATCGTCGCACGACCTGCTGGAGCTTGCGTTGGATGGCATTAAGATTCAATTCTAATGCAAGGCAAACTATTCGTAAATGGTTGTTGTATTTGATT
>CM065736.1:17793959-17796459 GCA_033310375.1 Conus canariensis | reverse complement strand
TCAGGCTGAAAACTGAACATCCGCAGATCGCTGCCAACATCGGTCAAAGATTGATGCACACCCATACATGAAGGAGACTGGACAACATGGAAGTTGGGCGTTGTATTGATGATTATGGATGCCAACGTAAGTCAAAGGCTGATCCATATTCACACATGAAGGGGGTTGGGAAACACTGAAGATGGTCGTGTAATGATGGGCAGCGGGCTGCAATCAGGTGTGTGTGACCGTTGGAGGAACGAGCACGATGCCGGGAAAGACTCGGTGTTATACTGGAAACCTGAATGTTGTTGTTGTTGTTGTTGTACCCTGGCTAAAAGACTCCAGGGATCATCCGAACAGCCGAAGTACTTGAACACTATGGTACAAATGCATCAGCTAGGGATGAGAACATTACGTGTGTGACCGTTTTTGATTACCCCGCCACGTGGGCAGCCACACTCCGACTTCGGGGGATGATTTGGGAGACTAATAATGTTATGCTAGGAGCTTGTCATGACTGAAGACAATTCCCGCGTAACTAGGCAGAGCAGACCAACATTTTGATGTAGCCTTGGTGTTCTAGCCTATGTCAATTGGTCTGACACAGCCTTCAGCCAAGGCGGAGAAACCAAATGATTCATGCAAGAGTTCAGCTTACAAAGACACTGTGGTCTTACGACAGAAAAGAAATTTCAGGATCCATGTTTTCGGGATATAATCCAAGAAAGGGGAAGAGAAAATACAGTCATTGTCACCCATACAGCATAGATCCACTCACAAAGAAAAATACATTGTCACCCATACAGCATAGATCCACTCACAAAGAAAATACAGTTATTGTCACCCATACAGCATAGATTCACTCACAAAGAAAATACAGTCATTGTCACCCAGACAGCATAGATCCACTCACAAAGAAAATGCAGTCATTGACACCCATACACCATAGATCCACTCACAAAGAAAATACAGTCATTGTCACCCATACACTATAGATCCACTCATAAAGAAAATACAGTCATTGACACCCATACACTATAGATCCACTCACAAAAAATACAGTCATTGACACCCATACACCATAGATCCACTCACAAAGAAAATACAGTCATTGACACCCATACACCATAGATCCACTCATAAAGAAAATACAGTCATTGACACTCATACACCATAGATCCACTCACAAAGAAAATACAGTTATTGACACCCATACACCATAGATCCACTCACAAAGAAAATAAGTCATTGACACCCATACACCATAGATCCACTCACAAAGAAAATACGGTCATTGTCACCCATACACCATAGATCCACTCACAAAGAAAACACAGCCATTGACACCCTTACACAATAGATCCACTCACAAAGAAAATACGGTCATTGTCACCCAAACACCATTGATCCACTCACAAAGAAAACACAGTCATTGTCACCCATACACCATAGATCCACTCACAAAGAAAATAGTCATTGTCACCCATACACTATAGATCCACTCACAAAGAAAAATACAGTCATTGACACCCGTACACCATAGATCCACTCACAAAGAAAATATAGTCATTGACACCCATACACCATAGATCCACTCACAAAGAGTCATCCATACACCATAGATCCACTCACAAAGAAAATACAGTCATTGACTCCCATACACCATAGATCCACTCAGAAAGAAAATACAGTCATTGACACCCATACACCATAGACCCACTCACAAAGAAACTACAGTCATTGACTCCCATACACCATAGATCCACTCACAAAGAGTCATCCATACACCATAGATCCACTCACAAAAGGTCATCCATACACCATAGATCCACTCACATGAGCAGGTCCTCCTCCCTTCCCTCCCTCTTTCTCCCACACAAGCACGCGCGCATACACATGTGCACACACACACACACGCACACACACACACACACACACACACACACACACACACACACACACCACACACACTCTCAAGGACACATAGAGACCCTCAAGATACACACACTCGCGCGCACGCGCAGACACACACACACACACACACACACACACACACACACACACACACACACAACACACACACACACACACACACACACACACGCAAACACACGCACATATACACACGCGCGCGCCGCGCGCGCGCCTGCTTCTACAGTCTCTTAAATCTTCAGGGAAGGTTTGGAGAGAGGAGAAGTGACTAGTTCAATCATGATAGGAGAAGGCGGCGCGCGCGCTCGCGCGCGCGCGACACGCGCGGTGTTTGTGTGTGTGTGTGTGGTGTGTGAGAAGAGAGAGAGAGAGAGAAGAGAGATAGAGAGGAGAGAGAGAGAGAGAGTAGAGAGAGAGAGAGAGAGAGTATAAGGATGTATTCGCTAGCGTTGCTTTCATGGTAGGGAAATAAAACAATTTTAGAAAATATGATCACTTGAGGGATAGATTTATGTGTGACAGCAAACATATTTTAAATGGAACCATACTGGTATGAGGAGGAGAGGAAGAAGACAGAAGAGAGAAG
>CM065736.1:17783959-17788959 GCA_033310375.1 Conus canariensis | reverse complement strand
CGGCGTTCACCGATATTCACACACACACACACACACACACACACACACACACACACACACACACACACACACACACACGCACGCACTCTCTCTCTCCCTCACTCACACTTAAAAGTAAAATATCTATGGCTCAGATATTGATATTACTTATTCAAACACGTTTGCTGACCAACAAGCGTGTAATAATTTACATGAGAGAGAGAGAGAGAGAGAGGAGAGAGAGAGAGAGAGAGAGAGAGAGAGAGAGACAGAGACAGAGACAGAGACAGACAGACAGACAGAGCGAAAGAGGGCGATCCAAAACACGCCTACGGACCGTGTTTGTACAAGATCCAAAACAACAGTTTTCCCAAGAAACGAGAACAATTTCAAACAGTAAACAAGTTGGGTATTTTTTGCTCCCATAAGAAAACCAAACACAGAGTAACTTTTATTCAAGACTGACACAGCCTTTTAAACTTGAATAAAGTCAGACAAATACATAGACGAACAATCTAATAGTGGGGGAAAAACAAGCGCAGGCCAACAACTGAACTATCTTCATAGTAATGACTTGGCAAAGATTTGGACTTAAGGACTGACTTTATTCAAGTTTAAAAGGCTGTGCCAGTCTTGAATAAAAGTTACTCTGTGTTAGGTTTTTTTTATGGGAGCAAAAAATACCCAACTTGTTTACTGTTTATCGTTTACTGTTCCCTGCCTCATTTCATTTCCGAGAACAATTTTGCCTACAGTTTAGGAATCACTTTCCTGGAGGAAACTGGATACATAGGCTACCCCCTTACCCCCCCCTCCCCCTTCTGTGCTTCCTGTCCCATTATCCCCCACCCCTCCCCCCGTCCTCCCCTCTTTACCTGCCCCTGTCTGTCACATTTAGCACTGTCTGGTCTGCCCATGTAGCACTCCCATCATCTTCACATATGCACCGACACAGACTCCCATAACCTCTGGAGTACTTGTACGACTTGGCTTTCAGCTCCTAACCATACCTGTAACCCCCCCCCCCCTCCTCCCTTTCTGTGACATCCCAGTCACTCTTCCCTCCTCCCTCCCTCCCTCCTCCTCCTCCTCCTCCTCCTCCATTACCATGACAACAAATTAGACCTACCACAACTTCGCTGTCGAGGACCGGAGTTGACACTAAATCACGGTTAGGGTGGGTATTAAAGTGGCGACAACTTGTTCTTCAGAAACGAAGAATGCAGATCTTGGTCAATACCGATCATGAAGATGACAACATCCGCAAAAGGCGTACTCCGACATGTGTATTTTTATGTATGTAAATGAAAAAAAAAAGACCGAGGAGACATATTCTTTTTTTCCGTTTGTCATCACCCGAGTCTTCAGCACAAACAAAATGATATTTAAGGGCTAGAGGACAGAAGAAAAAACTTTTTTTTTTTTCAAATTGTGTGTTGCATTTTTTTCCTCACGTACCACGAAGAATGTCTTTCTCGGGTTGAGAGACAATCATGGTCTCAAATTCTTACTGACTTTTAACATCCGGAGGCTGTTTGGTGTTTACGTTCATCATCTTCATATAGAAATTTGCTCGCTAGTATCTTATACGTTCTTTTTTGTGTTTTTGTTGTTTGGAGGTGTTTGTTTGTTTTTATTATTACTATTTTTTTTTTAAATAAACTATGTTTTCAGTAGTTTTTGTTTGTTTGTTTATTATCAAGTTGTCCAGAACAGTTTGGTTCCAGGTACATCTTTCAATTGATAAGCTGAATGAAGATAGTTTAATGTACAAACATTACCAGTTAAACCAATTCCAGATTAAACGCTCCTCCCCCCCCCCCTCCCCCCCCGTAAAAAGAAAAAGAAAAAAAAGTGTAAGCGCATCAACATGAAAAGCTAAGAGCACTAAAAGCGAGAAGCGAAACATGTACTGCTGCAAAAATGGCGGCTGTTATCGCAGGGTTTCTGCTCACTGATTGGTTCATTTTCAATATCGACATCGTCCTTCATGACGGTCACCAAATCATACACAGTCGTAAGCAAGCAGGAACCTTATTTGGATTCCAGATCCAAGCTTGATTTGGAAGTGATTTTGTTTACTTAACACTCGTCGAAGTCGTCGTCGTCAAAACTGATCTGCGACAGGGGGGCTAATAATGGACGATGCCTTCTTGATGTATGCGCATCAACGTTGCCCTTGCGTTTGTTTCGTTCTGGGTAAATCAAGTAGACATTAACGCTTGTTGGGAATAGTAATTATTAATTTTTGACAGTTATAGTGATAGTTATAGTTATAGTGTAAACTTATCACACAGCATAATGGAAAAAAAAGGTCGCAGTATGTCCCCCCCCCCCCCCGCCCTTTTTTCCCGCTCCTGCGATTGCCAAAACTGTCTACACCAGCGTTATGCCACAGGTAGGATTTTGCACCAAATCAATGTATAATCCATGTAAAGACTGTGAGGCCTAGCATAAGTTAGAGCAAAAAAATGCTGTTAAACTGATAATAGATCAAATGACCCCCCCTCTTCACCAATCATCTAACTTCTTTTTAAAGGGATTTTAACCGATGAAATAATTCACACCCTAGCGCTACCCCTTACTTGACGTCACATTTCAGACGTTCGCATTCACCCGTGACCCTATCTTCGCGCCAGGTGGTTCCCGCAAATAATCCCATTCCTTTGATTTTAACCTGTCTGCTTGGAACCACCACTGGTATGTATCCCATTCCTTTGATTTTAACCTGTCTGCTTGGAACCACCTGGTATGTATCCCATTCCTTTGATTTTAACCTGTCTGCTTGGAACCACCTGGTATGTATCCCATTCCTTTGATTTTAACCTGTCTGCTTGGAACCACTTGGCATGTATCCCATTCCTTTGATTCTAACCTGTCTGCTTGGAACCACCTGGTATGTATCTTGATGAGCTTACGAAAGAAAAGAAGGTAAATCAACTTTCAGACACGATAAAAAAACAACAACAACAAAACATTCTCAAAACAGAACGATTGTGCGTATCGATTCTTTCAGCAAGGTCTTGGCGCATCAATAGTTGGTGTGTGCAGCCACAAGTCGCTGACATTGTTTGGCCTTCAAACAGCAAAGTGCTCCGCAGCCAATGGAAAAAGCGCTGTATGTAAGCCTTCGGTGCGAGCAGCAGCAGCAGCAGCAGCGTTTGCTTACTACACTGGACTACACGTCAGAACAGTTGATCCTTCACTCCCCCATGTCTAAGGGTTCGTGGGAACTAAGAGCAGGGACACTCTAGGTGTCTGCATGTGGGACAGATCTCTCCTCTCCCCACCCTCTGTTTTCCCTACTTTCTCAGCAACTCGCCTGTCTCTCACCTGTCTCTCACCTGCCTCTCACCTTCTGTCTCCTGGTGCATGAAGCTGGGCACAGAGGGAGGAAGGGAGGGGCGGGGTTGGAGGGAGGGGGGGGGGCTATTAAAGCGGACGATGCCTTTTTGATACATGCGCATCAACATTGCCCTTGCGTTTGTTTCGTTCTGGGGAAATCAAGTAGACATTAACGCTTGTTGGGAATGGTAATTATTTTGACAATGATGATGGCGCAGTTAACTTATCACATAGCGTGAAGGAAGAAAAAAAAAGGTCGCATTATGAGCCTCCCCCCCCCCCTCCCCACTTCGCCCGTTTTCCCCGCTCGTGCGATTATAACTGAACTATCGACCTTTTCAAGGGAGGTAAATAATACAGTTTGCTGAAGGGAAAAAAACCCATTCTGAACACAGGAACCCTCACAAAGCGGAGATGTTCACAGGACAGCACAACACAGCGGAGATGTTCACAGGAAAAGCACAACACAGCGGAGATGTTCACAGGAAAACACAACACAGCGGAGATGTTCACAGGAAAAGCACAACACAGCGGAGATGTTCACAGGAAAACACAACACAGCGGAGATGTTCACAGGAAAGCACAACACAGCATGCTTCAGTTCAAAACTGTACTGTTGTGTGACAAATGTGTGAACAGAGACCGTTCTCCTAATCTGTAAAAGCAAAAAAAAAAAAAAAAAAATACGTTATCCAAATAATTATATATGTACATTTTTTTTGTGGTGTGAAGCTGAGAAAATGTCTGAAAAATGTTGAGGGGGTAAAAGCCATGGCACTAAGCCATTCCGATTCATTCATCGTCCTCGGTTAAAAAGGGGGAGTAAAACAACAACAACAACACGAACAACAACAAACCAAAAGGCAAGGGTGCCTCAGACATGACGTGAAAAGGCCGTAGAAGCTGAGGAATACCTCAGAGCGTCCACTCTGGACAGGGTATACAATAGACTATCTTCGATCCGCCGATATCCCGATCGTCCTTCTAGCGTGGATCTCTGTGCTTGAACCCTTCAACTGAGAAAAGGTGAGCAATGGAGAGATAGGCGTTGTCTTTCCCTGATTTTGTTTTTCCCGGAGCGGGGTCTACCATCCTCTTACATTCTAGAGTGTCGTTTCCATTAAAGCCGTTAAATGCTTTACGAGAGTTACGGCTCACTTGACGACGTCAAAGCTCGAAGAGCCGTGGACAACAATAAACGGAGATTAAACAAACAAAAACAAAACAAAACAAAACAGAAAAAAAGGCGTTGAGAGACACGCACAGTAACAGACGAACTTTATACTGAATATAATACTAACTTAAAAGAGTACAAGAAGCATGACCCCCCCTCCCTCCCCCCCCCCAAAAAAAAAAAAAAAAGTTGCTTTTATTTACACCTACGAGGAGTGTCCCACAGAGAACTCTCAACGAGATGGTATTGATTCTCTCAGCTTGCAGGTGGACTCCTTAGAACACAATCACTTCTGGACAGTGTTTGCGAGGGCAGGGAAGGGCAGAAGGTGTGTGTGTGTGTGTGGGGTGGGGGGAGGGGGGGGGGGCTAACTGTGCAGTACCTCCAGAGAAGAGGGAGTAGGGTAGGGAATGGGAGGTAATCGGTAACAGACCAACTCCACCAGATTGACAAGACAGTTAGGTAGACATCGAGAACGTTAAGTTGAATGGGAGGTAATCGG
>CM065736.1:17763959-17778959 GCA_033310375.1 Conus canariensis | reverse complement strand
CTTCTTCACTAAAGTTTGGCAAAAGCGCTCTGCTTGTTTGCTAAAGTTTGGCCAAAGTGCTCTGCTTCTTCACTTAAGTTTGGCAAAAGCGCTCTGCTTCTTCACTAAAGTTTGGCAAAAGCGCTCTGCTTCTTCGCTTAAGTTTGGCAAAAGCGCTCTGCTTCTTCACTAAAGTTTGGCAAAAGCGCTCTGCTTCTTTGCTAAAGTATGGCAAAAGCGCCTTGCTTGGCTAAGGGATGATGTTTCCTTTTTTTTTCCCCTCTTCTTTTCTTTTTTTTTCTTTCAGAGTTTTTTCCCATTTTTTCTCCCTCACTCTTCCTTCGGTGCTACGGTAGAGCAGCTTGTCCCGGGTTCGGACCTGGGTTGGCCGTTGTAGTTGAATGATCATCACCTCTCTCTCCCCTTCCTCTCGGTACACACTGAATTTCCCTTCGTCTATGTATAGGTCTCCTGCCTTTGGCTGTCACACGCCCTACAGTTTGCTGTGTATTAGGCCTACCGGTGGTGGAAGGTTCTGTTGGTTGCATTGCATTGCTTGTTCATTACGTGGCTTGTTTTGCATGCAGTTTATGACATATTGCTCGTTGGTATCTTTCCTCCTCTCCTATATATCTACCCCACTCTTTCTTCTGCTTCTGTGGCTCATACCCCCCCCCCCCACCTCCTCAACTCCAGTCTCTCCACCTTTGTCCCTTCACACACACGCACGTACGCACGCATGCACACACACACACACACACACACACACACACACACACACACACACACACACACACACACACACACCTTCTCTTTTGGTTTACGAGTTCCAGCTCCCTTTTAACCCTCCACTCATCCACTCTCTCTCTCTCTCTCTCTCTCTCTCTCTCTCTCTCTCTCTCTCTCTCCGTTGCTGTCTGTTTTTGAACTGCTGTCTCCTCCCCCCCCCCCTCTCTCTCTCTCTTTCATGTCTTTCACACAGTGTCATTTTCATGCTGACCACTATCGGTGTGTGTGTGTGTGTGTGTGTGTGTGTGTGTGTGTGTGTGTGTGTGTGTGTGTGTGTGTGTGTGGAGGGGGAGGGGAGGGGGTGTATTGTTTATTGTTTGGTGCATGTTTTGATGTCTGTTGTGTGCAACGTCTGAAGAAATTCTCTTTGTTGAAAGTTGACATGTCTCTTTTTTTTCTTCCTCTATTGTGTATTGAAGAAGCGTCATTTTGCACTCAATTTGTGTGTTTACTTGTATCTTGGTTTGGTGTTTCTCATGGCTAAGCTTTGTTCAAGCTTACTTTGGTGTTGGCGTGCTGGTAACTAGCGGTAATTTCCCCCTCTTATTTGATAACTATGGCAATAACGTGATGGAAATGGATCTTGAGATGTTCAGGTAGATAGTGTTTGGTTTTCATAGTCACTGAACAAATACTCACTGGACGGAATCCGAAACAAAAACGTAAAAAATGAAAATCGGAATCTGATTTACAATCTTTCGCCATCATCTAGTTTCCCTCTGCGAACAGCTCGTGAGGGTTGCCACACGAACGCTTCGAGCACTTGTGACTAACATGCCGGGACTTTAAAAAGAGCGCCAATTTTGCTGCAAAACGGTCAACCCTGGCGACAAACGACTAGCATCGTCATGTTTCCGTACATGGTTCTACCATTTCCAATTTTTAAAGATTTTGTTTTATCATTATTATTATTACTAAAATTATATTATCATTACTATTATTATCATCATCAGTATTATTATTATTACTATCATTATTGTTATATTTTGCTTGTCCTACTGACCCTTGTCTGCTTCCTCATCCTTTCGCTAATGTATGGCGACTAAATTGTAAAGTAACTTTTACCTCCAGAAAGTTGAAGGCTCGGTTGTCGGACTTCTATTGTAACGTGACAATCACCTCCAGAAAGTTTAAGGCTCGGTCGTCAGACTTCCATTGTGACGTAACAGTCACCTCCAGAAAGTTGAAGGCTCGGTAGTCAGACTTCCATTGTGACGTAACAGTCACCTCCAGAAAGTTGAAGGCTCGGTAGTCAGACTTCCATTGTGACGTAACAGTCACCTCCAGAAAGTTGAAGGCTCGGTCGTCAGACTTCCCTTGTGACGTAACAGTCACCTCCAGAAAGTTGAAGGCTTGGTTGTCAGACTTCCACTGTAACGTAACAATCACCTCCAGAAAGTTGAAGGCTCGGTCATCGGATTTCCATTGTGACGTAACAATCACCTCCAGAAAGTTGAAGGCTCGGTCGTCAGACTTCCATTGTGACGTGACAATCACCTCCAGAAAGTCGAAGGCTCGGTTGTCGGACTTCCATTGTGACGTGACAATCACCTCCAGAAAGTCGAAGGCCCGGTTGTCAGACTTCCATTGTGACGTGACAATCACCTCCAGAAAGTTGAAGGCTCGGTTGTCAGACTTCCATTGTGACGTGACAATCACCTTCAGAAAGTCGAAGGCCCGGTTGTCATGTTGTCAGACTTCCATTGTAACGTAACAATCACCTCCAGAAAGTTGAAGGCTCGATTGTTGGACTTCCATTGTAAAGTAACAATCACCTCCAGAAAGTTGAAGACTCGGGTGTCACGTTGTCAGACTTCCATTGTAACGTCACAATCACCTCCAGAAAGTTGAAGGCTCGGTCGTCAGACTTCCATCGTGACGTAAATTTTACCTCCGGAAAGTTGAAGGCTCGGTTGTCGGACTTCCATTGTGACGTAACAATCACCTCCAGAAAGTTGAAGGCTCGGCAGTCGGACTTCCATTGTGACGTAACAATCACCTCCAGAAAGTTGAAGGCTCGGTCGTCCGACTTCCATTGTGACGTAACAATCACCTCCAGAAAGTTGAAGGCTCGGTTGTCGGACTTCCATTGTGACGTAACAATCACCTCCAGAAAGTTGAAGCCTCGGCAGTCGGACTTCCATTGTAACATGACAATCACCTCCAGAAAGTTGAAGGCTTGTTTTTAAAGCAGAGAAGCACAAACACGTCACGCCTTTCTGTTTATATCTTTCTTTACTGGCTTCCTGTGAATGAAAGAATTCGAAGCAAAAAATTACCGTTTATGCCATTAATTTTTCACTGAGTTTTTCACCATCTGTCTGACCTCTGGTCTATTTGTATTGAGCCTGGCAGCTCCAGTTACCCTCAGACATACGTATTTTGTCTGTACTTCTAACGAAAACTAAAAAATGTTTGGCTTCCACTGATTTTTGTACTATACTCCAAATCGCTGGATACATATGTATTCTTGTCTATACTTCTCACGAAGTCTGAAAATTTATGTCTTTCACTGATTTTCGCACTATACTCCAAATCTCTGGATACATACGTATTCTGTCTATACCTCTCTCTCTCGACAACTCCAAATTGTTGGCTTCCGCTGATGTTCGCACTATACTCCAAATCGCTGTGGATACATACGTACTCTGTCTCTACCTTTAGGTTTCGGCTGCTTTTCGCGCTATACTCCAAATCTCTGGATACATACGTATTCTGCCTACACCTTTAGCGAAAACTCCAAAGTTTTCGTTTCCGCTGCTTTTCGCACTGTACTCCAGATCTCTGGAATTGATTGCCCTGTGACTTGCACCTGTCCAGATGGAGCAATGAAGCTCTGGAAGCTGTGAGAACGCTTGGAGGAGGTCCAGAAGACAGCCAAGTTCGTCTCGGAGAAAGAACTACCACGGTGCCAGCGACAGAGAAGATGAGTTGCGCCACATACAAGGTACTGTGACTTGAAATACGTGCTGAGAAAACTTACTATCTCAACGACTGTACATGCCAGAAATCTGGCTTTTTCCTGGCTTATCGTGATATTTCATGCGATATAAGTTCATTTCATATGAGTGCATGTGCATGTCTGCTTGACTTAATTCTTAATTGATCTAGTTGCAAAGCGAGAGGACTGCAGGCGGAAATCTAAACAAATCTTAAATAAATGTTAGCGAACCGCCCAGAGAACGTGGACAAACGAGTCACAAGACGAAACACAACTAGTTTCGACCTCTTAGGTCTTCATCAGGTGAGACATTAACGAATAAAACAATGAAAATTCACTTAGCTTTGATCGCTTCAGATCACTTGGTAGGGTTCAGCGCAAGGAAGAAGGCGTTGAATGAGAACGAGGCTGTTGGAAGGGAAATAGTGAGCGAGTCAAAGTCGTAATGAAGATAATAATATTACTAATAGGAATACTAATAATGGTCAAAATACTGAGAGAAAAAAAAAAAAAAAAAAAAGGGACAAGATTACTACCAATCTGTGTCAATAAGTATGGGTATGGGAGAAAGGAGAGTGGGTTAGAGGATTCTTAAACAGCAGGGTTGCCGTGGCAACAGTCCCAGAGGCGAAGGCGATGGTGATGTCAATGCCAGTGGTAGTATCAATACTAGCAATAGTATTACTGAATGATACTGCTAACAACGATAGTGAAGGTTAAGGTAATGAAAGCATGATACAGAAATATATTTAGAAAATACAATTTTTATAATAATCAAATAAATAAATAAATGAAACATTAAAAATAATAATAAATTAAAAAATCAGTAAATAATAATAATTAAAAAAAAAATAAAAAAAATAAAAAAATAATTAAAAAAAAAACAACTAATAATAATGATAATAAATGCATAAATAAGATAGCTATAAGTTGTGTGAGGTGAATAGTGGGAGATAAGGTAGTATGTGTGTGTGTGGTGGGAGGATATTATGGGCTGAGATAGAAGTGGTGGGTTGGTACATGTTACTTTAAGGTGTAGATGCTATGAGGGTGGAGGGAAGAAGGGGATGGGTTTACGTACTAACTGGGGAGGGGGAGGGGCAACATATTCACACCTATACACAATCTCTCTCTCTCTCTCTCTCTCTCTCTCTCTCTCTCTCTCCCCCCCCCCTTTCACGACCAACGACAAAGGAGCCAGTATTCTATTTATTATGTGTGTGTGTATGTGTGAGTGTGAGTGTGTGTGTGTCATCAAAAAGTGTAGAAAAGAAATCTCTCAAGTTAAATCCAAACTTGTCCGCAATTCCAAACTCTACATCAAAAAGTGTAGAAAAGAAATCTCTCAAGTTAAATCCAAACCTGTCCGCAATTCCAACCTCTCACGGGATGAACAAAAAGCCCTTGAATCACTGAGACAAAGACAAGACATTGTCATCAAACCAGCAGACAAGGGTGGTGCAGTGGTGGTCTGGGACAAACAGTTGTACATAAAAGAAGCACACAGACAACTGTCAGACACAAATTTCTATACACCACTCACAGCATCACCCCTCCCCCAACACCAGAAACTCATCTCAACCACAGTTAAACAAGAAATCAAACACAACAACTTACCGAAGACAGCCAAACTCCTCATAATGACAGACACCAAACAACCCACCTTCTACCTGCTCCCTAAAATACACAAAACCAATACTCCCGGCAGACCCATAGTATCTGCATGCAGCTGCCCTACAGAACACATTTCACAGTACTTAGACTCTCTCCTCCAACCCATAGTACAAGGCCTCCCCACATACCTCAAAGACACTACACACACACTCAACATGATTAATTCATACAACACAGATCCCACTTTCAAACCCAGCCTCCTCTTTACCCTTGATGTCGTCTCTCTCTACACTTCCATCCCTCATGCTGATGGACTGAAGGCCCTCGCATTCTTTCTTAACAAACGGCCCCCCAACCAACACCCTCCCACAGCTACACTAGTCAGACTTGCAGAATTAGTCCTCACCCTCAATACTTTTGAATTCAACAACCACACATTCTCACAAATCAGTGGTGTTGCTATGGGAACCAAAATGGGACCATCCTATGCCTGCCTCTTCATGGACACCTAGAACACCGCCTACTAACCTCTTACACAGGCCCAACACCAGAGCTCTACAAAAGATACATAGATGATGGATTGGGAGCCACATCCATGCCAGAACATGACCTCCAGAATTTCCTCAACTTTGCACAGACCTTCCATCCATCCATCCAGCTGACCTACACCATTTCACAGTCAGTTAATTTCCTGGACATCACTATCTCTCTCAAAGATGGACTGCTTCAAACCTCAGTCTTCTACAAACCTACTGATGCGCACTCATACCTGGACTACACATCTTCCCACCACCAGTCCACTAAAAATAGCATTCCATATTCTGAATTCCTTCGCCTACGCAGACTGTGCTCTAGCGAAGAGGATTTCACTATACAAGCAGCCAAAATGTCTGATTTTTTCACCAACCGTGGATACCCTAGTGCCGTCATCAGTGATGCTCTCAGCCGCACTGCAGCTAAATCCAGAACATCTACTCTGGAAACTAAACCTCCCAAAGAGACAGACAGACCCACTGCCTGCCTTCTCTTCCATCCTCACAATCTGCCCATCTGCAGGATCCTGAAGTCTAACTGGCACATAGTAGAAAACCATAAACCTGCCTTTGAGACCACACCAATGATCACTTTCAAACGTGACAAAAACCTCAACGACCTACTGGTGCGCTCTAAGCTGAACAAAATCTCAACACCTAAGCCACCAGGTACTTTCCCCTGCTCAAAACCCAACTGCAAAATCTGCTCTCTCACCAAACCAGACACCATCCTACATGGCCCCACAGGCTCTTTCACTATTAAACGCACTTTCTCCTGCCAGAGCCACAACATTGTGTATGCCATCCACTGTCAGCTGTGCGGTAAGATCTATGTAGGTGAGACATCTCGCACACTTGAGACGCGCATCTCTGAACACCTGGCCGACATCCGCCACCATCGGCCCAAACCAGTCGCTCTACACTTCAACCATGCCCAACACAACATCAACCATGTCAAACTCTTGGCACTTTGGCAATCTAAGAGTGACAGCTTGGAACGCCTTATGCAGGAATCTCATCTCATTGCCAAACTGGGCACCGTCCACCCTCATGGCATCAACGTCCAAAAGTAGTATGTACCATTCCATCTCTGCAGCTCCAGCCTGAAATATCCCCCACCTACACACACCCATACCACCCTACCTCCCTCTGTTTACCTCAGACATAGGTTGCAGCTATCATCATCTTCCCTTTTCCTACACTCTCTGAGTCTCTCCATTTGCTACATCAATCGACTTACTCCCCCCTCCCCCTGCCCTAGTAATGATGTGTGTAGGGGTGTTGGTGGATATGGCGGTTGCTGGGGTGGAGGTGGGGGTAACCAATGAATAAGGCTGATATTACAAATGGAACACACACACACACACACACACACACACACACACACACACACACACACACACACACACACACTCACACTCACACATACACACACACATAATAAATAGAATACTGGCTCCTTTATCGTTGGTCGTGAAAGGGGGGGGGGGGGGGGGGGGGGGAGAGAGAGAGAGAGAGAGAGAGAGAGAGAGAGAGAGAGAGAGAGAGAGAGAGAGAGAGATTGTGTATAGGTGTGAATATGTTGCCCCTCCCCCTCCCCCAGTTAGTACGTAAACCCATCCCCTTCTTCCCTCCACCCTCATAGCATCTACACCTTAAAGTAACATGTACCAACCCACCACTTCTATCTCAGCCCATAATATCCTCCCACCACACACACACATACTACCTTATCTCCCACTATTCACCTCACACAACTTATAGCTATCTTATTTATGCATTTATTATCATTATTATTAGTTGTTTTTTTTTTAATTATTTTTTTATTTTTTTCATTTTTTTTTAAAATTATTATTATTTACTGATTTTTTAATTTATTATTATTTTTAATGTTTCATTTATTTATTTATTTGATTATTATAAAAATTGTATTTTCTAAATATATTTCTGTATCATGCTTTCATTACCTTAACCTTCACTATCGTTGTTAGCAGTATCATTCAGTAATACTATTGCTAGTATTGATACTACCACTGGCATTGACATCACCATCGCCTTCGCCTCTGGGACTGTTGCCACGGCAACCCTGCTGTTTAAGAATCCTCTAACCCACTCTCCTTTCTCCCATACCCATACTTATTGACACAGATTGGTAGTAATCTTGTCCCTTTTTTTTTTTTTTTTTTTTCTCTCAGTATTTTGACCATTATTAGTATTCCTATCAGTAATATTATTATCTTCATTACGACTTTGACTCGCTCACTATTTCCCTTCCAACAGCCTCGTTCTCATTCAACGCCTTCTTCCTTGCGCTGAACCCTACCAAGTGATCTGAAGCGATCAAAGCTAAGTGAATTTTCATTGTTTTATTCGTTAATGTCTCACCTGATGAAGACCTAAGAGGTCGAAACTAGTTGTGTTTCGTCTTGTGACTCGTTTGTCCACGTTCTCTGGGCGGTTCGCTAACATTTATTTAAGATTAATTCTTAATTGTCGTGATGGTGGCGTTTTGTTGCGACGCTTTGGATGTGTTTAAGTCGATTTATATATTGTTACATGATTACTTTAAACTTATGTTCAGTTATGTGTGTATGCATGTGATTGACCTCTTATCTTTGTCATTCTGTGTGGTTGTAAAGCATCACGTGCATTTGACATTTTCCGTTAGTTATACTTTGTGATTGTGAAGTACCACGCGTCAGTCTGTATTCGGCACTGTATGTAAACTGTCCTTGATTATTGGTCTTATAATTACACAACTTCTTTGATGGGACCCCGGAAGACGCCTCTACTTCCGACTGCCAGCTGGCCTCATCACAACGTTAAAGACAAACCATTCAACTATAGATCAGGCCGACATACGACCGACGCGTTCATCCTACACAGTCCTGTCTTCCGATGTCATGTCTGTGTAAAAAAACAGCCCCCAAAACACGTACCACAGTATGCCATCATCACCCTTCAACCAAGTTGCCCTGTCCGCCGTGTTATAGTGTGACGTCATGTACTTTTTAAGTCATCGACAAGCAAAGTTCAGTGTGGTAATACTGCTGTCTGTTGATCAGTTGAACGGCGCGAGTTATCAAAAGTAGTGCACGCGGAACAATCTTCTGAATAAAATAACTGTTGAGATGCAATGATTTTAGCCACTATGGTTCCATATATTTGTGGTAACTAGGATTCTTGGCAAAGCTAGAGTTTAGCGATCCACTTTTTTTTTTTTTTAAACCTCCTTTTCACAATTCGGCTAGTCTTGTCTAAAACATGAGATCCATGTGACACCCCCCCCCCCCCCCCCATTACTTCCAACTAGAATGTTTAAGAACGTATTCGAGCTAACTTCCCGGCTCACTTTCCGTACCTGTTCCATCTTTTCCACCAGTGTTGCCGATCGGCTTTTTTCGGTAAACCGAATGGCAAAGCCGTTTACGAACAGCCGCAGTGCAGCCTTCATTTCCTGTGGCGTCATTCCACGGAGTTTTCTGAGGTCGGACAAAGAGCTCATAGCTCAGTCGTTCCACGTTTCCATGAATATTTGGAATGATTCAAAGAATCATGGGAGCTAAATCATGGCCGTTCCGAGCAGAAATACCACGCTGAGCTGAAGAAACGAAATTTGAATTGTATGTCAAAAAAGAGTTATCACGATCAAAAAAAAAAAAAAAAAAAAAAGGAAATGGGTTAGTTTCAAAGTGAGGCGACTGCAGGCGGAAACCGAAACCCATTTATAAATAGAAATCATAACTAATCCACCAAAGAAAGGGACAAACAAACTACGAGACAAAACACGACGCGTTTCGACCTCTTTGGTCTGTCTTCTTCAGGCCAGAGAAACAACATTCAGGACAACGAAAACGAAGAACGAGCAGTCACTGATCAACGTTCACCTTGCGCCCAATTTGAGAAGGCAGGTGATTGCTCGTTCTTCGTTTTCGTGCCGAAGGGTCTTAAAGGTGAGAGAAAATGGTGAAAATCAATGTGGAAAATAGAGCGTCCGTATACTCCGGTATTGCCGGATTTCCGTGTTCTTCATAGCTGTAACGGCTTGCTACATTGACCTTGACTCTCTTCAAAGTAGGCGTGAATTCAGCATCACATGGCTTCACGTTCAGACAAAGGGAGATAAACCCCGCATGCGGGATGAGGTTTGGTAACTGTGCTGCTCTCACCTCAGGATGACGTAGATCACAACGTGACGAGGATGGAGATTACCCAGTGAATTAATGAGCCTAGTCGCTACGTTTTTCTCGAACGCACCAGCGCTTTTACATCAGATTCTGTCTGCCTGCGACACGTAAGGCTACTAGTTATTGTTATTTCGTAGTGTACATATAACCACAATACAAAATGGCTGACATGGTTCACATTCTTTCAACACGTCAATTGCTTTTTCTTTTGTTTTGAAAGTGTGTGTGTGTGTGTGTGTGTGTGTGTGTGTGTTCTCGTAGACCATAAATGCATATCACATGTATGACAACACCGGGATTGTAAAGCACCCTGCTTACCCATCCCCGATTAACCCCCCCAAAAAAACAACACACACACACACACACACACACACACACACACACACACACACACACACACACACACACAACCAACCAACTAAATGCAGCATTTGATACATATGCACAATGGTCATTTAGAGATTGATTTTTACTTTAGATTTAACTTGGCATGTACATAGTTCTAGTTTTTACTTCCTTTCAGCCAGGGTAAGGCTGTCGTCGTCGGCTAGGCTATAAATATCGTTTTGGGCAAAGATTTATGTTTATGTATTTATGTTGTTCAAAAGAAAGGAGATGGCGGATAGGTATTTTTTTTAAAAAGCATTCAGGGGAAACCCAACATGTCCGCTAACATTTTCAGTACCCGAAACGTTAAAAAATAGATTTGAAACCGTAGAAAGATGCTTATGAAAACTTGTATTGATTGTTCACTTACCCAAGACACACAGCTGAGACCAAGATCTGGTAACATGCGCCCGTAGTGGGCGTTCATGACATCCTAAGGAGATGTGGTTTGGGGATTGGAGGTCCGCAGATGATTGAACAGCCCATTGCGGGCAAGGACACGTTTCCCACCACTGGGCGCACTCCAGGGAAGCAGAGGAGTTGCAGTCAGCCTCTCTCTCTCTCTCTCTCTCTCTCTCTGTCTCTCTCTTTCTCTGTAGATGATTTCTTTTCAGCATAGTCTCCCCTCTCTCTCTCTCTCTCTCTCTCTCTCTCTCTCTCCTCTCTCTCTGCTCCTGTCCTCCTCTCTCTGTCTCTCTCTCTCTCTCTCTTCTCTGTAGATGATTTCTTTCAGCATAGTCTCTCTCTCTCTCTCTCTCTCTCTCTCGTCTCTCCTCCTCCTCTCTCTCTCTCTCTCTCTCTGTAGATGATTTCTTTTCAGCATAGTCTCCTCTCTCTCTCTCTCTCTCTCTCTCTTCTCTCTCCTCTCTCTCTCTGTAGACGATTTCTTTTCAGCATAGTCTCTCTCTCTCTCTCTCTCTCCTCTCTCTCTCTCTCTCTCTCTGTAGATGATTTCTTTTCAGCATAGTCTCTCTCTCTCTCTCTCTCTCTCTCCTCTCTCTCTCTCTCTCTCTCTGTAGACGATTTCTTTTCAGCATAGTCTCTCTCTCTCTCTCTCTGTAGATGATTTCTTTTCAGCATAGTCCTCTCTCTCTCTCTCTCTCCTCTCTCTCTCTCTCTCTCTCTCTCTCTCTCTCTGTAGATGATTTCTTTTCAGCATAGTCCTCTCTCTCTCTCTGTAGATGATTTCTTTTCAGCATAGTCTCTCTCCTCTCTCTCTCTCTCTCTCTCTCTCTCTCTCTCTCTCTCTTCTCTCTGTAGATGATTTCTTTTCAGCATAGTCTCTCTCTCTCTGTCTCTCTCTCTCTCTCTCTCTCTGTAGATGATTTCTTTTCAGCATAGTCTCTCTCTCTCTCTCTCTCTCTCTCTCTCTCCTCTCTCTCTCTCTCTCTCTCTCTCTCTCTCTCTGTAGACGATTTCTTTTCAGCATAGCTCTCTCTCTCTCTCTCTCTCTCTCTCTCTCTCTCTCTCTCTCTCTCTCTCTGTAGACGATTTCTTTTCAGCATAGTCTCTCTCTCTCTCTCTCTCTCTCTCTCTCTCTCCTCTCTCTCTCTCTCTCTCTCTCTCTGTAGACGATTTCTTTTCAGCATAGCCCTCTCTCTCTCTCTCTCTCTCTCTCTCTCTCTCTCTCTCTCTCTCTGTAGACGATTCTTTCAGCATAGTCTCTCTCTTACTCTCTCTCTCTTCACTACTCTCTCTCTCTCTCTCTCCTCTGTAGACGATTTCTTTCAGCATAGTCTCTCTCTCTCTCTCTCTCCTCTCTCTCTCTGTCTGTCTCTCTCTCTGCTCTCTCTTCTCTGTAGATGATTTCTTTTCAGCATAGTCTCTGTCTCTCTCTCTCTCGTCTCTCCTCTCTCTCTCTCTCTCTCTCTCTCTCTCTCTGTAGACGATTTCTTTTCAGCATAGTCTCTCTCTCTCTCTCTCTCTCTCTCTCTCTCTCTCTCTCTCCTCTCTCTCTCTCTCTGTAGACGATTTCTTTTCAGCATAGTCTCTCTCTCTCTCTCTCTCTCTCTCTCTCTCTCTCTCTCTCTCTCTCTCTCTCTCTCTCGTAGACGATTTCTTTTCAGCATAGTCTCTCTCTCTCTCTCTCTCTCTCTCTCTCTCTCTCTCGTAGACGATTTCTTTTCAGCATAGTCTCTCTCTCTCTCTCTCTCTCTCTCTCTCTCTCTCTCTCTCTCTTCTCTCTCTCTCTCTCTCTCTCTCTCTCTCTCTCTCTCTCTTACTTTCTTTAAGCATAGTCTTTCTCGCATCGTCCTCTCTCTCTCTCTCTCTCTCCTCTCTCTCTCTCTCTCTCTCTCTTCGTAGACGATTTCTTTTCAGCATAGTCTCTCTCTCTCTCTCTCTCTCTCTCTCTCTCTCTCTCTCCTCTCTCTCTCTCTCTCTGTAGACGATTTCTTTTCAGCATAGTCTCTCTCTCTCTCTCTCTCTCTCTCTCTGTAGACGATTTCTTTTCAGCATAGTCTCTCTCTCTCTCTCTCTCTCTCTCTCTCTCTCTCTGTAGACGATTTCTTTTCAGCATAGTCTCTCCTCTCTCTCTCTCTCTCTCTCTCTCTCTCTCTCCTCTCTCTCTCTCTCTCTCTGTAGACGATTTCTTTTCAGCATAGTCTCTCTCTCTCTCTCTCTCTCTCTCTCTCTCTCTCTCTCTCTCTCTCTCTCTCCTCTCTCTCTGTAGACGATTTCTTTTCAGCATAGTCTGAAATAGAAGATGAGATACCTTTTGTCGATTCTGATAGCGATGCAGGGTTCCTTGACAGTATAATTACTAGAACAGAAGTGATCTCTGCAATGAAAAAACTCAAGAACAAAAAAGCTGCAGGCCCTGATGGCATTGTTGGAGAATTATTCAAAAATGCCGGAAATATCGTAATTGATTTCTTCGTCAGATTTTTCAATGTACTTTTTGACAAAGGGATATTCCCTGATAACTGGACTGAATCGATTATATTGCCATTATTTAAGAAAGGTGAAGTCAATGATCCAAGTAATTACAGGGGCATATCACTTAGTGATATAAGTAGTAAATTATTTAGCTCTATAAATTAACTGTAGACTGCAAAAGTGGGTGGAATTTAATAATAGCACGGGTGAGTGGCAAGCGGGTTTAAGAAAGGTTATTCAACTATCGATCAGATGTTTACCCTTTTGGCTATTGTACAAAAACAGTTTTCATGGAATCGCAAATTATATGTGGCCTTCATTGACTTCGAAAAGGCATTTGATTCCATATCTAGAAAATTACTTTGGCCAGTGCTTCAAAAGAATGGAATAAAGGGTAAAATGTACCGATGTATCAAGAGCATGTACAATTGTGTAAAAGCAAGGGTCAGGTGTGGTGGTGAATTTACAGATTACATAGTTTGTACAAAAGGTGTAAAGCAAGGAGATGCATGTAGCCCTGTTTTATTTTCTTTGTTTATCAACGAATTAGCACAAGAAATCATAGAGAAGGGAAGACATGGTGCAACACTGTCTCCAGATACAGTTGAATTGTTTATTTTGTTACTGGCAGATGATATAGCTTTGTTGTCAGAAACACCAGTTGGCCTTCAGACCCAGATGAACAATTTATGTAATGCAGCTTCTAGACTCCAACTTAAAGTAAATATGAAAAAGAGCAATGTCGTGGTATTTAGAAAAGGAGGGCACCTTGCAGCACGAGAGAGATGGTTTTTTAATGGTGAGCAAATGGCTGTCGTTAACTGTTATAAATATCTTGGTATTCATTTTTCCACCCGACTTAGTTTTGTGGCTGCATGCACAGATCTCGCAAGCAGAGCGAGAAATGCTTTGTTATCAATTCTGCAACGATTGTTTGTACTTAATAATAATTCGCTGAAAGTATTGTTAAAAATTTTTGATACTCGGGTGCAGCCAATTGCTCTGTATGGTGCTGAACTGTGGGGACTGGATACTGCCGTCGTTCATGTTGAAAAGGTTCATTTGTATGCCCTAAAGAAATTTTTAGGAGTCCACATTAAAACACCTAATGATCTTGTGTATGGAGATACTGGACGTCACCCTATTTACATAAATTCAAGTGTACAGTGTATCAGATACTGGCTAAAGTTATCACGGATGAATGATAACAGATTACCTTTAAAAGCTTATAACATGTTACTCTGGTTGGATTCACGAGGCAAAACCACATGGGCGTCAAATGTTCGTAAGACCCTATTTCTAAATGGTTTTGGATTTGTATGGCTAAACCAGGGTGTGGAAAATGTGAAATATTTTTTGCAATTGTTTCGTCAAAGACTTATTGATAACAGATGGCAAAACTGGCATGAACATGTTCTGGAAAGTGATAGATTTACATGGTACAGATCGTTTAAATCATTTAATAATTGCGAAACATATCTTTCACTTGATATTGACAGACATATAAAAAATTATATGACGAAGTTCAGATTTGGTGTCTCAGATATAGCAATGCATCGTCAACGGTATAATGTAGTTTCTGACAGCAATCTGACATGCCCGCTATGTGGAAAGGCAAATGATAATGAAATACACTTTCTGTTCGTCTGCTCTGCTTTCAGTGACCTACGGCAGGAATATATTCCATGTAAAT
>CM065736.1:17736459-17746459 GCA_033310375.1 Conus canariensis | reverse complement strand
GTCGGGTTCCGTTTTATCACCTCATTACCAGTGTTCCTTGAGGGTAGGTCGTGGTGGTGCCGTGACGAAGGCTTTCGGCGAGTCAGAATTTGTTCGCTGTCGCTCTTTGTCCGCGATCATGCGAGACAAGATAGAGCTGTTGTAGCTGGTCGTTTGCTTTCATTTCGGAGTACCAAGAGAGAGAGAGAGAGAGAGAGAGAGAGAGAGAGAGAGAGAGAGAGAGAGAGAGAGAGAGAGAGAGAGAGGAGCACAGAGACAGAGAGAAGGAGAGACACAGAGAGAGAGAGAAAGAGGGGAAGATGCACAGAGACAGACAGACAGACAGATAGACAGACACACACACACACACACACACACACACACACAAAGAGAGAGATAGATAGATAGATAGATAGATAGATAGATAAGAGAGAGAGAGAGAGAGAGAGAGAGAGAGAGAGAAGCACAGACACAGCGAGAGGGAGGGGCACAGAGACAGAAAGAGGGGAAGATGTACAAATACAGACAAACAGACCAACAGACAGACAGGTACACACACACACACACACACACACACACACACACACACACACACACACACACTTACACACAAAGAGAGAGAGAGAGAGAGAGAGAGAGAGAGAGAGAGAGAGCGATAGAGGGAGAGAGAGAGATACATACAGAGAGAGATGCACACACACACACACACACACACACACACACACACACACACACACACACACACACACAGAGAGAGAGAGAGAAGCACAGAGAGAGAGAGAGAGAGAGAGAGAGAGAGAGAGAGAGAGAGAGAGAGAGAGAGAGAGAGAGAGAGGATTCAGGACTGATCAGCAAAGAAGATCATTACATCCTTACTTTTTTCCCCCCAGCAATCTCTTATCGCCAAGCAGCAATGAGGAATATTGCTTCATTTAAAGTCAGTCTGTCAAAGAAGGGAAGTGTGTGCATAGCTACTAAAGAACAGGGAGGACACACGGGAGAACGCAGAACTAGTCCCAAGTAGAACGGATCCTGTATTTTTTTTCCCTTTGCTAGGGGATGTTATGGCACGTACACACGAAAAGAGTTACTTCCCCTGAACGTCTTATGCGTTGGACATAGAAAATACTAAATGTTAAGATCTGTGTCACTAGTCAGTCGTCAGTATTCTATGAAAATATATATTACTTTACAGTGAGATATGACTCAGAGAAATCCGTAACTTTAAAATGTTTGTGTTAAGTGGGAAATTTGTAACAATCTTGCTAGATGCTGGATTTTTTTTTTTTTTTTTTTTTTTTTTTTTTGCGTACGCAGGCTGATACTCCTGCGGACACTCCCTGTACAGACAGGCAAGGATTAATCTCATATACCCAACAATGGGAGTGGAGTTTTGTGTGTATGACCGTTTTTTATCCCGCCATTAAGGCAGCCATACTCCAACTTCGAGGAAGGCGCATGCTATGTGTAACGTGTCATCCATACCAACGGGCAAACTGGCCTTCTCTTCCGAAAGTTGGTGATGGGATTTGACGTGTGTGCAAGGTGTTATGCGAGCGTTCTCACACACAGAACCTCGGTTTATAGTCTCATTCGAAAGACTGTATGGAAATGGAGTCAGAACCAATGTTAACTCCGAGGGAATAATCCCCTTGTACAGAAACGGCCCGGCGGAGATTCGAACCCGCAGCCCCAGGATCACCAGGATTACGAGTCCGGCGCTCTACCACGGAGCTATTCCGGCCCCCGCTAGATGCTGGATGTTTCATTTGCTCCGAGTCCTCAACCACGGATCAAATCTAAAATTCAAAGGAATCGTCCTTTAGTCACATTCCACGTTTTCACCAAATTTCATAGACATCTCTTCAACCTTTTTGTTTCTTTGTTTTGGGCGTGATCTTGCTGGCAGACAGACAGACAGAGAGACGGGCAGAGGCACAGACACGGAGAGGCGGAGAGATAGACACACAGACAGATAGGCAGACTCATAGACAGAGAGACAGACACATAGACAGACAGACAGACAGACCGAGACACAGGCAGAGACACAGACACAGAGAGGCAGACAGACACACAGACAGACAGATACTTGACAAACAGACAGACAGACAGACAGACAGACAGACAGACAGACAGACAAAACACAACACACACACACACACACACACACACACACACACACACACACACACACACACACAACACACACACACACAACACATCCCAGACACGGGTGAGGGAAGACACGGCTTCGGAAGCCATCATGACGATGACTGTTGTGTCTGCTGCGGGCCGCAGGAATCTGTGACCTGTTGAACCACGCTGACCTCACTGCCCACCTCCATGTCCCAGACACTGGTCAGAGGTGAAGAACCAGTGCTCCTCTTCCTGGTGTTCTGACAGCACCCCTGCTGGCCTGGCCCCGACAACGCAATAGATGAATACTCTGTCCCTCTCTCTGTCTCTCTCTCTGTCTCTCTCTCTCTCTCTCTCTCCCTCCCCTCTCTCTCTCTCTTTCTTTTTGTCGCTCTCTTTCTCTCTCTTTCTCTCCCTCTCTGTGTCTGTCCGTCTGTCCGTATCTGTCTCTCTTTCTCTCTGTCTGTCTCTGTCTCTCTCTCTGTCTGTCTGTCTCTCTTTCTCTCTGTGTGTGTGTCTGTCTGTCTGTCACAGCCGTTTAAAAACGAAATTGCCGTGTTTTTGTCAAGCAAAATGCTTTGGATGTGAAAAAGATGAGTTTGTCCTTTTGATGTAGGGTTAATGAGTTAGCTTTATGACTTCTATGCCGATAACCACAGTGGAAATAATTATGCGAGACTTGCGGAGAAAAAAAAAAGGTCTGCGGTGACGTGACTGTCGTCATGGTGACGCAAGAGAGAGAGAGAGAGAGAGAGAGAGAGAGAGAGAGAGAGAGAGAGAGAGAAGAGAGAACGAACGAACGAACGAAATTTTATTTTACCAGGGTAATGAGATAAGCAATACAAATGCTTTTTTCCACCCAGCCCTGGGGCAAAAGAAAGAGAAACAATGTAAAGATCAAATTAATGCATTTAAAGATCAAGTTAATGCAAATACACATATAAAAAGAACAAAGTATAACAAGATCTTGTACGGTTCAAAACAAGTTAGCTATTGTCCATATCATTGACAAACGAATGCAAATAGAAAAAAACGCGTGAACATATCGAACAAGGGGAAGGAAACGGGGAAGGAAAAGGCCAAGGGGTAGGTTTGGGGTAAATGGGAGAGAGAGAGAGAGAGAGAGAGAGAGAGAGAGAGAGAGAGAGAGAGAGAGAGAGAGAGAGAGAAGGAAGGAAAAGGCCAAGGGGTAGGTTTGGGGTAACTGGAACGAACGAACGAACGAACGAATGTTTTATTGAGGGCAAGATGGATAAGCAACAATAATGGCTGTCTCACACCATGCCCTCGCAAAACAAAAAACAAACAAACCAAAAAACGAACAAACAAACAAACAAAAATTCCGAATATATTTACGCACACACACACCACACACACACACACATATAGATATTTACACATACATAAATACATATACATATAGTTCATACACATATACATATGCATAAACAAACATATATAAGTATGTACAAAGCATACTTGCACACAATGTATGTATGCAGGTGAGAGCATGAATGCTGATGCGCAGGCCCCCGGCCCATATTATAGGGCAGATACCTACACAACACTTCCCCTTACACATATATTTAAAAAGACATGAGGAGAAAGGGCACATGCCTTAGAAACATTCTTTAATCTTATGAGTTAGAGACAGACAACAGAAGGAAGACAGGCAACAGCTAGACAAGACAGACAGATATAGAAGGAGAGAGAGAGAGAGAGAGAGAGAGAGAGAGAGAGAGAGAGAGAGAGAGAGAGAGAGAGAGAGAGAGAGATGGAGAGAAGAGAGAGAGAAGGAGAGAGATGGAAGAGAGAGAGAGAGAGAGAGAGAGAGAGAGAGAGAGAGAGAGAGAGAGAGACAGGCAGACAATACAGACAGACAGATAGACAAATGGCAGAGAATACAAGCAGCAGCAGAATAAAGACATAGAAGATGAGTAAAAAAAATTGAAGAAATTGGATACAAGATTACGATCCGAAAATACCACAGAAGGTTAGCTATAGCTTAGCGTTAGATATTTATGATAATGTGTTTCAAACGTAGATAAGCTATTTTTATTTCTTATGTCACAAGGAATTGCATTCCAAAGTTTACCACCCGAATATGCTAAGGAAGACATGAATAGATCAATTCTGGGCCGGGGAATGGATATCAAATGTTTATTACGAAAGGTGTTTACAAGGAATTTGGTACATAGATAAGAAGGTGCAAGATTGTTCATTATTTTGTACATAAACACACCCTTATTGAAACGACATTTCTGACTGAATGGGAGAATCTCAAGTTCTGTATAGTCTGCAACTTGAAGAGATGATTTAAGGAGTATGATTTTTAGTGAACGTCTATACAAACGCTCCAGTGGTTTCAAGCAATTGTGACTGGCCATGTCCCAGCAAGTTGAAGCATAGTCAATATCAGATTGTATATAGGCATGGAAAAATAACTTCCGAGAATGTTGGTCAAGGAAATGCTTAATTCTGTTTAATTGAAATATCTTACTTGAGATCTTCTGAGAGAGAGAGAGAGAGAGAGAGAGAGAGAGAGAGAGAGAGAGAGAGAGAGAGAGAGAGAGAGAGAGAGTCGTCGGTGTAACGACGCAAGGAACGTTGATGGACAGAGACAACTTCTTTTACTAAAGTCGTGTGGTTTATGCAAGGTTATGGCGACTGGAATTTGATAACAAACCAGCAGCATGACTTGAGTACACCGTGCACATGTATGCACGGTTAAAAGGCAACAACAGTCGAATTTAGCGATGTGTTCATTCTGATACGAACTGATGGCGGTATTATGTACGTTTCACGAACAATGTTTCGTAGTTCCTTACTCCGTGTTCTCTCTGTCTCTGTCTCTGTCTGTCCGTCTGTCTGTCTGTCTGTCTCTCTCTCTCTCTCGCTTTTCCTTTTATAACGGATACAATTTTCAGTCATATTTGAAGCAATGTTTTGAATAACAGGTCTAGGTGCGGTAGGGAGGGGTGAGGTGAGGGTGGGGTTGTAGGTGCTTCTGGAAACTACCCTCACCCGCACTCCTCCCTCACTTCCTCCCTGGCTTCGTTCCGATTAAAAAAAAAAATAAAAAAATAAAACGAGCTGAACAAACAAAGAGACAAACAAACAAAACCCCCAAAAGCCTTCAACAGCTGAACAGCCTGGCGTGTATTTCATTTGGTAAAGGAGAATTGGTGTTGCTGTTAGCGCTCCGCTCTCCCCCGCTTTCTCATTCAACAACCTTCAGTGACTGTACACCTCTAGCAGGAAATTGCACCACACACACACACACACACACAACACACACACACACACACACACACACAACACACACACACACACACACACACACACACACACACACACACACACACATCTCCATCCAGCCCTCCCCCATCCTTCCCGAAGTGATCCGCCCCTGGTCTTCGTGACAAGTTTGTTTTCAAACTTCGGGCAAAAAAGTATGGAAAGTAACAAGCGTGATGAAAGTCGCCGGCAGTGTTTTCCTTTATTACATCGTGTGCCAATTACGTCTTTTAAGGGGTTGTTTCCTTTATTACATTGTGTGCCAATTACGTCTTTTAAGGGGTTGTTTCCTTTATTACATTGTGTGCCAATTACGTCTTTTAAGGGGTTGTTTCCTTTTATTACATTGTGTGCCAATTACTTCTTGTAATGGGTTTCCACAGGAGCCGAGGAAGCTGCGCTAATGCAGCGGAC
Source organism: Conus canariensis (assembly GCA_033310375.1). NCBI lineage: Eukaryota > Metazoa > Mollusca > Gastropoda > Neogastropoda > Conidae > Conus > Conus canariensis. Next base: position 17,740,633 of record CM065736.1, on the reverse strand, counting down.
GAGGATGGATGTGTGTGTGTGTGTGTGTGTGTGTGTGTGTGTGTGTGTGTGTGTGTGTGTGTGTGTGTGTGTGTGTGTGCGCGCGCGCGCGCACGCGAGCCTGCGTGCGTACGTGCGTGCGTGCATGCGTGTGTGTGTGCGTGTGTGTGTGCGCGCGCGTACGTACGTGCGTGTGTGTGTGTGTGTGTGTGTGTGTGTGTGTGTGTGTGTGTGTGTGTGTGTGTGTGTGTGTGTGCGTGCGTGCATGCATGCGTGCGTGCGCGCGGATGTGTGTGTATGTATGTGTGAGTGCTAGTGAGAGAAGAGGGTGTGGTGGTGGATTATATATGTTATATATTATATTATATCACACACACACACACACACACACACACACACACACACACACACACACACACACACACACACAGACACACACGCGCGCGCGCGCGCGCGCGCGCACGGTGTGTGTGTGTGTGTGTGTGTGTGTGTGTGTGTGTGTGTGTGTGTGTGAGAGAGAGAGAGAGAGAGAGAGAGTGAAGAGGGTGTGGCGGTGGTAGCTGTGGCTGGGAGGATAGAGGGGGGGGGGAGGTGATAGAGTGGAAAGGAGAGGGGATGGATGGATGGGAGAGGGGCAGCGAGGGGTGGTGGTGGTGGTAGTGGTGGAGGTGATGGTGGATAGATCGCTTGCAGTAGGCGGCGGGGCAGGTTAGGATGTAAGTGCTTTTTTTCTTTTTTTTTTTTTTCCTTTTTTTTCTTTTCCCTTTTCCCTTTTTTTTTTTTTTTCCTTTTTTGAAAAAAAAAATTGCTTTCGTAGAAAATGGCTATTTAGGATCTGGTTAGCTGTTCGTGCACAAACTTTTTTTTTTTTTCACTCGTTACATAAGCATCACTACGACATTCATCCTCCGCCGCCCCCGTCCTAACCCCCCCCCCCCTCCCCCTCCCCGCCCACTCCCTCTCCCGCCTCCCAGACATTCAGAGGAAAACGTCATTGTAAAGATATGGAAAACATGCCCAAGGACAGACTCCGTTACATAAGCATCGCTACGACAAACATCCGCCGCCCCCCCCCCCCCCTCTCCCTTCTCCCCACCCCCTCCCACTACACCTCAGACGTTCAGAGGAAAACGTCACATAAAGGTCGTGCTTTTCTGTGTGATGTCTCCACATCTTGGCGGCTGAATTTTCTTTCTTTCTTTCTGCGTACGCAGGCTGATACTCCTGCGGACACTGCCTGTAGACAGGCAGTGGAGTTTTGTGTGTATGACCGTTTTTTTTTTTATCCCGCCATTAAGGCAGCCATACTCCGTCTTCAGGGAAAGGCGGCTGAACGTATCGCGGAAAGATGTTTCGGGTGCGAGGAATATAAGGGAACGGGGTGGGGAGACTGAGGGGAAAGGGAGAGGGTGGAAGTGGGTGGGTGGGTGAGTGGGGGAGAGAGAGAGAGAGAGAGGGGGGGCGAGGGGGGATGGTGGATGGAGAGGTCGTGATGGACTGAAATCCGTCGTGATTACTTTCTGACTGAAACACCGTAAAGGAATGGTGTCCCAAATGTTGCGATAGTGATGAAGGAGGAGGAGGAGGAGGAGGGGGAGGGGGAGGAGGAAGAGGAGGAGGATTTGGACGACGTTGTGGGCAAGATTCAGGGATGGTACAGTTGTGTCACAATCGCTTTGGCGGTTTTAATTAAACTGTCTTTTATGTTTTGTTCAGATACTAAGGTAGTCTTCAAACCGTACAAACAAACATACATATTTCAATGAATGCCGCGAGTGATCCAAATCCTTTGTTCAAGTTGTGCGTGAATGACAGAGAGAGAGAGAGAGAGAGAGAGAGAGAGAGAGAGAGAGAGAGAGAGAGAGAGAGAGAGAGAGAGAGAGAGAGAGGTGAAAATCGTCGTCTGTTGCTCGGTTTTTAGTCTGAATCGAAAAGCTGTTTTGATGATGGTTAACCAAGGCCAAAAATCCGAGCACCGAGGGACTGGTTGGACAGAAGACACGGACAGAATGGTTGAGAAGGGCAGTAAGGGACTGGCTAGAGAGGGCACCAAAGGACTGGTTGAAGAGGGCACCAAAGGACTGGTTGAAGAGGGCAGCAAAGGACTGGTTGAAGAGGGCAGCGAAGGACTGGTTGGAGAGGGCACCAAAGGACTGGCTGAAGAGGGCAGCAAAGGACTGGTTGAAGAGGGCAGCAAAGGACTGGTTGAAGAGGGCAGCAAAGGACTGGTTAGAGAGGGCAGCAAAGGACTGGTTGAAGAGGGCACCATAGGACTGGTTAGAGAGGGCACCAAAGGACTGGTTGAAGAGGGCAGCAAAGGACTGGTTGAAGAGGGCACCAAAGGACTGGTTGAAGAGGGCACCAAAGATCTGGTTGAAGAGGACACCAAAGGACTGGCTGAAGAGGGCAGCAAAGGACTGGTTGAAGAGGGCACCAAAGGACTGGTTGAAGAGGGCAGCAAAGGACTGGTTAGAGAGGGCAGCAAAGGACTGGTTGAAGAGGGCACCATAGGACTTGGTTAGAGAGGCACCAAAGGACTGGTTGAAGAGGGCACAAAGGACTGGTTGAGAGGGCACCAAAGGACTGGTTGAAGAGGGCACCAAAGATCTGGTTGAAGAGGACACCAAAGGACTGGTTGAGAGGGCACCAAAGGACTGGTTGGAGAGGGCAGCAAAGGACTGGTTGAAGAGGGCGGCAAAGGACTGGTTGAAGAGGGCACCAAAGGACTGGTTGAAGAGGACGCAAAGGACTGGTTGAAGAGGGCACCAAAGGACTGATTGAAGGGACTCAAAGGACTGGTTGAAGAGGACACCAAAAGACTGGTTGAAGAGGGCACCAAAGGATTGATTGAAGAAGGCAGCAAAGGACTGGTTGAAGAGGGCATCAAAAGGACTGGTTAGAGAGGGCACCAAAGGACTGGTTAGAGAGGGCACCAAAGGACTGGTTAGAGAGGGCACCAAAGGACTGGTTGAAGAGGGCACAAAGGACTGGTTGGAGAGGGCACCAAAGGACTGGTTGAAGAGGGCACCAAAGGACTGGTTGAAGAAGGCACCAAAGGACTGGTTAGAGAGGAACCAAAGGGCTGGTTGAAGAGGGCAGAAAAGGACTGGTTAGAGAGGGCACCAAAGGACTGGTTGAAGAGGGCAACATAGGACTGATTGAAGAGGGCACCAAAGGACTGGTTGAAGAGGGCACCAAAGGACTGGTTAGAGAGGGCACCAAAGGACTGGTTGAAGAAGGCAGCAAAGGACTGGTTGAAGAGGGCACCAAAGGACTGGTTAGAGAGGGAACCAAAGGACTGGTTGAAGAGGGCGCCAAAGGACTGGTTGAAGAGGGCACCAAAGGACTGGTTGAAGAGGGCAGCAAAGGACTGGTTGAAGAGGGCAGCAAAGGACTGGTTGAAGAGAGCACCAAAAGGCTGGTTGAAGAGGGCAGCAAAGGACTGGTTGAAGAGGGCACCACAGGACTGGTTAGAGAGGGCACCAAAGGACTGGTTAGAGCGCGCAGCAAAGGACTGGTTGAAGAGGGCACCATAGGACTGGTTGAAGAAGGCACCAAAGGACTGGTTAGAGAGGGCACCAAAGGACTGGTTGAGGATGGCACCAAAGGACTGGTTAGAGAGAGCACCAAAGGACTGGTTAGAGAGGGCACCAAAGGACTGGTTAGAGAGCGCAGCAAAGGACTGGTTGAAGAGGGCAGCAAAGGACTGGTTGAAGAGGGCAGCAAAGGACTGGTTGAAGAGGACACCAAAGGACTGGTTGAAGAGGGCACCAAAGGACTGGTTGAAGATGGCACCATAGGACTGGTTGAAGAGGACACCATAGGACTGGTTGAAGAGGGCACCAAAGGACTGGTTGAAGAGGGCACCAAAGGACTGGTTAGAGAGGGAACCAAAGGACTGGTTGAAGAGGGCAGCAAAGGACTGGTTGAAGAGGGCACCAAAGGACTGGTTGAAGAGGGCATCAAAGGACTGGTTGAAGAGGGCACCAGACTGGTTGGAGAGGACACCAAAGGACTTGTTGAAGGTACCCCACTGTTGTAGTATACAGATTGTTGCCTGCGAACGAATATACATGCTGCTGCAACAAGTCCCCCCCCCCCCCCCCCCCATCCCCGGGATGGTTCAAAACACATGTGACAATTTCGCTGTAAAAAGCAGCTTTTTTTTCTGTTGAATACTTAGGCCAGTTTGGTT
>CM065736.1:17728959-17733959 GCA_033310375.1 Conus canariensis | reverse complement strand
CTCTCTCTCTCTCTCTCTCTCTCTCTCTCTCTCTCCACCTACGCACACACGCACATACGCACAACACATACACGCACGCTCATACAACCACACACTCGACGCTACCGACTCGCACAAACGACAACACACAACACACACATACGCACCAAGGCAACACACACACCGACATCTCAGCACACACGTCACACACACGTACACACACACACACACACACACACACACACACACACACACAACACACACACACACACAGACACACCACCACACACACACCACGCACACACACACACACACACACACACATATATACACGTAAACGTACACACACACACACACACACACACACACACACACACACACACACACCACACACAACACACACGCACACACAGCGACGGGAGGACAGAGAGAGAGAGAGAGAGGAGAGAGAGAGAGAGAGAGAGAGAGAGAGAGAGAGGACAGAGAGACAGAGACAGAGAAAGGGACGGATGTACGGACAGACGGCGGGAGGATACGAATTTTTGTACGAATGTTCGTTGAAGGTAAAATGGATAATCTATTCCTCTTTTCACACAATGCCATCATAGAAGAAAAGACAACAACGAAGTGTTATCAAACATGAGTAGAACAACGTCTACTGGCAACTTCACCCTGGCATGTCCATCCAACATTCTGGCGTCGTTTCATTGATGACATTGTCATGCTCTGGTTCCATGGGGAAAGCCAGCTGCTTTTGTTCCTCAACTGGATAAACAACCAGCATTCCACGATAAAGTTTACAGCCAACTGTGGTAGAACCAACATCCCTTTCCTGGACGTCAACATGAGCATCAATGGGGATACAATCACCACGGACCTTCACACTAAATCAACGGATGCTCACATGTACCTACCCTTCAACTCCTGCCACCCTAGACACTGTCTGAGAGGCATCCCCTACGGGCAGACTATCCGCCTGCGAAGAATCTGTTGTAAAGATGATGTTTCCTGAAACGATGCAGAGAGCTGAGAACCCACCTACATAACCGTGGCTATCCATTAGCTCTGGTGGACTCTGCCATCAACAAGGCACAGACACTTCCCAGGAAGGATGCACTCCAGTACCAACGGAGGAACCATCAGTCAGACAGGGTGCCATTTGTTATCCGCCATAACCCTTCCAACCCTCCTCTGGCCTTTTGGCTGAAGGAAAAAATGACGGAGCTCCACAGAAGTAGACGCATGAAGAGAGCCGTTCCCAAACCTCCCATTGTTGGTGAGCGTAACTGTCGCAATCTGAGGAACCTTCTGATGCCCAGCAAACCACCAGCAGTGCAACATCAAGCGTCTGCTACAGATTCATTGGTACCAGGTTGCTTCAAATGCACAGCGAAACGATGTGTTCTGTGCAAGGAACACCTGGAGGAAACGACCACATTCAAGAGTGTTCGCACGGGTCACCAGTTCCACATAAGGGACTCAGCTACATGTAAAAGTACCAACCTAGTGTACCTGATCAACTGTGGACATTGCCAGGATGTACAGTATGTTGGTGAGACGGGAAACACCCTACAAACACGCTTCATGGTCATCGCTCTGACATCATCAGAAAGCAAGATACACTCGTGGCACGCCATTTCTGTGGACCTGGACACCAGCTGTCAGATTTGAAATGTTGTGTGATTGAACTCATAAAGTCCACAGATGTACGAAAAGAAAAGACAGAGAGAGGATGTGGAGACACAAGTTGAAGACCAAAACTACCCTTTTGGTCTCAATGTGTGGGATTATGTTGGTTTCACGTGAAACAATCTGCCCTGGGAACTTTGCCCTTCGCTGAACCAAGACTTACACCCAGGCATCACTATTTATCATACAGTAATGGGGGGGGGGGGGGGGGGGGGGGGGGGGGGGGGGGGGGGGGGGGGGGGGGGGGGGGGGGGGGGGGGGGGGGGGGGGGGGGGGGGGGGGGGGGGATTAATGACGTAAAAAAACACACATCACGTCAAATAGTTTTGACGCCGACTTCCATGGTCAGCTGAGGAAGGTTTGCAAAAACCGAAAGCGCTTCTTTAAAATGCTTTGGGTGTTTGTTGTTTTTTTAATTGAAACATGAGTAGTTTCAGAGGAAAAAAATCCGCAAAGCCCACATAAAGAAAAGACAACAATAAAAAACTGCTGAACACAGGTAGTATCGAAGGATTTAAGGAAAAACAGAAAATATGTTCCATATATGCATGTTATCATAACTATGGATTCAGCGATCCTGAAATCACCCATAACGCACACAGACACGCACACGCGCCCACGCGCGCACGCGCGCACGTGCACCCCCCCTCCGACACACACATTAGAACATACACATACACATAAATCACACTCTCACACACGGATCATACTCACAGATCTCTCTCCTCTCTCTCTCCTCTCTCTCTCTCTCTCTCACTCACCACACACACACACACACACACACACACACACACACACACACACACACACACGGAGATCACTCACAACCCTTAGACACACATACGCGCATGCACGCACACATATACACACGCTGGCGCGCGCGCTAATACAAACAAGAGCGCTCACTCGCTACGCGTGCGCACACACGCAGGCGCACGCAGGCGCACGCACGCACACACACACACACACACACACACACACACACACACACACACACACACACACACACACTCACTCACTCACTCACACAAACACACACACACACACACACACACACACACACACACACACACACACACACTCACTCACTCACTCACACAGACACAGACACGCACAGACACAGAGAGAGAGAGAGGAGAGAGAGAGAGAGAGAGAGAGAGAGAGAGAGAGAGAGAGAGAGCCATGATACCCTAGATGGGGAAAACACATAAAACGACATTGCGTAACACATTTCCAGTAGGTAACATAAACGACCTAAACTAACACAGTACTTCGTAGCTTAACTACTTGGATGGAGACTTAACAAGGGGTCTTCTTCCTCTTCTTCTCTTCTTCTTCTTCTTGTTATCCTCCTCCTCCTCTCCTCCTCCCTTCCTCCTCCTCCTCCTCTCCTCCTCCTCTTCCCTCCTCCTCCTCCTCCTCCTCTTCTTCTTCTTCTTCTCTTTCTTCTTCTTCTCTTCTTCTTCTTCTTCTTCTTTCTTCTTCTTCTTCTTCTTCTTCTTCTCTTGTTATTGAATAGGTTGTAAAGCCCTTAGTAATATTAAACTTAAAGGAGGAAGGATATTTCAAGTACATAGGCAGAACAAACCGGTTGTCATATCTCATAATTCCGAGAGGAAAGAAAGAATTTGTTTTTTTTTCCCTGTGATTTGCGAAAGAATGAACAAACTACCTGCAAGGATATTTAAGTTTCTAGAACGTTGGGAATGTTTATGAATATCTGGAATATCACAACTGGACAATGCATTTCAAAAGTGCGTCGATACAATACCTGGAATACAATACAGAGGATTTGATGTTCTCCACGTATGACGTCTGTTACTGTCTTGTACGTGGGGTTCATCTTTGTCTCTTCTGCCGAATTGTTCAGGAGAGAGAGAGAGAGAGAGAGAGAGTGAGAAGAGAGAGAGAGAGAGAGAGAGAGAGAGAGAGAGAGAGAGGGAGCGCTAACGAACGAGTCTTTTTTTTAATGAAGGAAAAGAATAAGCACGATACAGGCTTTTATTTATTCATTTATTTTTTTTTTACATCTTGCCCTCAATGAAGAAAAAGATAACAATAGGCGATTTCAAAAGTGAAAGAACTATCCAAATAATGAGACGAATACTAAAGTGAAAGACAACTCGCAATCCAGAAATAACGCAAGCAACTTTTCAGGAAAAAAAACCCAAACCCAAACAACTTTGCAAGTACAGTTTTTTTTTTTTCTTCTTTTTTTCTCCTTTTTTTTAAATGAGAAGGGAAAGACGTGAAGAGAAGGTAGAAGGGTAAAGACGATGTCGACGGAAGAGACAGAGAAGGGAAGAAGGAGTACAAAACTAACAATCACATACATTTGTTACAAAGATTACTGTACTGGAATCCATACTCATAATTTATGAAATGCATGAGAAAAAAAAACAAAAAACAGTCAAATAATGTATCATTGGTCAACACTGTTCAGAAAGTTTTGCACAACACATGAGAAGTAGTGTCTTTTGAAAACGTTTAGACTGGCATTTACATCGAGAGAGAGAGAGAGAGAGAGAGAGAGAGAGAGAGAGAGAGAGAGAGAGAGAGAGAGAGAGAGAGAAGAGAACAGAGAGAGAGAGAGACAGAGAGAGAGAGAGAGAGAGAGAGGGGGGGGAGAGTGGGGGGGGGGGGAGGGTAGTCCTATATCAGAACATGTCTATAACTTCACAAATTTTCGATTATTGGTCGAGTATCGTTAGCTTGGGTCGGAGAGGTCCCGGTTAATTACTGATGTGGAACGTATGAATCCTGTCCAACATTTTCACGTCTAGCCAGACGTTTAGCTCATGGCCTGGCGTGTGTGTATGTACGTGAGCGAGTGTGTTCTTTTCTCTGTCTGCGTTTCTGTCTCTGTCTATGTCTGTCTGTCTGTGTCTATCTGTCTCTGTCTCTTTCTTCCCCTCCCCCCCCCCTCTCTCTCTCTCTCTGTCTGTGTTGTCGTCGTTGTGAGCGTGTGCGTGTGCGTGTGCATGTGCGTGCGCGTGGGCATGTGTGTGTGTGTGTGTGTGTGTATGTGTGTGTGCGCGCGCGCGCGCGCACGTGTGTGTGTGTGTGTGTGTGGTGTGTGTGTGTGTGTGTGTGTGTGTGTGTGTGTGCGCGTGCGTGTACGCGCTCGTGTACGCACACGTGCGCGCTGTCGTGAAGTGTGTGTGCATGTGTGTCGAACGCGTGTTCGAGCGTCTCCACCACCACCCCTCATTACCGCTGATAGTAAAGCGAGGAATGTCCTGATGATTTCTGGCATAGCGTTCACATCTGACGGTTTCGTTGATTTCATGTGATTGATTTGATATTTCATCTGACGTTAGTTTCAAAGTGAG
>CM065736.1:17717673-17723859 GCA_033310375.1 Conus canariensis | reverse complement strand
CCATCAACAAGGCACAGACACTTCCCAGGAAGGATGCACTCCAGTACCAACGGAGGAACCATCAGTCAGACAGGGTGCCATTTGTTATCCGCCATAACCCTTCCAACCCTCCTCTGGCCTTTTGGCTGAAGGAAAAAATGACGGAGCTCCACAGAAGTAGACGCATGAAGAGAGCCGTTCCCAAACCTCCCATTGTTGGTGAGCGTAACTGTCGCAATCTGAGGAACCTTCTGATGCCCAGCAAACCACCAGCAGTGCAACATCAAGCGTCTGCTACAGATTCATTGGTACCAGGTTGCTTCAAATGCACAGCGAAACGATGTGTTCTGTGCAAGGAACACCTGGAGGAAACGACCACATTCAAGAGTGTTCGCACGGGTCACCAGTTCCACATAAGGGACTCAGCTACATGTAAAAGTACCAACCTAGTGTACCTGATCAACTGTGGACATTGCCAGGATGTACAGTATGTTGGTGAGACGGGAAACACCCTACAAACACGCTTCAGTGGTCATCGCTCTGACATCATCAGAAAGCAAGATACACTCGTGGCACCCATTTCTGTGGACCTGGACACCAGCTGTCAGATTTGAAATGTTGTGTGATTGAACTCATAAAGTCCACAGATGTACAGAAAAGAAAAGACAGAGAGAGGATGTGGAGACACAAGTTGAAGACCAACTACCCTTTTGGTCTCAATGTGTGGGATTAGTTGGTTTCACGTGAAACAATCTGCCCTGGGAACTTTGCCCTTTGCTGAACCAAGACTTCACCCAGGCATCACTATTTATCATACAGTAATGGGGGGGGGGGGGGGGGAGGGGGGATTAATGACGTAAAAAAACACACATCACGTCAAATAGTTTTGACGCCGACTTCCATGGTCAGCTGAGGAAGGTTTGCAAAAACCGAAAGCGCTTCTTTAAAATGCTTTGGGTGTTTGTTGTTTTTTTATTTGAATTATTTTATGCCACATGGTTTTGTGAGAAACGACAGTGCATTCACTTTGTAGTGGATCCACCCAGAAGCCATTTCGTCCCTTTCGTTTGGCCATTCTTCGTCATGGACAGCAATTCGTATCGAAGTGCATCCAGTTGCTCTGGATCTGGCCACTCCAGTACAGGATAGGCTATGGACTGCATTTGGTATCAAAACTAGAACGTTGTAAATCTCATTACCAATTTCGGGGAACCTGCTTGAACCGTGATGTCACGCCAAAAGATATGAGATTGTTTTTTCCCCTTCTCTGCTCTTCCCCCAGCGACAACTTTAACACAGAAAATACAGACTCTACTGAGGAATACAGAAAGAAACATTCTTCGGTTGTGTCATAGCTTTTATGAAGAAGCTGTTGAGGACCTGGAGAACAATTTAATCCGTTTTCGGGTAGCCTTAACGGACAATTTGGATCAAGAGACTCTTGCAAAGTCTCTCCAGAAAATAGACTCAGTGCAAAGATCCGTCAGGTCACGCTGTAGTGACACGAAAAAGGAAAAGATGTCAGCCTTATTTCAGGATAGCGGCAAAAGACCAAAACCTCCGTTTAGTTTACAAACTGAACTCCCATCCCAGAAAACTAAAAGAAACCGTCATTTCAGACGTCGCGTTCCGTTAATAAAAACAGATCCCTCACAAGTCATTAACATTTCATCATACCAACTCACTGATGCCCAGACAAGGTTACTGGCTATGGGACCCAAGTTTTGCCCAACACCCTCAACTTATGATGAAACAGAGCTGCTCCAAGACACGTTTGAAGGAATCCGCCGTCTGCGCTTAAGGGAATTCTTCCATGATGATGATGCTCCCACTATCATTCCCAAAAAGCTGAAATTCTACAAGAAGAAGTTTTGGTGTCCCCCTAAGGGAAGAGATGAGGCTCTTGATGCTTACTGTTCCACTATTCTATCCAGAGTGGAATCCCATATCTCACAACCTACCAAGCGACAAAACTTAAACAAAGAACAACGTGCTGATTTGAGAGAACTGAAAAAACTTGTGAATACCAGGGTCCTACGAATATCACCAACAGATAAAGGTGGAGCAATTGTGGTACAAGATTTCAATAAATATGTAGAGGAAGCACACAGACAGCTTCACAACACAACTCACTATGAGCATCTGACGGCTGATCCCACCACAGATATTGCATCAAAATCAAACCACCTAATTGAAAAGCTGCACTCAAAGGACCATATCGACGATGACTGCTACAGGTGGGGTGTGCTGGAGCCTGAGAAAACTAAGACACCTTATTTTTACCATCTTCCTAAAGTCCACAAAGATTTACATAAACCTCCTGGACGTCCAATTGTGTCAGGAGTCAATGGACCAACTGAACGTCTCTCAAAGCTAGTGGACCATTGGCTCCAGCCTCTTGTACAAAACCTGACGTCCTACATCAAAGACACAACTCACTTCCTGAACATCTTGGAAGAATGGAAAATCACTCAACAGCCTCTAGCGAGTGAAGTATTGATCGTCACTGTTGATGTGGTTGGGTTGTACACAAATATACCTCATCATGAAGTGGCGATTTCCCTGAAAGAAATCATCGCCAGTTTTGGTCATCATTTGAAAGAAGGCCCCTCTGTTCCATTACTACTGGAGATCGTTGAACACGTCCTTCAAAACAACGTGTTTGATTTTGATGGTGAGCTGTTCCAACAAGTCCATGGCACGGCAATGGGGACCCCAATGGCTCCCTCCATTGCAAACATTTTCATGGCATGGTTAGAACAACGTCTACTGGCAACTTCACCCTGGCATGTCCATCCAACATTCTGGCGTCGTTTCATTGATGACATTGTCATGCTCTGGTTCCATGGGGAAAGCCAGCTGCTTTTGTTCCTCAACTGGATAAACAACCAGCATTCCACGATAAAGTTTACAGCCAACTATGGTAGAACCAACATCCCTTTCCTGGACGTCAACATGAGCATCAATGGGGATACAATCACCACGGACCTTCACACTAAATCAACGGATGCTCACATGTACCTACCCTTCAACTCCTGCCACCCTAGACACTGTCTGAGAGGCATCCCCTACGGGCAGACTATCCGCCTGCGAAGAATCTGTTGTAAAGATGATGTGTTCCTGACACGATGCAGAGAGCTGAGAACCCACCTACATAACCGTGGCTATCCATTAGCTCTGGTGGACTCTGCCATCAACAAGGCACAGACACTTCCCAGGAAGGATGCACTCCAGTACCAACGGAGGAACCATCAGTCAGACAGGGTGCCATTTGTTATCCGCCATAACCCTTCCAACCCTCCTCTGGCCTTTTGGCTGAAGGAAAAAATGACGGAGCTCCACAGAAGTAGACGCATGAAGAGAGCCGTTCCCAAACCTCCCATTGTTGGTGAGCGTAACTGTCGCAATCTGAGGAACCTTCTGATGCCCAGCAAACCACCAGCAGTGCAACATCAAGCGTCTGCTACAGATTCATTGGTACCAGGTTGCTTCAAATGCACAGCGAAACGATGTGTTCTGTGCAAGGAACACCTGGAGGAAACGACCACATTCAAGAGTGTTCGCACGGGTCACCAGTTCCACATAAGGGACTCAGCTACATGTAAAAGTACCAACCTAGTGTACCTGATCAACTGTGGACATTGCCAGGATGTACAGTATGTTGGTGAGACGGGAAACACCCTACAAACACGCTTCAGTGGTCATCGCTCTGACATCATCAGAAAGCAAGATACACTCGTGGCACGCCATTTCTGTGGACCTGGACACCAGCTGTCAGATTTGAAATGTTGTGTGATTGAACTCATAAAGTCCACAGATGTACAGAAAAGAAAAGACAGAGAGAGGATGTGGAGACACAAGTTGAAGACCAACTACCCTTTTGGTCTCAATGTGTGGGATTAGTTGGTTTCACGTGAACAATCTGCCCTGGGAACTTTGCCCTTCGCTGAACCAAGACTTCACCCAGGCATCACTATTTATCATACAGTAATGAGGGGGGGGGGGGGGGGGGGGGGGAGGGATTAATGACGTAAAAAAACACACATCACGTCAAATAGTTTTGACGCCGACTTCCATGGTCAGCTGAGGAAGGTTTGCAAAAACCGAAAGCGCTTCTTTAAAATGCTTTGGGTGTTTGTTGTTTTTTTAATTGAAACATGAGTAGTTTCAGAGGAAAAAAATCCGCAAAGCCCACATAAAGAAAAGACAACAATAAAATACTGCTGAACACAGGTAGTATCGAAGGATTAAGGAAAAACAGAAGATATGTTCCATATATGCATGTTATCATAACTATGGATTCAGCGATCCTGAAATCACCCATAACGCACACAGACACGCACACGCGCCCACGCGCGCACGCGCGCACGTGCACCCCCCCCTCCGACACACACATTAGAACATACACATACACATAAATCACACTCTCACACACGGATCATACTCACAGATCCTCTCTCCTCTCTCTCTCTCTCTCTCACACCACACACACACACACACACACACACACACACACCACACACCACACACACACACACACACACACGGAGATCACTCACACCCTTAGACACACATACGCGCATGCACGCACACATATACACACGCTGGCGCGCGCGCTAATACAAAAGAGCGCTCACTCGCTAACGCTGCGCACACACGCAGGCGCACGCAGGCGCACGCACGCACACACACACACACAACACACACCACAACACACACACACACACACACACACACACACACACACACATCACTCACATCACACACAACACACACACCACACACACACACAACACACACACACACACACACACACACACACTCACACTCACTCACTCACACAGACACAGACACGCACAGACACAGAGAGAGAGAGAGAGAGAGAGAGAGAGAGAGAGAGAGAGAGAGAGAGAGAGAGAGAGAGCCATGATACCCTAGATGGGGAAAACACATAAAACGACATTGCGTAACACATTTCCAGTAGGTAACATAAACGACCTAAACTAACACAGTACTTCGTAGCTTAACTACTTGGATGGAGACTTAACAAGGGTCTTCTTCCTCTTCTCTTCTTCTTCTTCTTCTTGTTATCCTCCTCCTCCTCTCCTCCTCCTCTTCCTCCTCCTCCTCCTCTCCTCCTCCTCTTCCTCCTCCTCCCCTCCTCCTCTTCTTCTTCTTCTTCTTCTTTTTTCTTCTTCTTCTTCTTCTTCTTCTTCTCTTGTTATTGAATAGGTTGTAAAGCCCTTAGTAATATTAAACTTAAAGGAGGAAGGATATTTCAAGTACATAGGCAGAACAAACCGGTTGTCATATCTCATAATTCCGAGAGGAAAGAAAGAATTTGTTTTTTTTTTTCCTGTGATTTGCGAAAGAATGAACAAACTACCTGCAAGGATATTTAAGTTTCTAGAACGTTGGGAATGTTTATGAATATCTGGAATATCACAACTGGACAATGCATTTCAAAAGTGCGTCGATACAATACCTGGAATACAATACAGAGGATTTGATGTTCTCCACGTATGACGTCTGTTACTGTCTTGTACGTGGGGTTCATCTTTGTCTCTTCTGCCGAATTGTTCAGGAGAGAGAGAGAGAGAGAGAGAGAGAGAGAGAGAGAGAGAGAGAGAGAGAGAGAGAGAGAGAGAGAGAGAGAGAGAGGGAGCGCTAACGAACGAGTCTTTTTTTTAATGAAGGAAAAGAATAAGCACGATACAGGCTTTTATTTATTCATTTATTTTTTTTTTACATCTTGCCCTCAATGAAGAAAAAGATAACAATAGGCGATTTCAAAAGTGAAAGAACTATCCAAATAATGAGACGAATACTAAAGTGAAAGACAACTCGCAATCCAGAAATAACGCAAGCAACTTTTCAGGAAAAAAAACCCAAACCCAAACAACTTTGCAAGTACAGTTTTTTTTTCTTCTTTTTTTTCTCCTTTTTTTTAAATGAGAAGGGAAAGACGTGAAGAGAAGGTAGAAGGGTAAAGACGATGTCGACGGAAGAGACAGAGAAGGGAAGAAGGAGTACAAAACTAACAATCACATACATTTGTACAAAGATTACTGTACTGGAATCCATACTCATAATTTATGAAATGCATGAGAAAAAAAAACAAAAAACAGTCAAATAATGTTATCATTGGTCAACACTGTTCAGAAAGTTTTGCACAACACATGAGAAGTAGTGTCTTTTGAAAACGTT
>CM065736.1:17685173-17705173 GCA_033310375.1 Conus canariensis | reverse complement strand
AATCAGTACATCTGGAGAGGTAGAGGGGTCAGATTTGACAGATAGTGAGATTCATCAGGTAGATCGGAAAGTTTTTCTGACGTTTGTTTTTAACGTTTGGTTCCGTTTTCGGGTTTTCTGGGACACGATTCCACAGACCAAAACTCCGAAATAAATGAGACTTGATTCACACAGAATAATCTTTGGGGGAAAGGAGATTTGTTTGACGTGCATGTCAGTGATCTTTTAAATGATATAGATGTATGAGAGAGAAGGGACCGAGGCGTTAGAGTGTTTTATATGCATGATGAGTCTTCGTGTAGATGTTTGGACCGGATGAAAGGATACATGCATGCTTTTTTCCCCTCTTTTTTTAACGTTGAGCGTTCGACACCTATTTTGGGGTTCTTTTATGAATACCAGTCACTTAGTTTAAGCAAATCATTGCTGGCTAAATCGCACAGTGTAGATGCATGGTCAATAGTGAAGGTGCGAAAGAATAATTATCTAATGTGTAATTCTCTCTCTCTCTCTTTTCTCTCTCTCTCTCTCTCTCTTGGTAGAGCAGAAACTCTCACTTACATTTACAATTTCTGTTTTGTCAAACGCTGCTTTCGGGATGCTTTAAAACAATCAAAACTATGCCGTCGTACAATTCCGTTAATATTACAGATCCGTTCAAGTATAATCAATTCATCAATGAATTGTAAACACACACACCGTTATACCTGGATAAAAAAGAGGGGGAAAAGCATGCATGTATCCTTTCATTTGGTCCAAACATCTACATCATCTCACACCGCACCACACACACACACACACACACACACACACACACACACACACACACACACACACACACACACACACACACACACACACAGAGTTTACTCTTTCTCTGTCTCTGTCTCTCTCTCTGTCTGTCTGTCTCTCTCTCTCTCTCCACACACACACACACACACACACACACACACACACACACACACACACACACACACACACACACACACACACACGTTCTTATTTGTTTCTTAGTTGATATTAGATTTGAGGTATGGTCTTTGAACAGAATTTCTGAATGTTTAGATCACCATAGACAGTTGTTAATGTTCATTCCTACTATTTTGTGATGAGAAACTTCTTCGATTTTTTTTTTGAGGGGGTTGAAAGAAATAAAGGGTTACCAAATTTTGCGCAAGGTTTTACTGTTTTTGCTTTGTTGCGATGGGCAGGATTTCAATTTATGACGACGAAGAGCTTTATTTAACAAGAATACTGATTTTTTTTGTGTGTGGTAAAACAATCGCGATGAGAGTTACGATTAGCATCATAAGTTATGTCCTCAATACACATTTTAAACAATTTATTCATAGGAGTAAAGGTGGATCATTGATGTGAATTAAAACAACAGAAGCTTCAGTACCAAACCTTGTGGAACACTAAATTCACTGGAAACAATATTAGACAAGACATGCAATCAAAGACACTGATTGTTTCCTGTTGGAAAGAAAGAGTTAAATCAATCTGAGGGTGACAAAAAGTAGTCGATAAATGGATAACTTTCAAAACAGAATTTCATGAATAGTGACATCGAAGGCTTTTGCAAAATCCACAAAAAGTAAACCTGTAGTTCTTTATGTTTGAAAGCCATCTGTCTGCCAACCTCATAACAGCTGCTTGGAAAGAAAAATTCTCCCTGAATATAGGTTGAATGAGGTGTATAAATCATAAAAAGAGAGAAAATGGAAAATTGTTATATACTTGAACGGATCTGTAATATTAACGGAATTGTACGACTGCATAGTTTTGATTGTTTTAAAGCATCCCGAAAGCAGCGTTTGACAAAACAGAAATTGTAAATGTAAGTAATAATAATAATAATGTATAATACTTATATAGCGCATTTCTTGTTGTACAACTCAATGCGCTTACATCCACCATTTGCACTTATTCATACAATATTCATGCACACAGCAAAAAAAATACACAATGGCAGACGCACCTACATGCATAAACTGTCTCACCGAACTAGTTGTGGAGGAATTTAAGAGAGATCTAGTCATCTACAGAAGAGAATAGGCTTTTTTGAAGAGGTAAGTTTTGAGCTGAGATTTAAAAGAAGAAAGAGTAGGCTGATTACGAAGGTCTTCAGGGAGGGAGTTCCAAATAGAAGGTGCTCTAAAACTGAAGGCTCTTTCGCCAACAGATTTCAGAGAACGCTTAGGGATTTTCAAAAGTTTTTGTGAAGAAGAGCGAAGGGTACGAGAGCTTTGGTAGGTGCAGAGAGAAGAAGAGAGATAGTGAGGAAGTGAGGGTTTCTGCTCTATCAAGGGGGGGGGGGGGGAGAGAGAGAGAGAGAGAGAGAGAGAGAGAGAGAGAGGAGAGAGAGAGAGAGAGAGAGAGAGAGAGAGGAATTAAATGAAATGAAACCTCTATTCCATAAGGCCAAGGCCCTCTTTGGAAGAGGGGAACAAAAACAAATACATATAAACATCATTACATACACATACATAAATATACATTCAAGTTATAGCAATCTGCCGCGCTTTAAATGCTTGATAAATATAAAGTGCTAATTTTCTGACTGTATTACTGTTCGTTGAGGCCAACACGAGAGAGAAACGAAAACCATTTGGATTATGAAAGAACTTTTGAGCTATGAACTTTTCTCATGCTATTGTAGAATGGACAACATGATAAGAAGTGCATTTCGTTTTCGACTGCAACTTAAGATAGTTTGCAAATCAAGTCACAGACATTTATGCATCTCTCTCTCTCTCTCTCTCTCTCTCTCTCTCTCTCTCTCTCTCTCTCTCTCTCTCTCTCTCTTCGTCTAATATCACATATGAGAACAGACGTAAAACTGAAGTACTACTACACACATACAGAGACAACAATAACAAGAAAAACATCATCATCATCATCATCATCATCATCATCATCAACAACAACAACAACAACAACAACAACAACAACAACAACAACAACAACAACAACAACAACAACAGCAGTTCGAACACATATTCTGGATCTTCTGCAGCAACCACAAACCAGTCCGATAGACCTGGTGAAATCCAGTGACTCATCTATTCTTCGTCCACCATAGAAACTCGCAAGAAGCAAAACTTGATATTGAGTATTCATCTAGAACGGGGAAACAAAAAACGAACAAACCCTCCACGATCCTAACGTTCTCAGATGATTGGTAATGGGCCATATCTTAAACAGTTATTCTGACTGTAATGAAATCTGCACTGATCCGTGTGTTGATGTTGTTGACATACAGCGTGTCCCCGTGTCACTGTACCCGCGCACCGCTTTCTCGTTCCTTCTTTCCACCCTATTTTTCATCACCTTCAAGTTTCTGACATTGGATGCTGTATCCCACTCACTCTTCACCCCAGAAATCGTGGACAACCCCCCCCCCCCTTCACCCCACCCGAGCCCTCCCCCATCCATTCTCCCCCCTTCACCCCCCCCCCCTAGCCCACAACACCCCCTTTACCTCCCCTCCCCCCCCCTCTCTCTCTCTCTCTCTGTCTCTCTCAGGGGAAGAAAATCCCCTCGCTGTCCCCTCGGTTTCCCCCATGGGGCTCATCCCATAATTCTTCCCGGCCATCACCTACAATCCATCACCGCACGCATGCGCAGTCAAGCGGACAAAAACTGTGTTTGTGTTGGCAAAGCTTGGCCTCCCGTATACCTTGTTTTTGGAAGGAGGAAGGGTGAGTAGGGCTGTGAAAATAGGGTGGAGGGGGGTGGGGGGGGGGGGGTGGGGGGACGGGGAAGAGGGAACGAGGGGGTGGGGGGTTAGCACCAACCTTGTGGGTGATTGAACTTGAACTCTTGGTCCTGGATTCTGACCTTGTTTTGCTAACCGACAGTAAGTAAAACGGCGAGGAGGGGGGGGGGGGGGGGAGAGGGAGAGAGAGAGGGAGAGAGAGACGAGAGAGATAGAGAGAGGGAGAGAGAGAGAGAGACAGAGAAGGAGAGACAGAGAGACAGAGACAGAGAGAGAGAGAGAGACAGAGAGAGAGAGAGAACACACAACACACACAGAGACAGAGAAGAGAGAGAGAGAGAGAGGAGAGAGAGAGAGAGAGAGAGAGAGAGAGAGAGAGGATGGTGGTAGTGGTGGTGGTGGTCTCTGTAGTGGTCGTTCTTTTTGATACATTTTTTTCCTCAACAGCGGTCTTTATGTTTCCTATTGCGCCACCCCACGCTCTTTTTGCCTTCGGACGATCCCTCTGAAAAAAAAAACTGATATGATTTGAGAGTTGACTTCAAGGCAGTGACAGCCCTCATATGGCTCTTTGCGGTCAGCTGGGCTATAAGCAACCCCCCCCCCCCCCCCCAAAAAAAAGTGTGTGTGTGTGCGTGCGTGGCGCGCGCGCGCGCGCGCGCGTGTGTGTGTACAGTCTGTACCCCCTGAAGAAGGCAATTAGAGCCGAAAATTTGTGAAATTTTAATCTTGGTTGTTTGTATTTCTATCTATTTCGACTGTTTACACCACACACACACACACACACACACACACACACACACACACACACACACACACACACACACACACACACACACACACACATAATCTGTTTTAGTGAGTTTTGTGGATTTTTAAAATATGATATGACTTGAGAGTTGACTTCAACGCGATGACAGCCCTGATGTGGCCCGTTGCGGTCGGCTGGGTTGTAAGCAACATTGTCTCTCTCTCCTGGACGACCCCCCGTGGACTTTCCACACACCAGAGGTCCGCTTTGATCTCTCTTTTTATTGCAGTGACTTCATCAGCTCTCTGGCTTACTAGACTGGCTTTTTGGGGGGAGCAGAACTTTGTTCTGAAGGTCCCTACTTTCAAAGAACGTTTACTGATGGTTCCACATCTAGAATTTGCTTCTGCTTTGTTCTGAATTTCCACATTGTCAAAGAATATTTACCGATGGTTCCAAATCTGGAGTTGCTTCTGCTGCTTATTTTTCTTTTGTGTTCAACAGCTCCCTCTCAGAAACATTCCAAACACAATCCCTCAGACAGCTCCATCCACATTGATGAGCTTACAGCGTTGGTTCTGGCGCTTCAGCCGGTCTCTAAATCCAAACACAAAGAGGCTTCCTCATTCTGTCAGATTCCCTTTCTGCTTTGGATGTCGTTCCTGGCCTTAAACCTCAAACACCCTCAGGTCCTGAATATATATATATATATATATTTTTTTTTACAATATCATACACCTCTCTGAAATCTGGTAATTACAGCACAGTTTTTGTTTGGGTTCCTGGTCATGTTGGCATTCGAGGCAACGAGCGAGCTGATAAACTTAACCAAGAATGCCACAATTACAGAACTGTGCAGATTGTTTTATTTCTCACTGGACAAGAATGCCACAAACAAAGAACTGGGCCGATTCTCTATTTCTCACTGGCCAAGAATGATACAAATAGAGAACTGGGTTGATTTTCTGTTTCTCACTGGCCAAGAATGCCATGAATAAAGAACTGTGCAGATTCTGTTTCTCACTGGCCAAGAATGCCACAAATAAAGAACTGAGCAGATTCTCTATTTCTCACTGGCCAAGAATGCCACAAATACAGAACCTTGCAGATTGTTTTATTTCTCACTGGCCAAGAATGCCACGAATAAAGAACAGTGCAGATTCTCTATTTCTCACTTGCCAAGAATGCCACAAATACAGAACTGGACCGATTCTTTTATTTCTCACTTGACAAGAATGCCACGAATAAAGAAATATGCAGTCTCCGTATCTCACTGCCCAAGAACGGCACAAATAAAGAACTGAGCAAATTCTCTATTTCTCACTGGCCAAGAATGCCACAAATACAGAACCTTGCAGATTGTTTTATTTCTCACTGGCCAAGAATGGCACGCACAAATAAAGAAGTGAGCAGATTCTCTATTTCTCACTGGTCAAGAATGGCACAAATACAGAACTGTGAAGATTCTCTATTTCTCACTTGCCAAGAAAGTGCCACAAATAAAGAACAGAGCAGATTCTCCATTTCTCACTAGCCAAGAATACCGCCAATACAGAACTTTGAAGATTCTCCATTTCTCACTGGCAAAGAATGCCGCCAATACAGAACTTTGAAGATTCTCTATTTCTCACTGGCCAAGAATGATCCGCCAATACAGAACTTTGAAGATTCTCTATTTCTCACTGGCCAAGAATACCGCCAATACAGAACTTTGAAGATTCTCTATTTCTCACTGGCCAAGAATGCCGCCAATACAGAACTTTGAAGATTCTCTATTTCTCACTGGCCAAGAATGCCGCCAATACAGAACTTTGAAGATTCTCTTCATCCCTCACTTCGGTCTGAAAGCAAAAGCTCACTTATGCTACAGACCTCTGGCAGAAAGACTGGAACACGCAGGCGGATAACGAAATCATTCTAATCCTCTGGAACCTTGACGAGGTTTGACTGTCTGCCACTTGGGGCCGCAAAGAAGGAACGATTATGTGCCGATTACATGCATCATTATCATCATCGCCTGTTACCCCTCATGGGGTACAGGCCGCCAACCAAGGACCTCCAGGCATCTCTGTCCTGGGCTCTTTTTTCCGGCTGGTTCCAAGTTATCCCTATATTCCTGATGTCTGCTTCCAGGTCCCTGTGCCAGGTGTTCCTTGGCCGACCTCTTTTTCGTTTTCCTTGGGGGTTTCATGTTAGGGCTTGTCTGATGATGTTGCTTGCAGACTTCCGCAGCGTATGTCCAGTCCAGCCCCAACGTCGTCTTTTGATTTCCTGTTCTGCAGGCAACTGGTTTGTTCTCTCCCAGAGCTCGTTGTTGTTGATGGTGTCTGGCCACCGGATGCAGAGAATCTTGCGCAGGCAGTTGTTGATGAACACTTGCACTTTCTTGGTGGTGGCGACTGTAGTTCTCCAGGTCTCCGCTCCGTACAATAGAACTGCCTTGATGTTGGTGTTGAAGAGCCTGACTTTGGTGTTTGCATGCAGGCCACTCTTTTCTACAGCCAGTCTGTTTTACACGTGAAGGAGCTCCATGGTGTACTCTGTGGGAAGGATCACTTACTATAAATTACGTTCTTATCGCTGCTGAGACTTCCAGGATGTCTGACATGAAATGCATCAGAGCAGACTCCATGAAAACCTTGTTCAAAGATGTTCCATCTGATGGGACTTTTACTGTTCCTGAAACGGATAAGTCGTTTTCATGTGATCAAGGATGTTCCGACTGAAAGATGCTTGAGTAGTTGTTTTTTTTTTATTTTTAAATGTGTTGTTTTGAAAATTTGTTTCAATAAGTTTCGGATTGAAAACAACTCTATGTAGGGAACTGTCTGACGTGTTGATAGTCCTGATATGGCCTACTGTGGGTGGTTGGACTATAAACAACACCTCTCTCTCTCTCTCTCTCTCTCTCTCTCTCTCTCTCTCTCTCTCTCTCTCTCTCTCTCTGTCAACTCTCTCAGTCTCTGTCTGTCTGTCTGTCTGTCTGTCTCTTTCTCTCTCAATCTTTCTTTCTCTCAGTTTTCTCTCTCTCTCTCTCTCTCTCTTTCTGTCTCTCTCTCTCTGTCTCTCTCTCTCTCTGTCTGTCTCGCTCAATCTCTCTCTCTCAGTTCATCCATCCATCCATCCATCCATCCAACCACCCGTCCGTCCGTCAGTCCATCCGTCGGTCGGTCAGTCGGTCTATTCAGTTATCTATTAAATACCTTTTTCAGCGGAGACATGGCCTTTCCTGCAGCCATGACTGCAAGGAATGAATGAATGAATGAATCAATCAGTAAAACCTATCTACCCGATCAAGAATGGTTGCTATTGCTTGACGCTGTAGAGACAGACGATTGGAACAAGAACACGGAGTTAAAGCGAAAAAAAAGAAGAAAAAAAAAGGCAGAGGAACGTCAAAAGCTCCATTCTTATGTCGTTTTATATTTATTATCTCCCCATTTGTGTCCGCAGAGGGCGTCTGTCGCTCTCACTTCGTTGCACCTGTCTTTACCGTCACGTTCGATCTTCGAGGCTCATCTGCACGTGAACTGTGATAGCCTTTGTGCTGTTTATCAATAGGACTCGCGCTTCATAAAATGTTATGAATGGGGAAGTGTGGGTGGGGGTGGAGAAGGATGGGGGGAGATAGAGAGGATGGGGTAGGGTTGGAGGAACGGGAAGGGTGTGGGTGGGGGGAACTGGTGGTATGTGTGTGAAGGAGAGAAGGGAGGAGGAGGTGGAGGGGGGGGGGGGCGCAGAGGTACATGTAAAGACACATGCAGACTGACTGTCTGCCTCTGTCTCTGTCTCTGCCTCTGTGTCTATGTCTCTCTCTCTCTCTCTCTCTCTCTCTCTCTCTCTCTCTCTCTCTCTCTCTCATCACACACACACACAAACGCACGCGCGCGCGCGCACGTATACACACTGTGGGTGGGGGTGGGAGGTAGGGGTTGGGGGAGGGGGGAGAGGAGAACTGAAAAAGAAAGTCATGTGCAAGTGAATAGATTCTCTCTCTCTCTCTGTCTCTCTGTCTCTGTCTCTGTCTGTCTGTCTGTCTGTCTGTCTGTCTGTCTGTCTGTCTGTCTGTCTCTCTCTCTCTCTCTCTCTCTCTCTCTCTCTCTCTCATACGCGCATACATATACACACACAGACCGTGGGCGCGAGTGGGAGGTAGGAGTTGGAGGGGGGGGGGGGGGGGGGCAGGGGGGGAGGAAGAGAACTGTGAAGAAAGTAATATGTAAACAAATACAGATTCTCTTTCTGTCTGTCTGTCTCTTTTTTTCTCTCTCCGTCTGTCTCTGTCTCTCTCTCCTGTCAAATTTTCGCACACACACAAAAACACACACATATACACACCTTTGATATTAATCACCCATCCTTTGAAAGGATGAAGGATGGGGTTGGTGAGGGGGGTGGGGGTGGGGCAAAGAACATCTGCCGATTGCATCATCGTATCTTCAAATCTACACCAGTAGATTTTCTATGCTCTTTTCCCTTTCAGTAATATGTCAGAGGGACATTCATCATTTCATCATTAAACATCTAGATATCATATTACGCTGTGAAAGAAATTAACTTTTGACCGTTGAATGAACTGCGATTGGGATGATATTACAGTTATCTGATCGACGTTCTCGAAGCAGCGCCACATAAAAAAACCCAAACAAACAACACCCCCCCCCCCCCCGAAAAAAAAAAAGAAAAAAAGGGAAGAAAAAAGAAAGAAAGAAAGAAAGAACAAGTAGTGGGTGCGCCAAGAATGTCAATTAATGTCTGCGAAAAAATCTGAAATCTATGGCCCGGCGCACGCCATGCTCTGATGTCGTCTCCAAATCATCTTTCGATCTTTTGATTTTTATTGATTGGATGCATTTTGTTCTACTTGTGCATCTTTCCTCTTTTGATTTTTATTGATTGGATGCATTTTTGTTCTAGTTGTGCATCTTTCCATCTTTTGATTTTTTTTTTGATGGGATGCATTTTTGTATTAGTTGTGTTTTTTTTTATTTTGTTGTTGTTGTTATTGTTTCCGTCGTCGTCGTTGTTGTCGCCGTCCTCGTCATCGTCGTCATCGTTGTTGTTGTTGTTGTTGTTGTTGTCACGTCTTCATACCTGTCGGTGATATCATTACCGGCACGGCTATTCATTCCAGCTGTTCCTTCCATCCACAGCCTCACCCAGGCTGGTCTCCTCGCATCCCCAGTACCGGCAGTTGGTTGGCATTGTCTGTGTGTGGTGCTGTGGTGATCTGATCGTAACGTTGCTGTGAGAGGACAGACTCATCGACACGCTTCACAAGACTCATGGAGGAGAACATCTCAGAGACAAGATCCCGCGAGAAGAAGCCACGGCTGCAGTACGATACAATACAATGCAACACAATACAAAAATAATGTCAAGCGATGCAGTCTAATCCCATGAAA
Organism: Conus canariensis; assembly: GCA_033310375.1. Taxonomy (NCBI): domain Eukaryota; kingdom Metazoa; phylum Mollusca; class Gastropoda; order Neogastropoda; family Conidae; genus Conus; species Conus canariensis. The sequence continues at coordinate 17,695,296 of CM065736.1, read as the reverse complement.
TGCAGGGTACGCAGAAGAGTGTAACACAACACAGTAACACGCCAACACAAGAAGATAATGCGACGAGATACAATGTAGCAAAACACAAGACAAACGATACGATGCGACACAACAGAAAACGTAACAAGTAATAAACACAGTCAAAACAATTGAACGCAACGCAGAATGTGCAACACAACACCACACAAAACAGTATACTGCGATGGAACACGATGCAACACAACACAAAACAGTATACTGCGATGGAACACAATGCAACACAACACAAAACAGTATACTGCGATGGAACACAATGCAACACAACACAAAACAGTATACTGCGATGGAACACAACACAACACCACACAAAACAGTATACTGCGATGGAACACAACACAACACCACACAAAACAGTATACTGCGATGGAACACAACACAACACCACACAAAACAGTATACTGCGATGGAACACAATACAACACCACACAAAACAGTATACTGCGATTGAACACATGCACACAACACAACACAAAACAGTATACTGCGATGGAACACAATGCAACACAACACAAAACAGTATACTGCGATGGAACACAATGCAACACAACACAAACAGTATACTGCGATGGAACACAACACAACACCACACAAAACAGTATACTGCAATGGAACACAATGCAACACGACACCACACAAACAGTATACTGCGATGGAACACAAATGCACACAACACCACACAAAACAGTATACTGCGATTGAACACAAATGCAACACAACACCACCAAAGCAGTATACTGCGATGGAACACAACACAAACACCACACAAAACAGTATACTGCAATGGAAACAATGCAACACAACACCACACAAAACAGTATACTGCGATGGAACAAATGCAACACCACACAAAACAGTATACTGCATGGACACAATGCAACACCACACAAAACAGTATACTGCGATGGAACACAATGCAACCAACACAAAACAGTATACTGCGATGGAACACAATGCAACACAACACAAACATTATACTGCGATGGAACACAATGCAACACAACACAACACAAAACAGTATACTGCAATCGAACACAATGCAACACAACACAACACAAAACAGTATACTGCGATGGAACACAATGCAAACAACACAAAACAGTATACTGCGATGGAAACAGTGCAACACAACAAACACAAAACAGTATACTGCGATGGAACACAATGCAACACAACACCACACAAAACAGTATACTGCGATGGAACACAATGCAACACCACACAAAACAGTATACTGCGATGGAACACAATGCAACACAACACAACACAACACAACACAAAACAGTATACTGCGATGGAACACAAATGCAATACAACATAAAACAATACAAAGCAATGCATTTGCAAAACAACATAATACAAAACTAAAAATGCGATGAAAGACGATGCAGCACAACACAATACGAAACAATGCAATACCTTACAATACCTCACAAGTCAACACAGTTACACAGATCATGAAGCAAGACAATACAAAAGCATTACAATACACTATAAAACAAGATGACGAGATACAACCCAACCCATCTACAAAGATGAGAACACACCTGTCGGAAACAAGGTGAACTGCCCCTATAAATCAACACAGTTCAAAAATCATACAACACAATACAAAAGCAACACATTGCAATACAAAAACAAAATTCTACACACACCATCAGTGACAGTCAGAACAGGCGTGTTGGGAAACGAGGAGAACTGTCCCTATAAATCAACACAGTTGAAAAAATTCACACAACAACACAATACAAAAGCAACACATTGCCATACAAAACAAAATTCCACTACACACTCCAACCCATCTATAAAGATCAGAACAGGTGTGTTGGAAAACGAGGTGAACTGCCCCAATAAATCAACACAGTTGAAAAAAAAATCATACACGAACACAATACAAAAGCAACACAAGGCAATACAAAAACAACACAACACAATACAAAAACAACACAACACAATACAAAAACAGCACAACACAATACAAAAACAGCACAACACAATACAAAAACAGCACAACACAATACAAAAACAACACAAACAATACAAAAACAGCACAACACAATACAAAAACAGCACAACACAATACAAAAACAGCACAACACAATACAAAAACAACACAACACAATACAAAAACAACAACACAATACAAAACAACACAACACAATACAAAAACAGCACAACACAATACAAAAACAACACAACACAATACAAAAACAGCACAACACAATACAAAAACAACACAACACAATACAAAAACACACAACGCAATGCACTACAACCCATCTATGACAACCAGAACAGAAGTGTTCAAAAACGAGGTGAACTCCCGTGTAAATCAACGGCACTGTTGCAGGCACTGTCCACGATGAGGTGATGAGGACTGTCAGCGATTTACAGCCTTCTCCTCCTCACTCCTCGTCAAGGGGCAGGCCTGAGCAGGAGAGGAATGTGAAGGAGCATGAAAGAAGTCTTCCACCCTCTTCTTCAGTAAGTCGTTCAGGCTGTTGTAGTAGTAGGCCTATGTTGCAGAGTGAGACGACTGTGTGTGTGTGTGTGGGGGAGGGGGGGGGATCTGCAAAAATCTTCAAAAAAGTGTAAGTACTGTATCCGCAACAAATCACAAGACATTGTAGTATAGTGCTGGGGTTCACGTGTGTGTGTGAGCGTGCGCGCGCGCGCGCGCGCGCGCGTGTATGTGTGTGTGTGTGTGTGTGTGTGAGGAGAGAGAGAGAGAGAGAGAGAGAGAGAGAGAGAGATGGGGGTTCGGGGATCTTTTTGCAGATAGATATACAGATATATATGCCACAACAGCAGCAGTGAGCTGATGAAGACAGGGTGACCCTGTCGAAAATTCTCCAAGTAAGTTTTTGATTCTGAGTCTGTAACTACTTTTCTAGTGTAAGATATACAGATAGACAGACAGATAGACAGTTGGATAGATTGTTAGATGGATAGATAAGTAGACAAACAGACAGGTAGGTTGACAGAATAGACAGACCGATAGATAAATAGGTACATGCACAGACAGATGAATAGGTAATAGACAAATGGATAAACAGACAGGTAGATAGATGAATAGACAGAAAGATAGGCAGGCCGGCAGGCAGACAGACAGACAGACAGACAGATAGACAGACAGATAGATAGATAGATAGATAGGTAGGAAGGAAGATGGATAGGTAGATGGATGGATAGGCAGGCAGCCACTTAGATGGATAGATGGATGGATGGATGGATGGATGGATGCAGAGAGAGAAGGGGACAGACGGATACACACACACACACACACACCACACACACCACACACACACACACACACACACACACACACAGAGAGAGAGAGAGAGAGAGAGAGAGAGAGAGAGAGAGAGAGAGAGAGAGAGAATACAAAAGCACACTGCGTGCTGGCGCCGTTTTCTTTTAATATGCACGAACTCTCATCCTGTCTAGTGGCAGGTCCCACTCGTTATCGAAATCGCATTCGTCTCGTTTCGCTTGAGTCGCTTTCATGCATGTGTCTCTCTCTCCACACGCAATGGAGCTCGGTAAGTTTCCATCTTCTTATGGTCCACTTCCCCACAGATATCCCCATTGCTACCACAGACGAAAACTTTTCTCGCTTCAGAGCCGTCGTCGGTTTGACGCAAATCACATCAGCCTTCTTGTTGTTACGGTCTGTTGTGCCTGACCGTCTCTCAGCTCGGAGGCATGAATATAAGACTGCACAATTCTTCAGTTATTTCCCACTGAAAACGTCTGGAATCGGAGAGCCTAGTCTGTTGACTGAAAAGACATTTCGCCGCAGAAGTGTGAAGCATTGACGGCTTCTTGTCCGGCGTGAAAAAAAATGAAATGTTCGTGTGTGTGTTTCGTTTACCTGCGAATCGATTTTAAATTTGAATTATTTGTTGAAGCACATGATGCGAGCAAAAATAGTATTAACTTCCTTTTTTTCCCTCTCCTTTTTTTCCCTCTTCAAGCCCTTTCCACTCGGTGCTCACGAGAACTGTTTCTTCGCACACTCGTGCGAACAGAGGTGGTGTTCGTTGATTTTACAAGAGACTTTGATGAATTGATTACCATGAGAAATGGGTATCTATACATTCCTCCCCCCGCCCCCCTCCATAATCATGTCCTTTCTGTCGTTAAACGAATTCTAATCAACTACCAAAAACCTGTTTTACCTTCGTAACACAAATTCTCGGTTTTCTTTAACGAACATTTGGTGTGCCACAAGGATGTGTGATTGATCTTCTTTTTTATGTGTATGAATTAGCTCCTTTTGTGTCTATATAGGTTTGTGTGATTGTGTCGTGACATAATGTCTGCTCACCAAACAACATGTTTATTTATAGCTGAGGAGGTATTTTAAAGAGTGGCTCATGTTGACTAAACTCACTCATATGTCTTTTTACAAAAACAAACCCGAAATGAGAAACTGCACGTCGATAACTTCTTCATAGGAAAAAGAAACCTCTCCAAATCAGACAACAAAAACAAACAAACAAAAGCTACCACACATCTAACTTTCGAGATACCCATCCCCCCCCCCCCCCCTTTTTTTTTTTTTTTTTTGTTTTGTTTAGTTTTTACTGTTCTTACATTTCGGCGTTTTAGCTTGAAAAAGGTTTTGAATAAACCGAAAATTTGCAATTTACACAGTGTTGGTTGTTTTCACTATTCAACTTATATTTCGGCACGAGGCAGTTGTAAGAAGTTTAATCCCAGCTCTCAAAAAAGTTCTCTTCTATGTGTGAACTGGGGTGGGTGTGCCAGTATCGTCTACATTGTATTTATGTGTGTGAAGGAGGTAGCGGTGCTCACATTCACGTAACCCGAGCCGTGGGCTTCTCCTAATCAGTCAATACTTCTCAGCGGGGTTCCTGCCTTCAATGAGCCGTGAGATGTGAAGTGAACGAGGATCAGTATTTCGCCTCATTTTCCCCCCACTATTCGGCCTAGTTGGAGTCCTGCTCACTTGCGCAGAGGACTGACAGACGAGAGAAGTACGTGGCTGCTCTCTCAGGTGGTTACATATGCCGCCTGGTGCTATTAAGGGGGGGGGGGGGGGGGGGGGGGGCGGCCTACTCCAAGCACGCAGACTTTGCACGCTCGTGAGGCACTGTGTGTGCATGTCAAACCTGGAACTTTGACACCATCAGTGACGAAGTGTGGGGGAAGAGTCAGTCAACCCATGGACAGGATACAGACACAGATGAGACCAACCGGAAGTTTTGAGTGCCTTCGGTGTGTGCAGTGGGACTCCATGTAGCGGAAGGCGAAGACATTTATCCTGTTCTTCAACATCTTTGGAACTGCTTCGCTCTTCACCTGCATCAAAGCAGCCTGTCTCGCTTTCTTTTAGCTCTTGGCCTCTCGCTTCCACAGATATCAATCTTGCTGTCGTTCTTGTTGCGCTTCGGCTCTCTCTCTCTCTCTCTCTCTCTCTCTCTCTCTCTCTCTCTCTCTCTCTCTCTCTCTCTCTCTTTTGTTTCGCTCGGGTTGTTTTGTTAGTGTGTATATTTACGTCACCAAGGGTTGCGGATATTGTCGGTGTCATATTTCAAGCGGTTTTCAGTTTTATGTCGGCAATAAAAATCAGACGTATATGGCATTTTCTCTTCAGTGTATCGACGTCCCGCTGAGCCTCACGTCATTCCACCGTGAGATTTATTCATCTATGCTTACGTAGTACCCGAGGCTTATGGTTATTGTTGTCGTTTTGTTGTTGCCGAAAACGAAAACGATAAAAGAAAAAAAAAAAAAAAAAAAAAAAAAAGGGGGGGGGGGGGGGGGGGGGGGGGGAGGAGGAAAGAAGAAAAGAAAGCTGCGCTGGTGACCTACTCATTTCTGAGTGAACCAGTTTTTTTAGGAAGAAGAAAGAAGAGAAGTAAGAAAAGAAAGGAAAAAAAACGAAAGGAAACAGAAAAAAGGAGATAAGACATATAGAAGATTGAAGAAAAAAAAAAAAAGAAGAAAAAGAAAGAAAGAAAGAAAGAACGAAAAGTGAACACGCAAGTCAAAAAAAAAAAAAAAAAAAAAAGAAAGAAAGAAAGAGACGGACAGAGTGTAATATTTCCTTCAATAACCTGCGAATCTCCCTCCCTCTCCCCCTTAGGGGAAAGTCGTCCAATGTGGAACAATTCATGATCAAATTAACAATAAGGGGATCCAAATTACTGCGATGACGACTAGTTTCTAATAACACTTATCTTAAACTTGTCGCCTTCAACACACACACTCACGCACGCACGCACGCACGCACGCACGCACGCACGCACACACACACACACACACACACACACACACACACACACACACGCACGCACGCACGCACGCACCACACACACACACACACACACACACACACACACACACACACACACACACACACACACACAAACACACACGATTTCAACCTTGTTATTCTATAATGTTTTTTGTTTCCGAGATCAGAACCTAAATTCCGCATACAATATTGGTGAATAATGCGAACAAATTCTGACCAGGTGGAGCAGTTGGATATGGGCAGTTTGAAAGGAACTTCATAACGTTGCTGGTTTTACTGGTGTATCATACTGAAATGTACTTTTGCTGACACAGCGTCAACAAAGCGAAAATCGCACACGTTTCTTTTGCTTTTTCTTTCTTTCTTTCATTGGTAAATAGCAGAAAACAAAACAAACGAACAAGATAAAAAAAAAACCCTTGAAAATTAGCGACCTTGTTAAAAAAAACAAATAAAAACCCTCATCTCGGACAATTCAGAACAGAGAGAGGACACTGTTTTAGGAAAAATGATATCTCAGTATACATAATCATGTCAATCACATAATCATACCTGGGTAAAGGTATCTATCTATCTATCTATCTATCTATCTATCAATCTATCTATCTATCTATCTATCTACTATCTATCTATTATATTATATAATATATATATATATATATATAATTGAATATTTGTTGCAGTCATTGCAACACCAAGCTGCTCTGTAAGTTGCTGGAATGGTGCTCAGTTACTTATCCTTGGAATTTATTAGTTTATTGTAATCCAGTCCCTTGTGGATTCATTCCAAGAACTGGCCCTCAGCACTTGTGTCTTAAGAGGTTTTTTTTTAATATTTTCTACTTTTCACAAGAAAATGTAGCTTGTTTTGCTCTTTCATGATTTTCTTTTGCTTCTTAGGTGGCACCTTTGGTTGGTTTTTTGAAAACTCAACAACCATACTACGGTATATCACACCAGCCTTTTTCTGAGATAGCATTCTGCTTAAAACAGGAAAGGCAGAAGAGTTAAGTTACCACTTTCCGCGGTCACTGAGGAGAAACAATCAGGTTTCGAAATACCGGTATCTGCCCAGAAGTTATATGTTAGTGAGTTTCCTCCCCATTGGAGATTGTCTCCCCCATTGAGACTATCAGCTTGCTGAAGTCTCATTTTGAGAAGCATTTATTATTCCCCATTCGCCCTCTCAAGCACGTACTGTTAGTTAGGCAGAATTAACTGCCACTGCAGATATGAATGCTTATCTCCCCCTTTTCTTCAATCTAAGACATAAGAGCAAGCTTTGTTTATAATTGAGTATATATAAGATTGTCCCCTACACTTTATACTGTTTCATAATCTTTTGGTCTTTCAGCATCTTATTTCCTCTCCACACTTCCTTTTTGTTTCATTTACTACCCTTCGCTGACTGTTTTGGGGGTGCTGCTGGATTCTTTTTTGAACCAGTGGTGGTGAGAACACCACAGAATTCTGGACTGTGGTGTGTCTCTATTTGACGCCAAGAGCAGAGACACACTCAGCCGTGTCTCCCGGTTGAGTCTGATCCAGTGGATGAAAGGCCTAAGAGCAGGCAATACTAATAGCTCTGCCTTCAGGAGAGATTGCGATGGTTCCCTCATGCGGCTAGTGAAGGGTTTTCGTATTCATGATATAATTTCTTAATTTTTTGTTTCCATTTTCTTCACCTTTAACCCCCCCCCCCCCCCCCCCCTGTTTGTTTATTATTTTTCTTAGTTCAAATCTTTGCCAAGCCATTACTGTAATGACGGCAGAGTTGTTAGTCTGCACTTGTTTTCCCCACTACTTAATTGTTCGGCGTTATATATATATATGTATATATAGAGAGAGAAGTGTACATGTGTGTGTTTGTGCGTGTGCGCCACATGATCGATTTCAGCAGTTCTATATCCAACGTAATGTACTGTTGTTTCCCACCTCAGTAATTTTCGGGAACAAAAATAGCAGAGACTTAAACGCTTTATGAGTGTGTAGCAAAGAAAATCTAAAAACGATACTGTTATTTTTATTACTATGACAGCGATCATGATGTTGCTTATAATATTATTATTATTAGTAGTAGTAGGACTAGTAGTAGTTAGTTGAAGTAGAAATACAGACCAAGCTCTAAATGCTTTACATACAATCTACGCTCTCATTCACACAACGGGTTGCCTACCTGGGTAGAGCCGATTGAGGAGATGCCTGCTAGCGCTATATTCAGTCGTCTTCCGTATCATTCACTCATTATCAGATACTCCCTTTTCCCCGCTTTCATTCTTTAGATTTTCACACAATGTGCTTGCCAGGTGTAACGTGTCATTCATACCATCGGCCAGATTGGCAGTCTCTTCCGAAAGGTGGTGATGGGAGTTTACGTGTGTGCAGGATGTTGTGCCTTCACATTCGGAACATCGGTTTACATGTCTCATTCGTATGACAGGAACTCACAATTTCGGGTTTTGTAAATGTATGCTGCTAGTGACATTTCTTACATTGTTAGAAGCACGAGCATGAATTCAGTCTTTGACTTATCTCTTGCTCGTCTTCGGCCGTGCCACTATTTTTTTCATACACTGTGAGTTTGTTGAAGTGAACTCTTACTGGCGCACGATCAAATTTCGGCGGATTGATTTCCCCTTGTGTTAATATGCAGTGTTCCATACGATCCTTCGTTTCATATTTTGTGACTTTCCCGTATAGACTATACATGTTCTTATCATATCCTTCAGAACAGAGCTGACTGAAGAAGAAGGAGTTGTGAGTGATTAATTTGGCAGCGTGGGAGAGGCATTCTTAGACAGTATGGGACGGGATAGAAGAAGGGAAGAGGAGGGGCCGGGAAGGGGTGTCGGAGGAAAGGGGTGGGGCTCACATCACACCCGTACCACCAGAACGACAACACGTTAAGAGGGGCAGAGAAAAGCCCACATAGCGTTCAGTGTCAGAGAGGTTCGAACTCACAACTTAGACTTTCAAATTCGGTTGTCTGCGACTGAGCCGAGCAGGGCCCCACTCACTGTGTGATGGCTGGCCGTCTGTCGCCCGGGCTGGCATTTAGTTCCGATCCACCCCAGGGAATTCGAATTCGTTCCCATCTGAACAGTGCAGACATGGAACGAGGAGTGGTGTGCGAGTCATCCGAGTTTCCTGACCACCAGCCATGGATCGTCCACGCCCCGAAAATCCTCTGCGATCTGGCCTTTTATTACAAAGACTCCATCAGCTCTATGGTGAAACAGACATTGTTATTGCCGAGCTTTGTTCTCAATTTCCATCATTCTGCTGCTTATGATTCTCGTAGAAATGTTGTGAACACATTCTCCGAGACGGCTCCATCTACAATGCTGAATGCACCGCGTTGGTCCTGGCACTTGAAGTGGTCTGTAAATCAAAATACATAAAGACTCCCTCATTCTGTCTGACTCATTCCTGCTTTGGAGGCCATTACTGTCCGTAATCCCTAATCTACTCCTGAACTTTCTTTTTAGCTGTGCACTTCGAAATCTGATGGTAACAGCATGGTTTTTGCTTGGCTTTCTGGTCACGGTGGCATTCGAAGCAATGAAGTGGTTGATCAGTTCGCCAAGGAAGCCACAGAGAATTCAACAGCTCCTCTGTCCGTCACACCGATGTGGAAGCTAAAGCTCAGACCTATGTCCAACATCTCTGGCATGAGGACTGGAACTCGCAGACGGATATCAAACTCACAGTTCTGTCCTAACCTTGAAGATTTTTTTTTTTACCATCTGCCGCTAGCGACTATAAAGAAGATTTTGTGGTGAGTACACTCAGGCCATTCCT
>CM065736.1:17670173-17680173 GCA_033310375.1 Conus canariensis | reverse complement strand
CCTTTCTGTTTCTCCGACGTGTGCCTGGTCACAATCTCCACACTGGATCTCGTAGATTGCCCCTGATCGTTCTAGTTTGTCCACTTTGTTCTTTGGGGCCACTAGTCTGCTTCTGATGGTGTTGTAGGGCTTAGAGTGGACCACCACGCCATTCTTCCTGATCTTGCGGGCAAGGGCTTCCGTCACACCCTTGACATAGGGGATGATGACATGTCCAAGGGCGGGGCTCGTTTTCTTGGTGGAGGGGTGGGGAGCGGTCTTCTTGCTTCCTGGTAAGTCCCAGGCCCATTTGGGGTAGCCTGAGACGCTCAGCACTTCCCGGAGGTGGCGGAGTTCCTCTTCACGGTTTGACTGGGTGAAGCAGACGGTATTTGCTCAGTGACGTAGGGTTCGGATCACTCCCAGCTTGTGTTCTAGGGGCTGGTGGCTGTCGAACTGGAGGTACTGGTCAGTATGGGTTGGTTTCCTGTACACTTGGAATGCTAAGGAATTCCCCTCTCTGGTGATCTCGGTGTCCAGCATGGCGATGCTGCCGTTCTCTTCCACTTCCCTGGTGAATTTTATGGCCGGGTGCTGTTCGTTCAGGTGATTTGAGAATTCATCTACCATCTCTGTCTTCAGTAGGGCCATAGTGTCGTCCATGTATCTGCCCCAGTAGCGGGGTGGGGAGTGGAAGGTGGCCAGTACTTTTTTCTCGAAGTCTTCCATGGAGATGTTGGCGACAATTGGGCTCACCGGTGATCCCATGGCTGCGCCTTGTGTTTGTTGGTAGAACTCTCCCTCGTACGTGAAGTACGTTGCAGTCAGGCAGCACGTCAAGAGTTCACAGATCTGCTCTGGTGAGAGTGAAGTTCTTTCCGCAAAGCTGGTGTCCGTCTCCAGTCTCTGTTTAATTATGTCGACACTCTCCTCGACAGGGACACGGCCTATGTTTAATTATGTCGACACTCTCCTCGACAGGGACACTGGTGAAGAGGGCCGTCACATCGAATGACACCAGCTGTTCATCAGGTCTCAGCATAAAACTCTTGAGTTTGGAGACCAGGTCGGCACTGTTCTTTATGTGGTGTTCTGTCCTCCCCACCAGGGGTGCTAGGATGTCGGCTAGGAGTCTGGCAGTCTCGTAAGTAATAGAGCCTCTGGAGGCCACAATTGGGCGGAGTGGGGCCTCTCTTTTGTGCACCTTGGGGAGGCCATAAAATCTGGGGACGTCGGCAGTAGAGGGGTACAACTTTCTGTACTGTTCTGGGGTCAAGTCTCCTGATTTTTTCATTTGCTTTAGGCTTTGCACCAGCTTTGTTGTGTACCTGCTGGTAGGGTTTTTCTATATTTCTGTTATCGTCTTTCCGTGTTTCTGTTGATATCTTTCCGTGTTTCTCTTACCATTTTTTTTCTACATTTCTGTTACCGTTTTTACGTGTTTCTGTTGTCATCTTTCCGTGTTTCTGTTGATATCTTTCAATGTTTCTGTTGCCATCTTTCTTTCTGTTGCCATCATTCTTTCTTTCTGTTATCATCATTCGTTCTTTCTGTTGCCATCATTCTTTCTTTCTGTTGCCATCATTCTTTCTTTCTGTTGCCATCATTCTTTCTTTCTGTTGCCATTCTTTCTGTTGCCATCATTCTTTCTTTCTGTTGCCATCATTCTTTCTTTCTGTTGTCATCATTCTTTCTTTCTGTTATCATCATTCTTTCTTTCTGTTGCCATCTTTGTTCGTCTCTGTTATTTCCCCCCTTTTTTCTATGCCATCCGTCTTTGTTCGTTCTTCCATCTCTCTTTGTTTCTGTTGTCATTTTTGTTCCTGATGGCATTTGCCTTTTTGTAACCATCTTCCTTTATTGCTGTCACCGTCTTGCTTTGTTTCTGTCACCGTCTGTTGCTGTGTATCTCTGTCACCGTCTTCCTTTGTTTCTGTCACATCTTCCTTTGTTTCTGTCATCATTTTCCTTTGTTTCTGTCACTGACTTTCTTTGTTTCTGTCACCGTCTTCCTTTGTTTCTGTCACCATCTTCCTTTGTTTCTGTCACTGACTTTCTTTGTTTCTGTCACCGTCTTCGTTTCTCTGGCCCGTTTGTTTCTGTGGTAACATGTCGTTATTCATATTGCTGTCTTACGTTTCCATCGCTTTTCTCTGTATCTGAAGTATATTTCTTTAATTCGTTTGCACTCTGTTTTTCTCGTTGTGTTTCCTTCTTTCTGCTGTCGTCTTTCTTGGTTGACGTTGCTCACTTTCTTTATTTCGATCTTTGCTTTTGTCAGTGTTGTTCGTTGCTTCTTTCTTTGCTTCTGTTATCGCCTTTCTTTGTTTGTGTTACCGCCTTTCTTTGTTTGTGTCCCTGTCTCTGTTTCTTTTACAGATTCGGTGAGTGTCTGTTTTGGTGGGAGAGAGAGAAGGAGGGAATAAAATAGAGAGAGAGGCGGAAGTAAAGAGAGAGAGAGAGAGAGAGAGGGGGAAGGGAAGGAAGAAGAAAAAGAAAGAGAGAGAGAATGCACAACACACACACATATGGATAGATAGATGGGTATGAAGAGAGAGAAAGAGAGAGAGAGAGAGAGAGAGAGAGAGAGAGAGAGAGAGAGAGAGAGAGAGAGAGAGAAAGGGAGACAAACGGAGAGGTCAAAACACGATAAGCATCGTGATGAGAAATGGCAGTATTGTCAACCCAGCGACGCACCGACTGGAAGCCGGCTTCACAGACGAAAGCCAACAGGTGCGCCGCAACTCCTGGCAACTCGGGTCTGTGATGTTGCGAAACAACATGTCTTTGGCAGACACTTGCACAATACAAATATTGTTGTGTTAAACTCGGGTCCTTCTTTTTTGTACTTCCAGTTCTTACAGAACAGGGAGTACTTTAGAATGGGAACGAAGAAATGCTGTCTGTGTGTCTGTCTGTCCGTGGTCAAAATGTGTTCCACTCGCTCCAGACAAAACTGCTGGGCCGATCTTTCTGGAAATTTGTAGGTATGTTCATTATGGGTCACGGATGATGCCCGATGTTTTATTTGACCAGAATAGCCGTTACTAACGGCTATAACGGCCCCAAACGGTTTTTCTTCTTTATGAAATCTCTTATCTCAGTGACGAAATACATTATGACGCATGTTTGATTGTGACGTTTTTCAGGAAGATAAACTAGGAGTACGTTTATATGCCTTGCATCTTGTGTTTTTAATATTTTTGTTTTATCTTGGTATGTGTCACCATCTGTCTTGTTAGTCGATCTGCTCCTGTGTTTGTATCTTCTCTTCAACACCGAGTTCTCATTTTGGTGCAGGTTTTTTTTCCCTTTCTTTTCTTTCCTTTAAAAAAAAATTTCTGTCCATTTATTTTTTGCACCCCCCCCCCCTTTTTTTTTTTCAATTGGGCAACTTTATTTGTTGCTGTTGCGTTTTTCCTTTGTGTCTGTTTCCGCCTTAGTTTATGTGTTTCCTTGTTTCTATTGTTGTCTTTGTTTAGTTTGTGTGTTTTCTTGTTTCTATTGTTGTCTCTGTTTAGTTTGTGTGTTTCCTTGTTTCTATTGTTGTCTTTGTTTAGTTTGTGTGTTTCCTTGTTTCTATTGTTGTCTTTGTTTAGTTTGTGTGTTTCCTTGTTTCTATTGTTGTCTTTGTTTAGTCTGTGTGTTTCCTTGTTTCTATTGTTGTCTTTGTTTAGTTTGTGTGTTTCCTTGTTTCTATTGTTGCCTTTGTTTAGTTTGTGTGTTTCCTTGTTTCTATTGCTGTCTTTGTTTCTGTTGATGTCCGTCCGTGTTTCTGTTGCTGACTTTCGTTGTCATTGTCTCTTGTAGTAATTTACTTGTTCCTGTCATTTGTTATTCTTTGTTTATGATGCCATCTTTTTCTTTGGTTTTTTATTTATTTATTTATTTATTTTATTAAAGTCTTTCCGTTTTCCTTTGTTTCTGTTTTTTTTTTTTATTGTTGCCATCCGTCTGCCATTTTTCTATGCTTCTGTTGCCATCTTTCTTTGTTATTGTTGCCATCTTTCTTTGTTATTGTTGCCATCTTTCTTTGTTATTGTTGCCATCTTTCTTTGTTATTGTTGCCATCTTTCTATGCTTCTGTTGCCATCTTCGGTTCTGTGACTTATTTATTTATTTATTTATTTATTTATTTATTTTTTTTTTTTGGGGGGGGGGGGGGGCATCTTTCTTTGTTTCTGTTGCCATTTTTGTGTGTTTCTCTTGCCAGTCTCATTCGTTTCTCTAGCCATCTCCTTTGTGTTGCTGTGTATCTCTAGCCATCTCCTTTGTGTTGCTGTGTATCTCTGTATATCTCCTTTGTGTTGCTGTGTATCTCTGTATATCTCCTTTGTGTTGCTGTGTATCTCTGTATATGTCCTTTGTGTTGCTGTGTATCTCTGTATATGTCCTTTGTGTTGCTGTGTATCTCCAGTCATCTCCTTTGTGTTGCTGTGTATCTCTGTATATGTCCTTTGTGTTGCTGTGTATCTCTGTATATGTCCTTTGTGTTGCTGTGTATCTCTGTATGTGTCCTTTGTGTTGCTGTGTATCTCTGTATGTGTCCTTTGTGTTGCTGTGAATCTCTAGCTATCTCCTTTGTGTTGCTGTGTATCTCTAGCAATCTCCTTTGTGTTGCTGCGTGAATCTAGCCATCTCCTTTGTGTTGCTGTGTATCTCTAGCCATCTCCTTTGTGTTGCTGTGTATCTCTAGCCATCTCCGTTGTGTTGCTGTGTATCTCTAGCCATCTCCGTTGTGTTGCTGTGTATCTATAGCCATCTCCTTTGTGTTGCTGCGTACCTCTAACCATCTCCTTTGTGTTGCTGTGTATCTCTAGCCATCTCCTTTGTATCTCTGTGTTCTTTCTGTTCTTTACCTTTGTTTTCTGTACCGCCATTTTTTGGTTTTTGTTTTTTGGTTTCCTTTGCCATCTCGATTTGATTCTGTTACCACTTTTCTCTGTTTCTGCTGTCACGTGTCTTTCTTTACATCGTTGTCTTTGTTTCCATTGGTTTTGTTTGTTTCTGTTGGATTTGTTTTCAGTCCGTTTGCCCTCTCTTTTGTTTGTTTGTTTCTTTGTTTTTCCTTTTTGCCTTTTCGTGTTTCTGTTGCCAACGTTATTGGTTGATGTGTTGTCGTTCTTTGTTTCTGTTCTTGCCTTTCTTGGTCTGTATTGCCGTCTCTCTTTGGTTTCTTTGTTTCTGTTGCTGCCTTTCTTGATCTGTATTGCTGTCTCTCTTTGGTTTCTTTGTTTCTGTTACTGCCTTTCGTGGTCTGTATTGCTGTCTCTCTTTGGTTTCTTTGTTTCTGTTACTGCCTTTCGTGGTCTGTATTGCTGTCTCTCTTTGGTTTCTTTGTTTCTGTTGCTGCCTTTCTTGGTCTGTATTGCTGTCTCTCTTTGTTTTTTTTGTTTCTGTTACTGCCTTTCTTGGTCTGTATTGCTGTCTCTCTTTGGTTTCTTTGTTTCTGTTACTGTCTTTCTTGGTCTGTATTGCTGTCTCTCCTTGGTTTCTTTGTTTCTGGTACTGCCTTTCTTGGTCTGTATTGCTGTCTCTCCTTGGTTTGTTTGTTTCTGGTACTGCCTTTCTTGGTCTGTATTGCTGTCTCTCCTTGGTTTCTTTGTTTCTGTTACTGTCTTTCTTGGTCTGTATTGCTGTCTCTCCTTGGTTTCTTTGTTTCTGGTACTGCCTTTCTTGGTCTGTATTGCTGTCTCTCCTTGGTTTCTTTGTTTCTGGTACTGCCTTTCTTGGTCTGTATTGCTGTCTCTCTTTGGTGTCTTTGTTTTCTTTGACTGTGTGTCAGGAGAGAGAGAAAGAGGAGGGGCAAAGAGAGAGACAGAGAGAGAAAGAGACAGAAAGAGACAGAGAGAGAGAGAGACAGAGACGTGTAGAGAGACAGAGAGAGATAGAATAGAGAGAGAGAGAGAGGAGGGGGACAGAGAGAGGGGCAAAGAGAGAGAGAGACAGAGACAGAGAGACAGAGACGTGTAGAGAGACAGAGAGAGAAGAGAGAGAAGAGAGAGAGAGAGAGAGAGAGAGAGAGAGAGAGGAGGGAGAGGAGGAGAGAGAGAGAGATGAGAGAGAGAGAGAGCGAGATGCAGAGAGAGAGAGAGAGAGAGAGACAGACAGACAGACAGACAGACAGACAGAGACTGACTGAGGGACAGAGAGAGAGAAGACTACGATGAGGGCAGTGATAAGAAATGTCAGCGTTATCAGACGCAACGACACAAAGAGTCAAAGCTGGTTTCCCAGATCAAAGCGAACAGGTGCTTCGTTCCTGCAACCAGTGTCTCTGTTGTTGCAGAATTTTGATTTTTTTTTTCAGACACACGTACTTGTAACAATGGACCCGTGGCCAAATGGTCACAACGTTTGCCTGCGAATCTGACGACCGTGAGTTCGAACCTCTCGTGGGATCGGAATGTTATGCAGCTTTATAAAACCCTGTCTCCATCCAGTGGTGACTAGGTACTTGGTTCGGTTCAGGGAGGGTTAAAGGCGGTGGAAGGACAGTGATGGGCACCGCCTTTGGTCATGCCGTGCCCGAGACGCGGTGAACTTCTTGACAGTTCACTGTCACCTACGGCCATTAGGATGTGGGATTTTCTAAATAAATATTGGTTTTAAATTAGAAAGACTACAGGTGGAGGTAGAGAAGGATGACATTCCCCATCTTGAGCGTGCCCAACAAGTCGCCATCTTCAGACTAAGAACTGGACACTGTCAGTTGCTCTCCCACCTCTATCGCCTGAATATATCGCACACAGATGAGTGCCCATGTGGCACTGGCCCACAAAACCCAGCCCACGTACTTCAGTCTTGTTCCACTTTTGACAGCCTGCGGCGTGAGTTCTGGCCCGGTGCAGTGGAACTCCAAGAAAAGCTGTGGGGAACGACAGAGTCACTCCGACGGACCGCTGACTTTGCCCAAGCTACCGGACTTTGTATCTGACCAGCATGACCAGGGAACGCAGAAGAAGAAGAAGAAAAGAAGAAGAAGAAGAAGAAGAAGAAGAAGAAGAAGAAGAAGAAGAAGGAGTCTTAAATGAATTTATTTCCAATTTCTCACCACATAGAGCTTTACAGTCAATGTCAAGACTTAAACAGCGACAAGCTGGTGCTTATAGTGTGTTCAAATGTTGCTGGTTACTTATGTGGCAAAGGCGATGGCAGAAGACTGTTCAAGTTGCTAATCTAAACGGAAGAGGCAAAAATAAACATATATACACATACATACGAACACACACACACACACCACACACACACACACACACACACACACACACTACACACCCTCACTCACAACCTCTCTCTCTCTCTCTCTCTCACTCTCTCCCCTTACTCTCTCTCCACACACACACACACACATATACAACATGCGCACGCACCTAACATACACATATATGCCAAATGCGTATATAATACATACATACATACATACATACATACATACATACATACATACATGAATGTAAAACGTAAAAAAAAAAATCAAAAGATAGTGTTAAGGAACACCCCCCCCCCCCCCCCCTCTCCCCCCACTAAACACACCAAAAAGAATAATGCATGCAGAAATAAACCACTAAAATGATTAACTTGACAGAGAGAGAGAGAGAGAGAGAGAGAGAGAGAGAGAGAGAGGAGAGAGAAGAGAGAGAGAGAGTTCTGCTCAAAGAGTTACATTATCATAGAAATTATATCATTTTATTGAAAGCTAATGTTGATACCAAGAAATATTGATGCTGAGGTCGTTGTTTATTTGTTTCTTTGTTCTTCTTTGACTTGGTCTGTGTGACCATGTGCTTGCTTGTCTGTGTGTGATGGTGTCTTTTCTTCACCACTAAACTCTACTTCTTTGGCGTTTATTCTTTATTTCTGTCGCCTTCCTTCTTTCTTTCTTTGTCCCTGCTTCTATTTTTCTTTGTTTCTCTGGCTGACTTTGTTTCTGTTGTCGACTTTTTTGGTTTCTGTTGTCGACTTTTCTTGGTTAATGTTGTCCATCTTTAATATAAAAAAACAAAAAAACAACTCTTTTGCCATTTTCCTTTGTTTCTGTTGTTTCGTGTTCCTTTGTTTTGGTTGTCTTTCTTTGTTTCTGTTGCTATCTTTGTCTCATTGTGTTGCCACCTTCTTATTGTCGGTTGTTTTTCTCTCCCCCCCCCCCCCCCCCCCCATGTTTCTGTTGCCTCGATTCTTTGTTTATGACGCCATCTCTGGGTTTTTTTCTGTTGCTGTCTTCTCTTTGTTTGTGTTCTGTCTTTCTTTGTTTTTGGGTGTAATAAAATCGTTGTTTCCCGTTGCCCTAAATTTTTCCTTCTGTAATATTTTTTTTTGTTTCGTTTTGTTGCAGTCTTTCTATGTTTTCTTTCACGAGCTTTCTTTGTTTCTGCAGACATGCTCTGTTTTTGTTTCCGTTGTCATATTTCTTTGTTTCTGTCGTTGGTTTACTTTGTGTTTGTCGTGTAATACTACTTTGATGATTCTGTTGCCGCCTGTATTTAAAAACGTTGCCTTTTTAAAATCTATCGTTTATCTATGCCCTTACTGGTCTCTTTCAGAACAAATGATGATATCCGCTGTTCGGACATTCTGCCTGCCAATTTCTTTCTTTGATATCCGCTGTTCGGACATTCTGCCTGCCAATTTCTTTCTATGGAATTATCCGCTGTTCGGACATTCTGCCTGCCAATTTCTTTCTATGATATCCGCTGTTCGGACATTCTGCCTGCCAATTTCTTTCTTTTTTTTGCCCCTCTCTTTCATTTCTTTCTCCTGTTTTTTCATTTTTTTTCAATCTTACCACATTGTCATTAAATGTTTTTTTCGTTGTTTTGTTTTTCAGTCTCCATCACAGTCACACCCTGGCTCGCCCTATCGCCGCTCCAGCACAGGCAACGCACAGGAAGAGTCGATGCCAGAGTCGTCGTGAGGCAACCCAACGGAGGAGACGCTGCACAGCTGCCGAGTCACTTCGATGGTGTTCAGCGCTGCCTGTTCTGATCTACCGTACACAGGGTATCGCCTTCTAAGCCTACACAGGGTATCACCTTCTAAGCCTACACAGGGTATCACCTTCTAAGCCTACACAGGGTATCACCTTCTAAGCCTCCCTACTGACGACATAGATTGCTTAGCCGCGGAACCAGCGTGAACGAGCATCATCACCCTCTAGTGGGCGCCTTCACGTCTCTGTCCAACAACAGTCCCCTTGAATTTGCCCATACCGGCGACCCCAACACGAACTCGCCAAGGGCACAAACGTGCAAAGGAACTCGAAACCCATGGCACCCTGGGAGCAGGTCATGAAGGGCCACAGAATCTGAAGCTTTTGTTGGTATGAGGATGAGGATAATGATGTGATGATGTGATGAGGATGAATATGATGATGATGATGATGCTACGGATTTCCCCTTCGGTCTGAGACTGCGTGACAGGCCTGTACTCTACGCTTACTTTCATGATATATTCTGGCGTCAACCAGGCCCGAGGCATACAGACACCTGCAGTGTTGGTCAGAACATTTAGAGCGACATTGTCGAAGACCCATCCATCCATTAAGTGTGTGTGGATCCAGTCTTCCCTGTTGAGGCCACAGCAAACTGAAGTCTGGGTCAGAGAAGGCCGCATAACACCTTGCACACACGTCAAATCCCATCACCAACTTTCGGAAGAGAAGGCCAGTTTGGCCGTTGGTATGGATGACACGTTACACATAGCATGCACCCTGCGTGAAAAAATGGAAAGAATGAAGGAAGTAAGGAAACTGAGTGCACGATATTGACCGGATGACACGGGAAACGACTGAATGATGCGCCGGCAGGCAACTCTTCAGTCGGCACTACCCAGGTAGGCAGCCTGTTGTGTAAACAAGAGTGTTTATCATATTATATGTAAAGCGCTTAGATCTCTAATCTTTAGAGAATAAGCGCTATAAAAATTAACATTATTATTATAATATAAATGGGCCTGATGGGAATCGAACGACCTCCCAGCCGGGAATCGTCCGCACTAACCACTGCGCTACGGTGGCAAGTTA
>CM065736.1:17647673-17650173 GCA_033310375.1 Conus canariensis | reverse complement strand
AAACGCCCTCGCTCTGAGCTGGGCTAACCTGCGATTGACTCAGTTGACCTTCACCTTGGTAACAGATCTGGTTCATTTTGTCACCGTGACGTCATTACATACTTAAGGTTGGGGGGAAAGAAAGGTGGGTTGCGTGCGTACTGAAGAGCGTGCGGGGGTGAGGGGGGGGGGGGGGGTAGAGGAGGGAGGATGGGGTGAGGGGGTGGGGGGGTAAGAGTTTAAAAGGAGCGCAATGCAGTGGTTGATGTTCAAAGTAATGAGTGTGTGAGTGAGTGAGGGCACACACAAACATAGGAGAAAGAGAGGAAGAAGACACACACACACACACACACACACACACACACACACATAGGAGAAAGAGAGGAGCAAGACAACAGACAGACAGACAGACAGACAACACACACACACACACACACACACACACACATAGGAGAAAGAGAGGAAGAAGACAGACAGACAGACAGACAACACACACACACACACACACACACACACACACACACACACACACACACAGAGAGAGAGAGAGAGAGAGAGAGAGAGAGAGAGAGAGAGAACACACACACACACACACACACTCTCTCTCTCTCTCTCTCTCACACACACACACACACACACACACACTCAACACTAACGAGAGAGAGAGAGAGAGAGAGAGAGAGAGAGAGAGAGAGAGAGAGAGAGAGAGAATATCATGATGATAATGATGATTCTTTTTTTTGTTCCTGAAGGCCATTGCCCGTCATGAAGTGGTTACAAAAAATAAGATTCAATTCACAATATTCGTTAACTATGTTACATAACACGAAACCTACCAACAGCAGCATTTCATTTCAGAACGCAACTGAAATGCTGAATGTAAATAAATCGGTAACTCTCTGATGACCGTTTCTTTTCTAGGGGCCGAATGGATACTGAAGTTAAACTAGTTAGGTTTATCGTCATTATTTTAGAGGCATAAACCATGTTCATAAATCACTTAGACACGGGGCCACACGGAAAAAAAAAGTATCCCATCTTCACATCCTAGTCGTTTTTTTTTTCACTTTTCGTTTCTTCTTGTTCTTGTTCTTGGTTTGTCTTGTTCTTGTTTTTCTTCTCTTCTTCTTTCTTCTTCTTCTTCTTTTCTTCTCTCTCTTCTTCTTCTCCTCCCCTCCTCTCCTCTTCTTCTTCTTCTTCTTCTTCTTCTTCTTCTTCTTCTTCTTCTTCTCCTCCTCCTCCTCCTCCTCCTCCTTCTCCTCCTCCTCCTCTCCTCCTCTTCTTCTTCTTCTTCTTCTTCTTCTTCTTCTTCTTCTTCTTCTTTCTTTCTTTCTTCCTTATCTTTTTCTTTCTTTCTTAAAAAAAGAAAAAAAAAAATAGGGAGAGAGAAAATTAAATCCATCTCGGTGCGTTACTTGAAACGGTAATGATACACAGCAATTTTTGAAACCCCACATAAAATCCTGAGAGAGAGAGAGAGAGAGAGAGAGAGAGAGAGAGAGAGAGAGAGAGAGAGAGAGGGGGGGGGGGTATCCTTATAAACAGCGGGTGGAGGAGAAAGGAGGCGGACGTCAGAGCCCAGAGGCTGGAATTATTTGATTATTCAGCCGCGGCAAGTTACACCGCTGTCTGCCTATGACGTCACAAATGTCGTCAATCTCCGGAATGCACTGAAAGACACACACGTTCGTGCCACGCTCTAAAAAGCAATCACTCCCCTCTCCCCCCCCCCCCTCTCCCCCCCAATCCTAATCCAGTATCACCCTACCCAACCCCCACCCACTCTAAATGAAAGAGGAGTACTTTAATAACTCCCATATGGAAACTTCAAACTTAAGACGCTTGGCGTCATCAAACAGAAAACGAATGATAAGATATCCTTGTGGTATCCCCATACTGTTATTGGATTACCTTGTTTGGCACGTTTTCGACATATGAGCTCTCAGAAAAGAAACAACAACACAACAACACCATCAGCAACAACAACAACAACAACTAAAACCCGAACTCGCCCATGAAAACTTAAAACGACACGCATTCGCTCTCCTGTAGAAAAAGAAAAGTTGCTTAAAACCCGTTTTCAGTTTCACTCATACTATATTCCAGCCGACTATAGAGGGCCAAGGTCTTTTCAGGACTGTCAACACATGGAAACAGCAGCGGCAGCAGCAGCAGCAGCAGCAGCAGCAGCAGCACACAACAACAACAACAACAACAACAACAACAACAACAACAACAACACAACAACAACGACAGAACCCTTTCCCGAGAAAGAAACCAACGACACATGCAACGACCTGTGAAACAGACATCAATCGACATCATAATAGCTGAACTATGGCCATTTGATAACACGAGAGCTAAACGCTTGTAGAGATTTGATAACATGATAGCTACCCTATGGACATGTGGTAGCACGACGTTTCATATTTGATTTGGACATCTGATAATGTGATGGTTAAAATTTGGCCATCTAATAGGACGATGGCTAAAATTTGGACATCTGATAGGACGATGGCTA
>CM065736.1:17612673-17617673 GCA_033310375.1 Conus canariensis | reverse complement strand
AAGTCAATTGACATACTCCAAACCAACTTTCAGACACCTCAGGTAATAAAATGATGTAAGGTCTGAGGCACTGGGTTCATAACAGGCACAAAAAATGCAAAAAAACGCATAAAAATAGTTATCAATTTACCTGATTCTGAGAATGAATTATGTCCCTTAGCTGAACTGATGCAATCCTTATATGCACACATATATTTCCCTTGAAATCAGTCCACATTCTATACAGTTCAAGTCAAGCATAGCACAAATATTCACTGAAGTATGTTCACATTCTATTTTTTTTTTTTGTCACTTTAGATGACTGTCCACTGGTGAAAATATAACTTTTGACATATATTGCTTGATCACAAACAACAATGACTGTTTTCTGGTCTAAATGTTCAGCAAAGTCCATGCTTCTGCAGAGGATAGTGTTGACTGTTGACTTGTCTGTAGCACTGCCATCAATGACTGGAAGGTATGTCACAGAAGCACAGGCTGGCACTTCCTTCTGAACAGCTGCATCAAATCCAGTCCAGGGTGGCAAAGGAAGGCTTTCAAGTGACTGGGCGCATAGCTTGAGCACAAAATACAACATGTCTTGTTTTACAGTGGTCACTTTGGCATTTTGTTGTGCAGCATCAGTAGAACCTAGTTCTGCAAACTAAGGATCTGTCCTCCTCTTTTTAGAGAAACACAATGTTAGTCTCAGCACACTCCAGTTTTCTTTTCCTGGATTTGTTGACGTTAGAATTATGGGTAGTGGCATTTCCACAAATGTAGCTGGCAAAGGATGATGTCCACACTGAACTGCAATCCCATTCACACAGTGTGTTGTGTTTTGTCCATTCATAGCTTCTTCTTGGAAGTCAATGTTGTCCCATACCAGTGTTGTATATTGAGACCTGTTGATGGAAGATGGCACTGGATTTCTCATTTCAGCTTCAGCGATAGAAGCCCCCACTCTCTGAAGTGTTGTCTGTGAGGTACAATGTCCATGCCCATTCAATATGTTAACAAGTCTTCCTGATCCTGTTATGTGTCTTACCGTCATCCCAAGCATGATCTGCTTTGGTGTGCTGTAATTCTTGTTTGCTAAGGAAATAATGTCCTGTGAGATGGATAGTATCTTTAGCTTTACATCTCATGGAACATGTACATGATCCTGTTCAAGTTCACATATGAAACCACAGATCCAGGCAATGAAGTTGAATAATTCAGCAAGAACAATTTTTAAAAGATTGTCTTCATTTCCATCATCTGAAGAAGGAGGCCATGAAGCTATTTTTGGAGTTGTTCTCAAAACATTCCTCACAGAAAGAGCAGACATGTAAAGTTGCTTCCATTCATTTTCCGAATCATTGCTTGCAGCTTCAGCAGTTATCTTTGACTGTTTTATACCAGACACATGCCTTTGTCTTACTGTTTCACGTTTGCTGACATTCAGCATTAGAGTCTGTAACAGCTGTATTCCTCTGGGCCTTAAGATTCTGAGTATAGATGACATAATTGTTAGACTCATTACTCTCTAAGTCACTGTCCTCTGATTCATCACTGTAGTCAGTTTCAGTGTCTTCTAGTTCTGTGCTCACAACAATGCTCTGCCCAGCACTGAAAAAAAACACCACCTGTGACTTGCTTTTGCACCTTTGCCCTGCAAAAACACTGTAAGAGTATACTGCCTGAAGGCATGTTTTCAAATATGTGCTTTTACAATGTTTGCTCAAAGAAATATTTTCCTCTTCTTGACATGTTTGCCTAAACAGTCTGTTGAGCTTAGTGGCAGTGGCAATTCTTCCACCCCTCCGCAGTTGTGGTTCTATAACATTCATACAGAATGAATCAAATAATTTCTGCAATGGGCGTGGTGAACACAGGGTAGAAGTTGACTCGGATGAACCATCACAATCAGTTGTTTTGGCCTTTACTGTCCCCATGGATGCTGTATGCATCAGATTCTGTACCAGGAGTTGTGATACCTGTGACAGCAATGAAGATTGACATTAAAAACTAAGACAAGAGACTCAGAGTGAGGGAGGGAGGGAGGGAAGGGGGCAAAAGGAGAGGGAGGTGACAGGGAGAACAGGGAGGGAGAATAACAGAAAAAGTTTTGAAATACATATAAAATATACTGGTGAATTCTTAAAACAAAATGAATAATAGCAACATAACCGCAGTCACCATCATCATGCACATTATCATCATCACTTAATAAATACAATAACAAAAACCATCACAGCAACTGGTAACTCTCAAAAGGCAGTAATACTGGCACCAAAGTAAAATGGGGTAAGGAAGAAAGTGGACTGAGATTAGCATCCATGAATATGGAAAAAAGGAATGCACTACAGTGAAGTTCCACTGTGAAAAAGGTAGCTTGAGAGTGAAGGTACAAAAAGAATGTAAGACAAGGAGGAGAATGGTGACAGGATGAATGAATATGAAAGAAAACTGATGAAACATGACGACTAAAAGGGATGTTAGATGAGAGAAAAAAAATCCCAAATGAGAAAGTAGGTCTAACTTACCTTTTTTTAAAATTTGTTCTTCAAACAAGGATCTATGAACATTTTCTTTCTGCATCTGTCAGTCTCTTGAGCACACCACCCATGTGCACAGTGACACAAATACAATGACACCTGTCATACACTTCTCAACAAAAACAAGAACAGCAGCAACACATTTTCCACACACCACACACACACACACACACACAACACACACACACACACACACACACACACACACACACACACACACACACAGAGGTGCCCAGCAAGTGCGAAAGAGAGAGAGGTCTTCAGTGTGAAAATGGGGTGAGTATGTGAACTTACTTGGCCTCCACAGCTAGAAAGTCCAGTCTGTACTGAATGTCATGGAGGACATCAGCTCTCTGAAGACTGACAACAGCATCATAGAATCCTTCTGCTGAAGGGCCTCCCTGTTGGTATCAGATAAACCGATCACATATTAATGCATATTTATACAGACAGACAGACAGACAGACAGACAGACAGACAGACAGACAGCACAACACACACACACACACACACACACACACACACACACACACACACAAACCACACGCACACATACACTGCTAATGTTTTAACCAGTCAGGATATACAATTATGCACTCAAATATCCATGCCCTTACATATGATTAAAAGTGAAATCTTAATATTCACACACCCATCAAAAGTAAAACCTTACCTATGCTACATGTAAATCATACACATGACACTAACATTTATGCTGATTGTCCTAATGTCAGTCACATCTTTCATTTCTAGAAAATAAAGCTACATATCAAATTACCAAAATTTTGCTTTTCTTGATTCTGCACACTGCATAGATTTTTAAATGCAGAATTCATGCTTTGTAACATTTGTTTTTGATGATCAATGCTTATTATTATTATCATTATCATCATCATCATTAGTATTATTATTATTTTGACATCAGTTTGTGCGCACTCAGTAATAAGTCTTAAAATTATGTTCTGGTACAGTTGTACTGGTTTGTTTTGATTTGAATATAAAGGACAAACATGTATTAATTAAGCAACAAGCAAAAAACAATATCTTTGTCAGTTGTCAGACTGGGACCAGTCAGACTAGCACACTCTCACAAACTCAATGACCATGGTAAAACACATTTAGTGGCTACTCAGCACAGCAGCTGACAGTCTACAGCACACATTGTTTTTATGCCAATTTGTCTTTAGGTGAAGGGATGGGGAAGAGGGTGGGATAGAGTAAATGAGAACAAAATGACAGAGACACTACCTCACTCCTTCAGTCTTTCACACACAACACACACACACACACACACACACGCACACAACACACACACACACACACACACACACATACACACACACACACACACACACACACACACACACACACGCACACACACGTCATGTCATGGAGATAAAGTGTTCCTGACTTGAAATGAAATGGGATGCCAGAGGGGGTGAGGTGGGGAGGGAAGTGGGGGTGGTGGTGGTAGAGAATGGTAGGGATAGGTTAGAATTGTAAGCGGTTTGTGGAACTGAGTATCAAAGTCCACCCTTCTCTCTCTCTCTCTCTCTCTCTCTCTGTGATACATTTGTCAGTTTGTATCTGCAACATCCCCTTGTTTACTGAAGTTCTGTCTGATGTCAACACGATATTCGTTTGCTCATGACATGTTTGTCATTCACTATGTGATGCGTGACACCACATCAAAATTTATTTACTGTCATAACAAAATGATTTAAATACTTACTTGACAAAGTTTTTCTGGACACCATGTTCCTGTGGCTGTGTTGTGCTTCCACTTGGTCTTCTTGCATAAAATGCAGATGGGTGGCAAAACATTGGAACTTGTTCCTCTTCCATTTTTCTGTCGTTGTGGTAGAACGTTTTTTTTTTTTTTTTTTTTGTGTGTGTGTGTGGTGAAACTGTAGTAGCTTTGCCCTTCTGAAAACGCACCTGTGCTTGTTCTATTCTGCGGTTGCTATTGAACCGCATGTAACACTGGGGGGTGTATCGTGCACTTTCTGGCTTCGCGTCGAAACCCAGAAGCTTTTGAGCGATCATCTGTTCTTCTCCATTTAAGACCGTCCACTGGTGAAAGGATCGTATAGTTGTAATCCATCGAATGTCAGAAAATTGTTCTAAATAGGTAGAAATTTCACATTCGCAACAATGAACAAGACAGTCGTCTGCATGTTAAGGGAAATAACTCTCGATGAAAATAGCCGGTAAAAAGACGTTTTCGGCTTCATTAATTCGCCAACTTTTTTGCGTTCTACTGATTAATTTAGATAGGTTCGGTGGTTCTAGACTACAAAATTTTAATCTTATGTTATCCAAGTACCTTTCGCGAAAAAAAAAAATTTCGATGCGGTTTTCTAGCCGACGAACTTGAACAATAGCTCGATGTGGCCCTCGGACTATACCTTACCTTACCTCATGTTGCCCTGTGGTTGGTTCGCTACCTCCAAGTTTACCGTCCGTACCTACCTCACGTCA
>CM065736.1:17597673-17600173 GCA_033310375.1 Conus canariensis | reverse complement strand
CAACAAGATTCAAATCAGAAATATTTGGAACTAAGGTATCCATGATTATTGATTGATACTAGACATTTGGATTCACTTTTTGTCATTTAGGCTGAAAATCACTGGAAACCAAAATACAGCTCTCTCTCTCTCTCTCTCTCTCTCTCTCTCTCTCTCTCTCTCTTGTGTACGTGCGTGCGTGCGTGCGTGCGTGCGTGCGTGCGTGCGTGCGTGCGAGCGTACGTGTGTGTGAGCATTCGAGAAACGTTCATTCCATTCCAAGTACTACTGACAAGTATCTCAGCTTTACCTGCTTGTGCCATGTGCTTCTCTGAAGCTGATGAAGAAGTCCCATTGCTTTCATACAGTCTTCAAACAACAACGCGGGGGAGGGTGGGGGAGGGTAGACAGCGCGGGGGCGGACGAGGCGGAAACGAAGATTTTTTTCTTTTTTCTTTTTTTTTTTTTTTTTTTTTTTTGAATGCGGAAACGAAACCGATGAAAAAAAAAAGTCCATACTTGTAAAATCGCTTTGTAACGATCATCCGGATGTCCTGGAGGTGACACAAACAACACTTCAAAAGAGAAATATTCAGCAGGCGGTATTGTCTGCCGCCCCAGGACTTTGTGAACTTGACAAACCCTACTCCAATGACATTGACAGTGTAGTTTGCTGTGCACTTTGGACAAGACAAACCCTACTCCAATGACATTGACAGTGTAGTTTGCTGTGCACTTTGGACAAGACAAACCCTTCTCCAATGACATTGACAGTGTAGTTTGCTGTGCACTTTGGACATGACAAACCCTACTCCAATGACATTGACAGTGTAGTTTGCTGTGCACTTTGGACACTGACAAAACCACTACTCCAATGACATTGACAGTGTAGTTTGCTGTTCATATTTGTACTTCTGACAAACCCCCTCTACTCCACTAATATTGACAGTGTAGTTTGCTGTGCACTTTAGACTTGACAAACCCCCCTACTCCAATGACATTGACAGTGTAGTTTGCTGTTCAATTTGTACTCGACAAACCCCTCTACTCCAAATGATATTGACAGTGCAGGTTTTGCTGTTCAGTTTAGAACTTGACAACTCCCCAACCCCTCCCAATGACATTGACAGTGTAGTTTGCTGTGCACTTTGGCTTCCCCCCCTCTTCTTTTCTTTCTCTGTGCCCCTGTGGTTTTCTGTTGTTAGTTGTTTGTCTTCTCGTATTTGTTGTTTAGTGCTTTGCTTCTTCTCTCCTCCTTCTCCTTCTTCTTCTGCGTACACAGGCTGATGCTCCTGCGGACACTCCCTGTATAGACAGGCAAGGATTAATCCCATCTCCCAACAAAGGGAGTGGAGTTTTGTGTGTATGACGGGTTTTTATCCCGCCATTAAGGCAGCCATACTCCAACTCTAGGCTTTGCAAAGTCAAGCAGCGGAAAAGCGGAGGTGGGGTGGGGGGTGGGGTGGGGAGAAAGATCTGCATGTCACTCCTCATGAAAAAAAAAAACAGGAGGGATAGCCGCCTCCCTTCCTCCCCTCCCCCCACCCCCCGTCCTGTCCCATCTCCCCTTACCCCCCCCCCCCCCCCCCCAATTCTGTATTAGGTCACTGATGTTAAAAATAGAGAAATTGATTCGCGTTTTGTTCTGTAATGTACAGTGATTATGCATCATTCAACTTCTTTTATATTCCGAAACATTTTCTACGTGTGGCCTACCTGTGTCTTTGTGTCCTGTTTCCCCCGCTCACCCCCCCCCCCCCCCCCCCAACTCTTGTAACCTTTCCGACCTCAACTTTTTTTTTGCATGCATGTCTTTTCCTGTTTTTCCTTTTCCGTTACCAAGCGCATGGTGCTTTTGTCCTACATTTTGTTTGTATTTGTTCTTCAATTTTATTTCTAATGTTTTCTCGCTTTTCCTTGATTTTCCTACATATTCACACATTGTCACACACACACAGCCACAGACACACACACACACACACACACACACACACACACACACACACACACACACACACACACACACACACCACACACACACACACACACACACACACACACACACACACACACACGCACACACACAATACACACAAGTACACACAAGTACACACACACACACACACACACACACACACACAAGTACACACACACACCACACACACACACACACACACACACAACACATGTGCGCGCGCGTGTGTGTGTGCGTGTGTGCGCGCGCAAGCGCGCGTGTATGCGTGTGTGCGTGTGTCTGTGTGTATGTGTGTGTATGCGCGCGTGCAAGCCAAAAAAAAAAAAAAAAAAAAAATTAAAGCGTATACTGTGACAAATCACAGACGTAATGAGAAGCGACTTCCAACAAATGCTGTATCACAGACTAAGTTCATCAGCAGTTTGTCATGTCCCTGTGTGTCATCACTCAACGCGCTGTCGTTTCCTCGGCATTTATCTACTGTTCTACTTTCTTCCCTTTCTTCCAACCCCCCCCCCCCCCGCCACAATCCCCACTCCCCACCAT
>CM065736.1:17562673-17572673 GCA_033310375.1 Conus canariensis | reverse complement strand
CACACACACACACACACACACACACACACACACACACACACACACACACGCAAACACGCACCCATGCACCCGCACTTCCTTGTTAGAAATGCAAATCACTGCGCATGTATTCGTATATGTAATATACTCCATTTGGTTTGAACAATGGCTGTCCGCATTATTTAAGATTCAAGTTGCTAAATATACCCCCCTGCTGTATTAAACATTCTGAGCACAACCATTTTCTTTGAACAAAGGCATCTGCATATATATATATATATATATATATTTTTTTTTTTTTTATTTATTTTTTTTTTCCCCCATAGACTCGTGGTCCTAAATTTATCCCTGTGATATTAAAATTCTGGCCACAACACACTCGGCTCTTCCCATTTTTTTTTTTTTTTTTTTTTGTGCCTTTTTTTTGTTTTTGTTTCTTAATCTGCCTGAAATAGGCTGCATGCAGACATGGCGCAGACGTGGGGGTTCAGGATCTGGCCGTGTGCAATGTCAGTCTGTCTTCCTCCTTCCTGTGAGGTTTCCGAGTGCCCCCCCCCCCCCCCCCCCCCACACACACACACACACTTTTCATTGTCTGTCCGTCCCGTATGTTCGTGTGCATCTCTGTCTGTTTGTCTGTGTGTTTGTCTCCCTTTCTCTGTCTCTGTCTGTCTGTCTGTCTGTCTGTCTGTCTATCTGTTTTCTGTCTGTCTGTCTGTCTATCAGTCTCTGTCTCTCTCTGTCTCTGTCTGCGACTGTGTCTGAGTCTGTCTGTGTGTCTTTGTCTGTCTGTTTGTCTCTCTCTCCCTCTCCGTCTCTCTGTCTCTTATACTCCCTCGTCCTCCCCCCCCCTTTTTTTTTCTCTCTCGCTTTCTTTCTCTCTCTCTCTCTCTCTCTCTCTCTCTCTCTCTGTCCATCTCTGTCTGTCTGTCTCTTAATCCCACCTCTCTCTCTTGCTCTCTTTCATACTCTTTCTCTCGGTCACCCCCCCCCCCCTCCCCCTCAAAATGACTCCATCACTTTTGAACGAACTGCTTTTGCCTTAAAGGGCATCCAGACTCTTTACCGAAAGACTCGCGGATCGCATGAAACGAAAAGTAGTTCACAAAATGTCTTTATCTGGAACACAATGGTGTGATCACCCCGAGATACTGGGAAACTGCCAGACTAGTGAGAAGAAGATGAGATATAAAGGGGCACAGGGCTGAACACTTTCCTTTAAAAGCAAGCCCACGCATACACCTCAACTTATATGTGTGCCAACCTACCTTCGAGCATACATGTACACATATCTACGTCCCCTGATGGACATCTATCCGACCTACGCATATTACACGCACAAACCTGTAAGCAAGTGTGTAGGTATACCCTACCTAATTAACTTAGTACAAACATGTACGTTTGTGTGCTTCTCAATCATCCCAGGCAATATACATTCATACTTCTACTTACGTGTGTGTGTGTGTGTGTGTGTGTGTGGGGTGTGTGTGTGTGTGTGTGTGTGTGTGTGTGTGTGTGTGTGTGTGTGTGTGTGTCGCTCTCAACTTAAAATGCGCACAAAACCTATGCTTATGCGTGTACCCATTTGTCTCCCAAACATGCAATTTCAAATCTGCACAAAAGTGTATACCTGTCAATCATCCTATGTATACACGTACAAACTGATAAGTACGAATATGCGCATCAACCTAACCTACGTTGTTTATGTGCATACAGACTTATCGATAGGAATATGTATACCTAAAAGGGGGTGGGGGGGGGGGGGGGGGAAGGGGAGGGGGAGGGGGAGATATGCGTGACTGTGTTTCATTACAGCAATCACATTTTCTTTAAAAAAAAAAAAGCATCCTTTCTTTGCGGCCGGTTCCATCCATACTCAGTGTGTTAATTACAATGCACATCTTTGGTTTGATGATTAATCGACAAAAGTGGCGAAAATAAACGACAAAATATTCTTTCTGTTTGGTACTGCTGTAAGGATAATACGTTACTGATGTGAGGATACGGTACTGCTGTAAGAATACGGTACTGATGTGATGATACGCTACTGCTGTAAGGATACGGTACTGCTGTAAGGATACGGTACTGCTGTGAGGATACGGCACTGCTGTAAGAATACAGTACTTATGTGAGGATACGGCACTGCTAGTGTAATGGAGGATACGGTACTGCTGTGAGGATACGGTACTGCTATGAGGACACGGTACTGCTGTAAGGACACGGTACTGCTGTAAGGATACGTAGTGTGTGGGTGGGGGGGGGGGGGGGAGGAGGGGGGAGGGGGGGGAGGCGGCTAAACGCGTTACCTCGGTCTCGGTCTGAACCTCGCGTTCTGCAACAACAGCATTCTGTAAGGAAACGTTCGTTCAGCATTGAGTTCACATCGCCTTCAGCCTGCCGGCAATTCGTTCTCAGCTGACGTTGAATGACAACAACATTCAAGTGGCCTGACGAAACAAAAGGGGGGAAGTGACGGAACAGGCATGGTGGGGTGAGGTGGGATGACGTATGACGCATGGTGACGTATTAATCATAGTGACGTGTCTTGATCCGGTGGGTCCCGAAGTGTCCGTGAGGTCAGTGACCTCCTGAGGCAGAGGCATTACTCCTGCAGTGGGGAGAAACCTGCAATGCTGTTCATGGGATCAAGAGACCTTTCTTCTGTGAGGGTGGATGGGAAGATGGCGGAGGAGGGGCGAGTAAGATGGGAGTCAGCGGGTGGGGTGGGGGGGGGGGGGGGAGTCTACGTGACTGAAATGTCGATTAATACTATACTGTTTTTAACCCCCATGGCCATTCTCCCCCTCCCTCCCTCCCCCCTCCCACACACAAACACACGTGCGCGCTTTCTCTTATTTCTCTCTCTCTCTCTCTCTCTCTCTCTCTCTCTCTCTCTCACACACACACACACACACCACACACACACACACACACACACACACACACACACACACACACACACACACACAGAGACGGGGATGGGATCCTCAAAATTCGTAAGAGTTTAGGGTGTTCCAGAACAGAGAGAGAAGAGAGAGAGAGAGAGAGAGAGAGAGAGAAGAGCTCAGAACTCAGATGGCTTACTTCATATAAAGGCCATTGCCCCTTATGAAAGGGGGTATGGAGAACATAACAACAATATAAGAAAGATAAAGAACACAGGAAAAACTGGATGGACGACTCTGTCACGAAGTAGTGACTGATCTTTAACTGAAATGCCTTGAATAAGTAAAATGGGACATTTCTTACTAAGCTTTCATTCTGAGATGCCATTAGCAGGCTTAACCGAAACTGACAGGGATCCTTGGAAAACTTTGTCGGTGTACATTGCGCTCTTAGACTAGATAATTTACAGCAGCATAATACAAAATGGAGTTCCATTATTTTTTGCATAATGGACAAGTCAGATCCACCCCAGTATATTTACTGTAACGGTATCGGTGTTCTGCTTGGTCTGAAATTCCCAGTCTAAATTTGGTCATCGTCAACTTCAAGTGTTTACCTAAATCATTTTGCAGGTAACGTTTGACGTCGTATACCGACCAAAATGTCCGATACATGGTAAATCTAACACTATTTTTGACATGAAAGTCCCATTCCTGCCACCTGCATGCAGTCAATCTGTCTTTAAATTCACACATAAATGATCTATCGTTTTGCACGTCTTGGTTTAGCCAAACATAACCATATCCAAATTGATATAACTTGAAGCCATTTCTTTTTGTCTCTTGCATCTAGGTCGTATAACATCATAAAGGCTTTCTAAGGTAATCTGTGCTCATTCAGTTTTTGTTAATTTCAACCAGTATCGAATACAGCTTAATACAGAATTTAAACAGATAGGATATCTATTGGTCTCCCCATAGACAAAGTCATTGGGTGTTCGCATTTCAGCTCCTACAAATTTCTGTAATGCTAAGAGGTGCACTTTTTCACAATGGCGGGCTACGTCATCTAGTCCCCAAAGTTCTGCGCCGTCCTGAGCAATGAGTTGAACCTGGGAATCAAACAACTTCAACAATAAATCTAAACTAGTGTCCTTCAAAATATACAGTTTTCTCACAATGCAGAGCAGAGCTTTTTTTGAGAGAGAGAGAGAGAGAGAGAGAGAGAGAGAAGAGAGAGAGAGACAGACAGACAGACAGACAGACAGACAGACAGACAGACAGACAGACACGGGCACGGACACGGACACAGAGAAACAGAGAGAGAGAGAGAGAGAGAGAGAGAGAGAGAGAGAGAGGGGGGGGGAGTGACAGACCGACCGACAGACAGACACACAGACAGACAGAGAGGCAGAGAGAAAGACAGACACACACACACACACACACACACACACACACACACACACACACACACACACACACACTCACACTCACACACACAGAGTCTACGAGAGAGAGAGAGAGAGAGAGAGAGAGAGAGAGAGAGAGAGAGAGAGAGAGAGGAGGAGGAGGAGGATTAGGGGGAAGTAAGAAATGATTTAAGGAACTGGGCTACCTGCTGATGTCAACACAGACAGTAGGGCGTTGATAATGTCAAAAACCAGATGAATGTTTCCACGTAGGACTTGTAGGCACTAAATCAAATGAAATGGCGGGAAATATCAATCATACAAAGCTCCGTACAGTCACACACGGGGATCCGAATGTGAAAAAAAATGATATTCTCTGTCTTAAGGAACTTGACCTCAACAGTGAGTTGCCTCGTTGATGTTTGGGGGGAAAAGAAAGAGAGAGACGGAGAGAGAGAGAGAGAGAGAGGGAGGGAGGGGGCGGTGTGGGGAGAGAAAGAGAGTGAGAGAGAGAGAGAGCGAGAGAGAGAGAGAGAGAGAGAGAGAGAGAGAGAGAGAGAGAGAGAGGGGAGGGTAAGGTAATGTTGCTTATAGCCCAGCCGACCTCAGAGGGCCTTATCAGGGCTGTCACCACGTTAACATCTACTCACAAATCATTCATTCACGCAACTCTTTAAAATACATCTTCCAAGAACCCATCCCAAATTTTGTTAAAAAACCGCTCCACCGCAAAATCTCAGATCCGATGAAAAATGTGAATCTCCTTCAAGAATTCAAAGATCGCATCAGGCGGAACATCTCCGAACAAGATCCTCATGGAATCCGCTGCAAAATGTTTGTGTCTCACATCATGCAAGTCCCAACACTCTAAAAGAATATGTTTCATTGTGAGTGGCACATGACATGGAATGCACCATGGAGCTTCTTCACTCTTTAAAAGGTATGAATGAGTAAAATACGAACGGCCAGTGTGCAGCCGGCATAGAACCGTTTCTTCTTTGCGACCACCAGAGGTGGATGAGAGGAACTCTTTTAGGTTTGGACGGATCTGAAAGAGTTTGTTGTCCGTCTGTGTATTCCAGTCCTCCTGCCAGAGGTCTCTGACATAATCCTTAACTTTTGGTTTCAGATCTGTGTAGGGGATAGACATGTTAGACAGGTTCCCTGTTGTGGCATTCTTGGCCAAATGATCAGCCATTTCATTCCCTCCGATGCCAACATGACCAGGAACCCAAGCCAGAACAATGTTGTGATCTTCCACTTTCAAGAGAGAGAGAGAGAGAGAGAGAGAGAGAGAGAGAGAGAGAGAGAGACAGACAGAGACAGAGACAGAGACAGAGACAGAGAGAGGCAGAGAGACAGAGAAACAGACAGAGAGACAGACAGACAGACAGACAGAGAGAGGGGGAGAGAGAGAGAGAGAGAGAGAGAGAAAGGGAGAGAGATTCTCCTGCAAATTACACTTCAAAGCTCTCCAACCGCTAACCCTCTTCTCCCCATACTCAACACCCCAACATGTACAGTTCGGCGAGACAGCGACTGCCTGTCAATTGTCGCTGCTGAGGTCTACTTATGACTCTTTCTTTAGTAGTTCCAGACCATTATTCTCAAGAAGTTGACCTAACTCTTTGATAGAAAGATGACATCAGCACACTGAAGGCCCGTGAGGGTCGGCACCGGGACTAGGATGCCTTTTGAAGTGGATAGCTGACGCATAGCTGTTGATGAAAGCTGACATAGAACTGTTGAGTGGATAGCTGACGCATAGCTGTTGAGTGGAAAGCTGACATAGAACTGTTGAGTGGAAAGCTGATGCATAGCTGTTGCGTGGACAGTGGAAAGCTGACGTATAGCTGTTGAATAGAAAACTGACGTATAGCTGTTGAGTGGAAAGCTGACGTATAGCTGACGTACAACTTAAACTCCAGGGCCAGGATTGATGTTAAAGTGGATAGCTAACGAACAGAGCGACAAACACCAGGGCCAGGATTGATGTTAAAGTGGATAGCTAACGAACAGCGCGACAAACACAGGGCCAGGATTGATGTTAAGTGGATAGCTAACGACAGCGCGACAAACACCAGGGCCAGGATTGATGTTAAAGTGGATAGCTAACGAACAGCGCGACAAACTCCAGGGCCAGGATTGATGTTAAAGTGGATAGCTAACGAACAGCGCGACAAACTCCAGGGCCAGGATTGATGTTAAAGTGAATAACTGACGTAGAGCGTCATAACTTCGCAAAGGCTGGTCCCTTCCGTCAGTTTAACAGTTTAATCAGAGAGATTAAAAACAAACAAACAAACAAACAAACAAACAAACGTAGGTATAAAACGGTGCGCTTGTAAAGCAAGGCAATCGATGTCCCGATCGTTGTCATAACGTGCGCTTCAGGTCATAAATTGGGGCTCTCTGGACCCATTTGCTTGACCCCTATTTTTGATTAAAAAAAAAAATCACTGGCATCATACTTCTCTGACTTTTTTTTTTATACAGATCTATTCGGACTCCCATCCACCGATTTGTTTTAATGCTCAGGACTCTGTTGTTGTTGTTGTTGTTGTTGTTGTTGTTGTTGTTGTTGTTGTTTTACGGGAATGTAAGTAATAGCGTCGCGTGTTCTGTTGCCGTTGTGCACCTCAGTGCCTGAGATTTGGTTTTAAGGGCCAAACAAAGTATCCACGTTACAGGGTCATTTTTCCCGACTTGTTGTATACATTTCTCCTCACCGAGATGTGTTTAGTGTCCATACCCTAGCCGAGGAGAGAGCGAACGAGCG
The DNA here is from genome assembly GCA_033310375.1 of Conus canariensis. Classification (NCBI taxonomy): domain Eukaryota; kingdom Metazoa; phylum Mollusca; class Gastropoda; order Neogastropoda; family Conidae; genus Conus; species Conus canariensis. The sequence goes on along the minus strand of CM065736.1, from coordinate 17,565,621 downwards.
AGCGAGACGAGCGAGAGAGAGAGAGAGAGAGAGAGAGAGAGAGAGAGAGAGAGAGAGAGAGAAGAGAGAGAGAGAGAGAGAGAGAGAGGGGGGGAGTATTGTTGTTATTGCCGAGGGTTGTTTTATGTGCAACAATGAATTCCTAAGTTCAGGGTTCTCCGGTCTATCCCCGCCTCCCCCCACCAAGTCGAACGGCTTACACGTGAAGCGGTGAAAGCGAACTCTCGTATTGTGTCCTTAGCACCGGGCCAATAAAGTTCCCTGCCTCCGCGGGAAAGAAGCGGTATAACCGACAAGAAAGTCGGTTTGCCTGTTCGACTCACTTGTAAAGAAATACACGCCATACTGAAAAGAAAGGGAAGGTTCTGGGGTGGTCTTATTCAATCATTTACAATGAGTACTAATGCTGATTGGGCCGATTCATGTTTTCACAAAATTTTCATCGTTCTGTTTTAACAAAATGTTCATCTGTCTGTCTGCTGTCTGTCTGTCTGTCTATCTGTCGATCTATTTGTCTATCTAACTATCTACCCATCTATCTATCCATCCATCTATATATATATATATATATTTATTTATCTATCTGCCTCTCTATCTATGTATCTAACTATCCATCCATCTACCTATCCATCCATCTATCTTTTTTATCTATATATTTATCTATTTGTCTCTATCTATCTGTGTATGTATTTATCTATCTAGCTGTCTATCTCCATCTCTATCTCTCTATCTATCTTGCGCATTTTCATCCCCCCCCCCCCCCCCCGGCCTCTCCACCCCACCCACCCATTTAACACATACGCATACACAGCCTCAATTTGGTGTTGGATAAGAACGGGGCTTGGAAAGCCTTGACGGCACGTTTAGTCAATCTTCTGCACCTCTGCCCTGGGGAAGGGACTTGACAAGTGAGGCAACTGAGAAGCGAAGGGAGACAGAGGAAGGCGGGTGGGCGTGGGGGGGGGGGGGGGGGTGCACAGTGGGGATCACGTGGACAGCGAAAAGCTACAGTCGTGGCCACACTGTGCCAAACAGGCTGAAATGAGTTCAGACATTGCAAAGGGACTTTTTTGCAAGTGGATCTCCCATAAGGATCGACCTTTTCTATGGACGCTTATGAGATTCAAAAGATTATCACAATAACTGTTTCCTAGATGATCACAAGAAGGAATGATAATCAAACTTTTTACATGAAATGATATCGGTCACGTCTACGGAAATTTGTGAGATTCAAAAGATAATCACTATAACTGTTTCCTAGATGACCACAAACAGGAATGATAATTAACATTTTTACATAATGATATCGGTCATGTCTATGGAAACTTATCGGATTCAAAAGATGATAACAATAACTGTTTCCTCGATGATCACAAACAGGAATGATAATGAAGATTTTCACGTGAAATAATATCAGCTATGTCCATGGAAAGTTGTGAGATTCAGAAGGTCACAACGATAATTGTTTCCTAGGTGATCATCACAAACAGGAATTTTGATTAAGATTTTCACATGAAATGATATCGGTCATGTTTTTGGAAACTTATAAGATTCAAAAGATGATAATAATAACTGTTTCCTAGATGACCACAACAAGGAATGATAATTAACATTTTACATGAAATGATATCGGTCATGTCTATGGAAACTTATCGAATTCAAAAGATGATAACGATAACTGTTTCCTAGATGATCACAAACAGGAATGGTAATTAACGTTTTTACATGAAATGATATCGGTCATGTCTATGAAACTTATCGGATTCAAAAGATGATAACAATAACTGTTTCCTCGATGATTACAAACAGGAATGATAACGAAGATTTTCACGTGCAATAATATCAGCTATGTCCATGGAAATTTGTGATATTCAAAAGGTCACAACGATAATTGTTTCCTAGGTGATCATCACAAACAGGAATTTTGATTGATTTTCACATGAAATGATATAGGTAATGTGTTTGGAAACTTATAAGATTCAAAAGATAACAATAACTGTTTCCTCGATGACCCAAAAAGGAATGATGATAATAATTTTCACATGAAAAGAATATTACCGATGCAAGAAAACGAAACTGATATTTAAAAAACGGTAAAATGCAGATGTGAACAATAGTTAATCACGTGGAAGCAGTTAACACTCCTGTCAGGGCAGCAGGTTTATTCTTAACCTGTGTCTGTTTCTTTCTATGCTTGTTAGCAGGATTACAATTGTAATGTATTTTAGTAAAAAGATATAATATGGGTCAAGGACGAACTCAGTCAATTTTGGTATGGATCCGTGGAACGGACCTGCCCTGAGCTGAAAATATATTCTTTCATGAATAGTTATCAGTCCGTTAAATGTTTACGAATTCACAGCCACCCATGAAGTGACATATATGATGGAATATTTAAATTTCTATGTGACGTTAATGTCAACATTTAGTATTTTACATTTCCGAAAAAAAAAAAAAAAAACCCAATCAAGGGAGTTAAGAGTTTCAGCCTGTACATTTTTTTTTTTTTTTACTTCCCCTGGTGAAATGAAATTTGTTTCTATTAAAAAAAAAAAAAAAAAAAAAAAAAAAAACTGACGCAAAGGGCAATTTCACGATCCCATCGACTTTGAAAGCAGTTCGCTCTTTTCTAGTTTCCTCTGGTTCTGAGGCTGTTGAGGACATCAGACAAAAATTAGCCAAACGTAAAAGAACAAACTTATGACCCTACAAAGCCGTAAGCAAAGAAAACGTTTAATTTCAGTCGTTGTTTCTGACTTCCAGTTGCCTGTGCCTTTCCGCAGATCGGTCACGTGATACTAAAAATAGCAGTGGGAACATGCAGGAGTCATAGTTAACTGTTTTCCATTATTGGAAATGAAATGAGGCGGGAACAGTAAACAAGTGGGGTAACTTTTGCTCCCATAAGGAAACCTAACACAGAGTAACTTTTATTCAAGACTGGCACA
>CM065736.1:17542673-17545173 GCA_033310375.1 Conus canariensis | reverse complement strand
AGGAATGGGGGGGGGGGGGGGGGGGGGGGGGAGATGGGCAGTTCTCGTTTTCCCCATGTATTGAGTCGAGAGGTTCGCCATGGACTGCACCTCGTCTTTAGCGATAGGGCTGTGGGAACAACGCGCATGCCTCGTTGAACGAGAGGATTCTGGCTGATTCATCATCTCCCCCCCCCCCCCCCCCCCGTCCTACCCCGCTCCCTCCCTCTCTCTCTCTCTCTCTCTCTCTCTCTCTCCCAAACATTGGCCCTCACCCCCACCCCACCTCCCTTCCTCCACTCTTATTCAGAATTCCCATCCCAAAATCTTCCACCACCACCACCACCACCCTCCCCCCTCTCCGTTCCCCGCCACCCCACTTCTCCTCCTCGCTTTCTCCCTGTTCCTCTACTGGGCTAGCCACCGCTGAACAGTTGGGTGGGTGGGTAGGCTGAGAGAGAATGTTGATTGTCCGGCGGGGCGGGAACAGACTATACAGGGAATCTCTTTCTTTCTTCGCCTTCATTGTCCTTAAACAGTAAACAAGTGGGGTATTTTTTGCTCCCATAAGAAAACCTAACACAGAGTAACTTTTATTCAAGACTGGCACAGCCTTTTAAACTTGAACACCACAGTATTATGGACTGTGGTGTGTCTCTATTTGACGCCAGGAGCGCAGACACAACCAGCCGTGTCTCCCTGATGAGTCCGACCCAGCGGACGAAAGGCCTCGGAGCAGGCAATACAAATATATCTGCCTTCGAAAGGGATTGCGATGGTTCCCTTATGCAGCTAGTGAAGAGTTTTCATATCTGTAACATATTTTCTTAATTTCATGTTCCCAGTTTCTCCATCTTCAAATTCCGCCTCCCCCCCCCCCCCCCCCCCCCCCTCCTTAAGTCCAAATCTTTGCCAAGTCATTACTATGAAGATAGTTCAGTTGTTGGCCTGCGCTTGTTTTTTTCCCCCACTATTAGATTGTTCGTCTATGTATTTGTCTGACTTTATTCAAGTTTAAAAGGCTGTGCCAGTCTTGAATAAAAGTGTCTCTGTGTTAGGTTTTCTTATGGGAGCAAAAAATACCCAACTTGTTTACTGTTTATCGTTTACTGTTCCCTGCCTCATTTCATTTCCGATTTCATTGTCCTTAGTCACCCTTCCCCCTTCATCCCCTCTTCCCCACGCTTTCCCCACCTGACACACTCTGTGTGCGCGCGCGCGCGCGCGTGTGTGTATGTGTGTGTGTGTGTGTGCGTGCGTGCGTGTGTGTGTGTGTGCGCGCGCGCGCGCGTGTGTGTGTATTAGTGTGTATGTGTGTATTAGTGCGTGTGTGTGTGTGTATTAGTGTGTGTGTGTGTGTGTGTGTGTGTGTGTGTGTGTGTGTGTGTGTGCGTGTGCGTGAGTGCGTGTGTGTGTGTGTGTGTGTGTGTGTGTGTGTGTGTGTGTGTGTGTGTGTGTGTGGTGCCCGCGCGCTGGCGCGTGTGTGTCTGTTGTTGACGTTAGTGGTGTATAATATGTACGTGTGTGTGGAAGATGGGGAGGGTATGAGTGGTCAGGGCGACTCTGTCTGTCTGTCTGTTTGTCTGTCCCTCTCTCTCTTAATCTCTCTCTCTGACTGTTGGTCTGTCTGTATGTCTGTCTGTCCCTCTCTCTCTTAATCTCTCTCTGACTGTTGGTCTGTCTGTATGTCTGTCTGTCCCTCTCTCTCTTAATCTCTCTCTGACTGTTGGTCTGTCTGTATGTCTGTCTGTCCCTCTCTCTCTTAATCTCTCTCCTGACTGTTGGTCTGTCTGTATGTCTGTCTGTCCCTCTCTCTCTTAATCTCTCTCTGACTGTTGGTCTGTCTGTATGTCTGTCTGTCCCTCTCTCTCTTAATCTCTCTCTGACTGTTGGTCTGTCTGTATGTCTGTCTGTCCCTCCTCTCTTAATCTCTCTCTGACTGTTGGTCTGTCTGTATGTCTGTCTGTCCCTCTCTCTCTTAATCTCTCTCTGACTGTTGGTCTGTCTGTATGTCTGTCTGTCCCTCTCTCTCTTAATCTCCTCTGACTGTTGGTCTGTCTGTATGTCTGTCTGTCCCTCTCTCTCTTAATCTCTCTCTGACTGTTGGTCTGTCTGTATGTCTGTCTGTCCCTCTCTCTCTTAATCTCTCTCTGACTGTTGGTCTGTCTGTATGTCTGTCTGTCCCTCTCTCTCTTAATCTCTCTCTGACTGTTGGTCTGTCTGTATGTCTGTCTGTCCTCTCTCTCTTAATCTCTCTCTCTGACTGTTGGTCTGTCTGTATGTCTGTCTCTTTCTAAAATATTTGCTGTTCTCCTGAACAAATCGTTGAGACAGAGAAATGTGTTATTGTGGTGAACACATATATATTTTACAGTTTATCAACGTATTCACCCTACTAACAGGCCTGGGCTCCTCTCTCTCTCTCTGTCTCTCTCTCTCTTGTCTCTGTCTCTCTCTCTCTCTCTTCTCTCTCTCTCTCTCTCTCTCTCTCTCGTCTCTGTCTCTGTCTGTCTGTCTGTTT
>CM065736.1:17507673-17515173 GCA_033310375.1 Conus canariensis | reverse complement strand
AAGGCTGGGACATTTGGGTTTTCTATGTAGTGTGAATCTTGGGAAAGGTCTGGGACATTTGGGTTTTCTGTGTAGTGTGAATCTTGGGAAAGGCTGGGACATTTGGGTTTTCTGTGTAGTGTGAATCTTGGGAAAGGCTGGGACATTTGGGTTTCCTGCGTAGTGTGAATCTTGGGAAAGGATGGGACATTTGGGTTTTCTATGTAGTGTGAATCTTGGGAAAGGCTGGGACATTTGGGTTTTCTATGTAGTGTGAATCTTGGGAAAGGCTGGGACATTTGGGATTTCTATGTAGTGTGATTTTGGGAAAGGCTGGGACATTTGGGTTTTTCATGTAGTGTGAATCTTGGGAAAGGCAGTGATATTTCGGGTTTTCTATGTAGTGTGAATCTTGGGAAAGGCTGGGACATTTGGGTTTTCTGTGTAGTGTGAATCTTGGGAAAGGCTGGGACATTTGGGTTTTCTGTGTGTGTGAATCTTGGGAAAGGCTGGGGCATTTGGGTTTTTCTGTGTAGTGTGAATCTTGGGAAAGGCTGGGACATTTGGGTTGTTCTATGTAGTGTGAATCTTGGGAAAGGCTGGGACATTTGGGTTTTCTATGTAGTGTGAATCTTGGGAAAGGCTGGGACATTTGGGTTTTCTATGTAGTGTGAATCTTGGGAAAGGCTGGGACATTTGGGTTTTCTATGTAGTGTGAATCTTGGGAAAGGCTGGGACATTTGGGTTTTCTATGCAGTGTGAATCTTGGGAAAGGCTGGGACATTTGGGTTTTCTATGCAGTGTGAATCTTGGGAAAGGGTGGGACATTTGGGCTTTTCTATGTAGTGTGAATCTTGGGAAAGGCTGGGACATTTGGGTTTTTCTGTGCAGTGTGAATCTTGGAAAAGGCTGGGACATTTGGGTTTTTCTGTGTAGTGTGAATCTTGGGAAAGGATGGGACATTTGGGTTTTCTATGCAGTGTGAATCTTGGGAAAGGTGGGACATTTGGGATTTCTATGTAGTGTGAATCTTGGGAAAGCCTGGGATATTGTGATTTCTATGCAGTGTGAATCTTGGGAAAGGCTGGGACATTTGGGTTTTCTGTGTAGTGTTAATCTTGGGAAAGGATGGGACATTTGGGTTTTCTGTGCAGTGTGAATCTTGGGAAAGGGTGGGACATTTGGGTTTTCTATGTAGTGTGAATCTTGGGAAAGGATGGGACATTTGTGATTTCTATGTAGTGTGAATCTTGGGAAAGGATGGGACATTTGGGTTTTCTGTGCAGTGTGAATCTTGGGAAAGGCTGGGACATTTGGGTTTTTCTGTGTGGTGTGAATTGTGGGAAAGGCTGGGACATTTGGGTTTTCTATGTAGTGTGAATCTTGGGAAAGTCTGGGACATTTGGGTTGTTCTATGTAATGTGAATCTTGGGAAAGGCTGGGACATTTGGGATTTCTATGTAGTGTGAATCTTGGGAAAGGATGGGACATTTGGGTTTCTATGTAATGTGAATCTTGGGAAAGGCTGGGGCATTTGGGATTTCCTTTCCATATTTCTTTCCTGTGCTCTGCATAGGGATTTTTTTTGCTTTTTGTTTTTTGTTCTGTGTTCCTTTCTACTGCCCGTCACCCTTACTCTCCTCCCCATTCTCCCTCCTGCCCCCACTGCTCTCTCTGTGCCTGTCTGTCTGTCTGTCTGTCTGTCTGTCTCGCTCCCCCTCCCTCTCTCTCTTCCCCTCCTTCTCCCCCTCCCTGCCTCTCTCTTCCTCCTTCCTCACCCCTCTCTCTTTCTCTCCCATCTCTCTCTCTTCCTCCATCCTCTCTCTAACTCTCCTCTGTCTGTCTGTCTGTCTGTCTGTCTCTCTCTCTCTCTCTCTGTCTCTGTCTCTGTCTCTCTCTCTCTCTCTCTCTCTCTCTCTCTCTCTCTCTCTCACGCACACATACACTTCCTTCCTAAGATAACAAACAAAACACAAGTACAGAGAGAAAACCACGAACAGACAGACGGACACACACCCTCACAGAGACTGACATACGGACAGACAGACAGGCAAATACACAGGCCACGGGTATGTTTGTTGATGTACATGCAGCAAGGTCCTCATTTTATTACCCCCCCCCCCCTCCCCCCGCCCCTTCCCCCCTATACACACACATACACACGTTCCCGTCGCTCTATTCTGGCTGTCATTGACAGATATGATCGAAAGCAATTGGCAGTTTCCTAATTGCATTACATTGTGAGGGGGAGTTTCCCTCCCTTTTTAACGTTATAGTAGTGTTAAGGCCTATAGATTTCCTTCTTTTTTTCATCCCGTTTCGTTTGTTTTTAAGCTTGCATCACGTATAAGTTCAAGTTTCACTCACACACACACACACACACACACACACACACACACACACACACACACACACACACACACACACACACACACACACTCCTCTCTCTCTCTCTCTCTCTCTCTCTCTCACACACCACACACACACACACACACTCTCTCTCTCTCTCTCTCTCTGTCTGTAATCACGTTAAGTGGGAAGACGTTAAATTGAAGAACAACAACACACCCATGCACACGAAGGCACGCACACTCGAACACGAAGGCACGCACATACGTACGTACGCACGCACGCACGTACCTACGCACGCACGCACGCACGCACACACACACACACACACACACACACACACACACACACACACACACACACACACACACACACACACAAAATCTCTGTCTGTCTCACTGCCCGCCTGTCTGTCTATCTCTCTTTCTGTCTTTGTCTGTATGTCTTTCTCTCTCTCTGTGCCTGTCTCTCTCTGTCTCTGTCTGTCTCTCTCTCTCTCTCCACACACACACACACACACACACACACACACACACACACACACACACACACACACACACACACATTTTTCTTCTCTTTCGTTGTTGTTGTCGCCCCCCCCTCCCCTCCCCCCCCCCTCTCTCTCTCTCTCGTCTCTCTCTTTCATTCTTCCTTTTCCCGTTTTTCTTCTGGTCAGTTCCATCCATCCGTTATTTTCTTACTCTTCGATTGTTCCAGTTCAAAGACCCACAGACTTCCCTTCGGCGCCCCCCCCCCCCCTACCCCCTACACACACACACACACACCTCCCCTACCGAAATCCGCTCTTCCCCGCTCCTCACCCTCCCCTCCTCTCTCCCCAACACATCAAAACACCACACGAAGAGGCGCAACTAACCAAAGGCACGGAACTGTGATTGTGGTCACACGCCACTATTGAACATTGTGCGCCGAACCCGTGGATATGTGTCCGTGCCTTTGAGGCATAGCGTGCACATCGAATGAAATAGGAACTCAGCTGTAGTGACAAGACCCGCCACAGAGCAATGGCTTTACCACTTCTTTTCACGTCGTCGCAGTCTATGGTTTGGAGTTTCTTTAAAAAAAAAATATATATATATATCAACATTTTTCGTTTGATTTAAGAATTTTACAGTAAGAAGATTTTCAGTAAGAAGATTTTAAACATAAGTTCGGGTATTTTGTTGTTGTTGTTGTTGTTGTTTTTCTTTTTCTTTTTTTTACGAGTATTTTAAAAAGTTGTGTGATTTTTTTCCCCTCTTAAACGACTTGTGAATTGTCTTCAACGTGGTGACTGCCCTGATATGCCCCTTTGCGGTCGGCCGGGCGATAAGCCGCGTTACCTTATCTTACAGTCTGTGTATAGAACCACCCTCCTTTTGAATAACGTCAGCTTTCCGATTTAAGAACACCATATCCTACCCAAGGGATGCAACCCATGAAGCTCCTGTGGTGACTGACTGCCTCCTCCCCGAATTCACCACTGTGCAGGAAAGAGACGAGTCATTTGAATTCACCACTGTGCAGGAAAGACATTTGAATTCACCACTGTGCAGGAAAGACATTTGAATTCACTACTGTGAGGAAAGACATTTGAATTCACATGTCAGGAAAGACATTTGAATTCACCATGTGCAGGAAAGACATTTGAATTCACCACTGTGCAGGAAGGAGACAAGTTATTGAATTCACCACTGTGCAGGAAAGAGACATTTGAATTCACCATGTGGATAGAGACATTTGAATTCACCACTGTGCAGGAAAGACATTTGAATCACACTGTGCAGAAGAGACAAGTATTTGAATTCACCACTGTGCAGGAAGAGACATTTGATTCACCACTGTGCAGGAAAGAGACAATCATTTGAATTCACCACTGTGCAGGAAAGACATTTGAATTCACCACTGTGCAGGAAAGAAACAAGTTATTTGAATTCACCACTGTGCAGGAAAGAGACAATTATTTGAATTCACCACTGTGCAGGAAAGAATTTGAATTCACCACGTGCAGAAAGAGACAATCATTAAATTCACCACTGTGCAGGAAAGAGACAAGTCATTTGAATTCACCACTGTGCAGGAAAGAACAAGTCATTTGAATCCACTGTGCGAAAGAGAAATCATTTGAATTCACCACTGTGCAGGAAAGAGACAAGTCATTTGAATTCACCACTGTGCAGGAAAGAGACAAGTCATTTGAATTCACCACTGTGCAGGAAAGAGACAAGTCATTTGAATTCACCACTGTGCAGGAAAGAGACAAGTCATTTGAATTCACCACTGTGCAGGAAAGAGACAAGTCATTTGAATTCACCACTGTGCAGGAAAGAGACAAGTCATTTGAATTCACCACTGTGCAGGAAAGAGACAAGTCATTTGAATTCACCACTGTGCAGGAAAGAGACAAGTCATTTGAATTCACCACTGTGCAGGAAAGAGACAAGTCATTTGAATTCACCACTGTGCAGGAAAGAGACAAGTCATTTGAATTCACCACTGTGCAGGAAAGAGACAAGTCATTTGAATTCACCACTGTGCAGGAAAGAGACAATCATTGAATTCACCACTGTGCAGGAAAGAGACAAGTCATTTGAATTCACCACTGTGCAGGAAAGAGACAAGTCATTTGAATTCACCACTGTGCAGGAAAGAGACAAGTCATTTGAATTCACCACTGTGCAGGAAAGAGACAAGTCATTTGAATTCACCACTGTGCAGGAAAGAGACAAGTCATTTGAATTCACCACTGTGCAGGAAAGAGACAAGTCATTTGAATTCACCACCGTGCAGGAAAGAGACAAGTCATTTGAATTCACCACGTGCAGGAAAGAGACAAGTCATTTGAATTCACCACCGTGCAGGGAAGTGGTGCGGAGAGCAGGAGAGAGTCCGCAGAGACAAAGAGCATCCCCACACCAGAGTCCAGCCTTGGGTCGAACCTCAGAGACTCACACCTGTCGTCTGGCTTACCAGCCCAAGGGGATGGGTGGGGGTGGAAGGGGAAGGAGAGGCGACCAGTTAGGGTGTTGTAGCCGAGCTGGCCAGAAGTGGATCGTGTGGATCCATATCAAGTAGCCCTGAAAGGGGACTGTACAAGAGCTTGGAAGGAGGCTGCCACAAGGAGAGAGAGAGAGAGAGAGAGAAGAGAGAGAGAGAGAGAGAGAGGGGGGGGGGGGAGAGCAAGGAACACCAAGAACGACACAAGACTACAGTCTGGGGAAACCTTGTCTCTTAAAATTAAGGACCTCCAGCCAAATAGGACGTAAATCTCACCGTCTAAGAACTGGACTGGCCCCCGTGAGACTTATCTTTGCGGTGCCAGCTGAGCATCTCAGAGGCAGTCCGTTCCGATCACTTGGATCTGTGTGCCTGGAAGCACCTAGCATGGGTGTGTTGACAACGTGAAAAAAAGAAAAAGACGACAAATCAAATCTTAGACTCAGTATGAATAAAATAAACGCCGAGAACTACCTGCTTGCGCCTGTAGGTCTACTTATATTTGAGAACTTCAACACGACCTCATTGCTGGAATTTGTTGTGTACTACCTGTCCCCCCAAAAAAAGGAGGGGGTGGGGGTGGGGAGGAGTAAACTATGGTAGCATGTTGTCTTCAGAAAAAATAATTATTCCGGTAAACAGTTCCACGCGAAAACCAGCTAGTTATGGCGGGAAAATAGCTTATTATCCCAGATAAAAACACTTTCTTGTCACCAAAGAAGAAGACAAACAAACAAACAAAGAAACAAAAAACCAACACACACACACACACACACACACACACACACACACACACACACACACACACACACACACATACACACAACCAGACTAATCTTCCTCGAAAAACAGTGACCTTCACACACACACACAAAGTTAACTGTGGCTCGCACACAATTATTTTCCCTCAAAAACAGCTTATCATCTGTTACAGTGCGTACTTTCTGCACACAAGACGCGAATGGAAGACCATAGATGCCCAAGGATCTTTCACCTCCCATGGCTGACCAAAGTGTCTGAGGCACAAGGACTAGTGTCCCCTCCCCCGCCCCCCCCCCCCCCCCCCCCCCACACACACACACACAATGTAGAATCAAACTACCGGTCTGATTGGCGAAAGACTAGTCAATAAATAAAACCTGCACCCCCCCCCCCCCCCCCCCCCCCGGGCTTTTTAACGCAGGTTAGGATTGTGGGGTAACTCAAGATGGAAGAGGAGAAGGAGGAGGAGGAGGAGGAGAGAATAATGCAGGGGGTGGAGCGGTGGGTGGGTGGTTGGGAGTGGGGGTGGGTGGGGGTTATAAACAAGAGCAGAGAAAGGGCGCGAGCCAACGGCTATAGCACGTTGAAAGCACCGGTTCTCGTCCGATCACCGAAGTGAAATTAAGCAACGTCGGGCCTGGCCAGTACTTGGAAGGGCGCGAAGGATTGGAATGGTGCGTTCTGTGTCTGTGGAGGACCTGGCGCAGTGTGAGAAACCCGGTGTATGATTCAGGAGATAGAGGCAGCAGGGACAACGTCCGAAAGTGAGTATTTCAGAATTTTCCACTTTGCATTGTCTTGACCAGTGAAAAGCTCAGGTTGTGAAAGTCGTGTGGGTGGATGGACACCTTGAGTTGGATTTTGCTCGAGCGTTCTGTGACCCCCCCCCCCCCCCCTCTCATTCAGGACCACGTGTGGCCGTATTTCATGTCAGCAGGTCCGTCTGGTTGGCCTACAACATTATGGACTTCTCTTGTTGTTGTTGTTGAATCGACCGGTCAAATTGTTTTAGTACCCAAGAAAGAAAGGACGTAGGACCGAGTGTGGAATTACCGACAGACCACATTTAGCTGTATCGGGAGAATGGCCGACAGTTCCCATTAGCCGATGAAAATTCTTAGAAATTCAGAGTATATGTATATATATATATATATATATATGCTGAGTTATTTTGGTTATACACGTTTCTGTGAATGTAAAAAACCTCTTCGTTGTCAAGTTCGTTTTTTTTTTTTGTTTTTTTTTGGTTCTTATTGTTGAACAGTCGATGTCGTACTTTGTGTGTCTATGTGTGTGTCACTGTGTGTGTGTGTGTGTGTGTGTGTGTGTTCAGCCACCGAACATAATTATATCAAGGGCCTAGTTCGAGTTTTTTTTGTCAGACTCTAAGCTCTGATAGAGTGGGGAATATTG
>CM065736.1:17500173-17502673 GCA_033310375.1 Conus canariensis | reverse complement strand
GCGTAGTGTGTGTGTGTGCGCGCGCGTGCGTGCGCGTGTGTGCATGCTTGCGTGTGTGCGTGTGTGTGTGTGTGTGTGTGTGTGTGTGTGTGTGTGTGGTGTGTGTGTGTGTGGTGTGAGTGAGTGAGTGAGTGAGAGAGAGAGAGAGTGAGAGAGAGAGAGAGAGAGAGAGAGAGAGAGAGAGAGAGATTTCCCCCCTCGTAAATGCAAGTTAGGTAGATATTTCACAGTATTGTCTTCCCCCGAGTAAAAATACACGACTTTAAAAACGAGAAAGGAGTTCAATCATTAAATGTATGCATGTCGTTTCCATTTGTGGCGCAGTAATCATTATGAATGTGTAGAATAGTTATGGCTGGGGCTGGGGCCGAGTTTTATCAAACAACATCTCATTTCATTGAATATCACACACGTCCCCTTTTCCTTTCGTTTGAATAGGATGTGAGTAACAGGGACTGGGTGTTTATGTGTCTATGCAACAGCAGGATTTGTAGGTGTAGAGTGTGAATGCTGTGTTGTCCAACCCCCCCCCCCCCCCCCCCCCCCCTTTTTACATCCCTGTAAAATGAAAAGTATTAATCAGAAGGGATTCCATTCGAACCCCCATTGCTACTGTGGTTATGTTTTGCACTCTTGTTCTTTACCACCCAACTGAAAGTCAGTCCCCGGCCGAAATTTGGTAGTGAAAATTAAAACAACAACGACAACAGCAACAGCAACCAAACAAAACAGTCAAAACCAAAAACCAGCAACAAACTTGGTTGAAAATGGGCTTCATTCATATTTCTTCATGTTGATGTTTGTTGTTAATTTCATGTGTATGTGTACATATGTCTGAAGTTTCAGACATTTTGCGTGAACAGCTAAGGGCCATAACGGCAGAACGAGCTTCCTGTTCGTGCGCTGTCATGGTGGTTATTTTTTTTTATTTTTTATTTATTTTTTTTTTTCTTCCAAAGACAAAGTTTCTCTGTCCTTTTACAGTGGAACTTGTATTCTTTTCTTGTTCGCCCAAACCGGGCGCACAAGTCTCTCGGTTTTAGGGGAAAAATAACAACCCCCATCCCCCACCCCACCCCCACAACAAAAAGTAGAAAGAAAAAAGCAAACAAACAAAAAACAAAAATTAAAAAAACAAACAACAACAACAACAAAAAAAACCCAGTGATGTGAGACACACAAGAACTAGTCAACTGTCACGTGCGAGACATCCGTAAGCTAGGTCACATGTTACTACGCCGACGACATACTTGTTAGGTCAAAAGGTTAATTAAGGGGAGGGGCATTGTAAATGTGTCAGGATGTGTGGTTGTTTTATTATTATTTTTTTTCTCTCTTCTTGATTCACAGAATGCCGGTGGTGGCGGTGACATCTTGAGTAGTGAGTGTGTCGGCGTCATGGCGCTAACTAAACGGAACGGTCTGTTGGGGCGGGGGGCTTAGCGTGATGCCAGAGACTTCTCATAGAATGCTGCTGACTGGAGTCCTGGTGATGAATGAGGGAATGACTGGGGTAGGCTGGTGGTGGTGGTGGTGCTGGTGGTGCTGGTGGTGGTGGTGGTGGTACGTCGTTTGAGTCGTGTGGCCATTCATTTCAGGCTGACATGTTGTTTCCTGCCTTCTCTTTTGAGAGAGAGAGGGGAGAGAGAGAGAGAGAGAGAGAGAGAGAGAGAGAGAGAGAGAGAGAGATAGATAGAGAGAGAGAGAGTGTCTGTGTGTATGCTCGCATGTGTGTGTGTGTGTGTGTGTGTGTGTGGTGTGTGTGTGTGTGTGTGTTCGCGCGCGCTCGCGTGCACGCATGTGTGTCGTGGCATTTTTCAATTTATCAACTGACATTTCTCCCCAGCTCACCCCCCCCCCCCCCCCCCCCCCCCCCCCCCGTGTGATTCTCAGTTTCTATACCTCTGTCCATTTGACTGACTCTATCTCTGTCTCACTCCACCCCCCTCTCTCTCTCTTGCATTATTTTCCCCCCCCCCCTCCCCACCCTCAGACCTCGCCTCTCCTCTTTCTCACCCACCTCCGATTCCTCACTCGCTTCCATCAGTCTACGTATCTCCCCGAATTTTCCTCTCATCATTTCTCTCTCTATCTCCCGCTGTGTCTCCCCGAATTTTCCTCTCATCATTTCTCTCTTTATCTCCCGCTGTGTCTCCCCGAATTTTCCTCTCATCATTTTCTCTCTTTATCTCCCTTTGCTTTAGTACCCCCCCCCCCCCCCCCCCCCAGCTTTCTTCCTCTCTCCTGATTCCCTCTTCTTGCCTCTGTTTCCCTACCTGAAATTTCCGCTTCACTCTCTCCTTTCTCTGTCTCTCCTCCTCTCTCTCTCCTCTCTGTCTCTCCTCTCTCTCTCCTGTTTTTTTTTCCCCCCTCAGTTCATCTGCCCTAACTTTCCCCCATACCCCATACTGTCCCTATCTTTTTTTTCTGTCTCCCTCTGTTACCCCCCCCCCCCCCTCCTCTTTCTGCCTCTCCTTTAATCTCCTTGTCTTGTCTTTCT
>CM065736.1:17492673-17495173 GCA_033310375.1 Conus canariensis | reverse complement strand
GGAATCTCGTTCATAACCTTCATTATTTCACCTTATGGTAAATCCTCTCCTCACTGAAAATGAGTTCCCTCCTCACCCTCCTCGTTTACCTCGAGGTGATTCTTCACCTCACATTTCTTGCTTTATTAAGGTTAGTCCTCATCTCACATTTCTTGCTATTTAAAGGTAAATCTCATCTCACATTTCTTGCTACTTAAAGGTAATTCCTCATCTCACATTTCTTGCTTTATAACGGTAAGTCCTCATCTCACATTTCTTGCTCTATAAAGGTGAGTCTCACCTCACATGTCTTGCTCTATAAAGGTGAGTCCTCACCTCACATGTCTTGCTCTATAAAGGTGAGTCCTCACCTCACATGTCTTGCTCTATAAAGGTGAGTCCTCATCTCACGTTTCTTGCTTTATAATGGTACGTGCTTATCTCACATTTCTTGCTTTATGAAGGTAAGTCCTCGTCTCACATTTCTTGCTCTAGGAAAGTAAGTCTTCACCTCACATTTCTTGCTTTGTAACGGTAAATCCTCATCTCACATTTCTTGCTGTTTAAAGGTAAGTCTTCATCTCACATTTCTTGCTTTATAAAGGTAAATCTTCATCACAGATTTGTTGCTTTATAAAAGTAAGGGTTTATTTGACATTTCTTGCTTGATGAAGGTGAGTCCTCATTTCACATTTCTCACTTTATGAAAGTAAATCCTCATCTCACATTTCTTGCTTTTTGACGGTTAAGTCCTCATCTCACATTTCTTGCTATTTAAAGGTAAGGGCTCATTTCACATTTCTTGCTCTGTAAAGGTTAGTCCTCATCCCGCATTTTCTTTCCTTATAAAGATAAATCTTTGTTTACCTTAACGTAAGTCCTCACGTCACCCCTCCTCATTTAGCATGAGGGAAGTTCTCACGTCACCCCTCCTCATTTAGCCTGAGGGAAGTTCTCACGTCACCCTCCTCATTTAGCATGAGGGAAGTTCTCACGTCACCCCTCCTCATTTAGCACGAGGGAAGTTCTCACGTCACCCCTCCTCATTTAGCACGAGGGAAGTTCTCACGTCACCCCTCCTCATTTAGCACGAGGGAAGTTCTCACGTCACCCCTCCTCATTTAGCAGAGGGAAGTTCTCACGTCACCCCTCCTCATTTAGCACGAGGGAAGTTCTCACGTCACCCCTCCTCATTTAGCCTGAGGGAAGTTCTCATGTCATCCTCCTCATGTGCCTCAAGGTGAAGTCACCACCCCACCTTCCTCAAACATCTTTAGGCAAGTCCCTCTGACCTTACTTTCCCCGTTTGGTCCTCACAGGCAAGCCTCTACACCTTTCTCCTCATTGACACTCAAAAGTAGAACAGAACTACCCTCGTCATTTATACTCTGTGGGAGGTGCAGATCAGTTCCTCGATCACCAGAGTCCACTTCTTTCGCCGTCATTCAGCTCCAGGTAAGAATTCGTCACTCTGATGATCGATCGTTTACTGAAAAAGTTGAGTCGTGGCTTTGGAGGTAACGTTCGTGGCCTCTAGGTAAGTCTTCCGTCACCGATGTCATTTACCTCGCGGCAAATCCTCACCGTCTGGTAAGTCCACATGATTTATCTCAAAATAATGTACTAATCTTCCTCCATTTACTTTAGTGATGGAAGATGAGTTACACACACACACAACACACACACACACACACACACACACACACGTACGCACGCACGCACACACACGTGCACACACACGTACACACCACACACACACACACACACACACACACACACACACACACGAACGAACAAACTAACAAAGAAACCTGCATGTAAGAAAGGCACTAAAGCCCCCTCCAGAAACAAACAAACAACAACAACAACAACGAGGGCACTCAGTAGCGAGACTTCTGCTCGCAGTTCACTATGTTTTGAACGGCACCATGTTGTGACCTTGACCTCTGACTTTTGACCTTCATCGCCAGCGGGGGAGGGGGGGGGGGGGGGGGGGGTCATATTCAACCCATAATCACTCTCTGTGGTGAAGCTGGCGAAGAGATTCGATCCGTAGATCACGCCCTAAGTTTTTTCCATTAAGTAATATCATGACCTTGATCTTGTGCTTTTGACCATTTTCACCTGGGTCATCCTACTCTACCCATAACCCATCAGTGTGCTGAAGTTAATGAAGACTGGGCGAAGAACTCGAGCAGTAGATCACACCCTATCTTTTTTCCCCCCATTGCATGATATTGTGACCCTGGCCTTTGAACTTGACCCTCACTAAACACAGTAGCTCGGCTATGAACCGTTAATGTGGGAAGTTTTATGAAGGTTAATTGCCCGACCAAGATCCATCAAATTTATCACTTTTCTCAAATACATTTTATGCTAAGTTTGTGTATTATATACGCAGAACAGCAGAAAATCGCTCCCTCTCTCTCTCTCTCTCTCTCTCTCTCTCTCTCAATACATGTCGTGCTTAGTTTATATGTTATATGCACAAGGCAGCAGAAAATCTCTCTCTCTCTCTCTC
>CM065736.1:17477673-17485173 GCA_033310375.1 Conus canariensis | reverse complement strand
CTTCCTGCTGACCCTGACCCAGGGGGGCCACGCCGGCTTCAGGCCGTCCCTGGAGGGCCTCTCGTGGGCCGAGAACGCCGCCATGGATTTCCTGCTCGCCATGCTGACGTACAACGCGCACCGCGCTGACGGGGACGCTCCCTGCGCGCATGCGGGCACGCAGACGGACGTGGAGTATTTCGACTATCAGTGCCGCGCGGAGGAGGAGGAGCAGGAGGACGAGGAGAAGGTGTTGTTGCACGTGCCGTGTCGGCCCCAGGACGGGCCGGAGGAGGAGGAGGAGGAGAGCGGTCACGTGGGGGCCGCTCAGGACCACGTGGTGCGGAAGGCGAAGGACGCGTGTCCGAACGGGCACTGTAAGGTTGTGGAAGAGCACGTGGAGGTGGTGGACTCCGAGGACAGGGAGGTGATTGAGATCGACAGACTGACAAGGCCGCCCACGGAAGGGCATGGCTTGAGATGAGAGACCTTGACGTGTGTGTGTGTGTGTGTGTGTGTGTGTGTGTGTGTGTGTGTGTGTTTGTCTGTGTGTGGTGTGGTGTGTGTGTGTGAGTGTGTGAGTGTGTGTGTGTGTGTGTGTGTGTGCGCGCATGTGTTCGTCCAAGAGAAAGAGAGAGAGAGCGTAGCAGTAGTAGTAGGTAGTTTGAGCATAGCAGCGTTTTTCTACCCTGTTAATTTATTATGTTTGTCTCAAAAGCTGCGCGTGTTTTGTGAGATAACTGATGATATTGGAAGAAAAACTGAACAAAAAGACCATTCTGCCCCAACATAGTCAACCACTGTAACTCCATTTTACAAAGTTTCGAACAATTGTGTTTGTCTGCCCGGCGTTGCAAATCAACAATTATTTGCATTGAGGGAATGAGGGGGGGGGGGGGGGGGGGGGGGGGGAAGCGTGACACGAAACTGATAAACAAAAATCATTACAGTCTTTCAACTTTCTTTTTAAATAGGGAGGGGGGGGGGGAGAGAAGCGAGATATTCACCTTCCAATGGAGAGGAGGAGGTGGTGAGCAGACACTCTGTGGCCCTCCACCCCAATTTTTTTTCATGCTGTGCCCCCCCCCCCCCCCCCCCACACACACACCCTTCCAATCGCCTCCTCTGATCATTTCTTTTGATCTGGACGTGTCTCAGCTTTAAGGCTACAACGCATACAACCCTTCACCTCATAAAGCTGGCCCTAGTGCAGACTTTCTTCTCACGTGGCTTGTAAATGACCTGCTTTTAAAGTAATTCCGTTGAAAAGATTTCTCAAAATTACATAGTTTCAGCCTGCACCAAATCTATTTTAGCAGCCCCCCCCCCCCTCCCCCCGGTCCAGCGGAATAAGGCTGAAATCATACACAATCGGTCTGATATTTGACTTGTCCGCATTCATGTTAAGAAAAAACAAAAGTTGTCAGTGTGCGTCTTATTGGTCGCTTTTGGTTAGGGATTTGCCAAGGGGCAATGTTCTGATTTGGTTGACCAAGTTGTTGTATTTAACGAGGAAAATACCCAGTTTCGTTTTTACTAAGTTGTTGTGTTTAACTAGGAAAAGACCTAGTTTCGTCGAAAGCAAGTAACACCATATTGCTGGCATAGGAAAAAAAAGGACTTACCGTGTTTTATCAGATGTTTCCTAACTTATGTGTGGAGTTAACTTTCTCATAACACGGCCATTGTTGACCGTCACGTTTCCTATATACAGATACACGACACGTATCGAGGAGTATAGGACGATGGGCAGACTGGACATCATTGTTGGAAAGGAAAAGGAACTATTGTGTTTTGACCATGTTGGGGTAGCGTTGTGATGTGGTGTAAGGTTGTTTATGATGGAATTTTTTGTTCATTCTCATGTGTGTCAATGTTTATGATGGAATTTTTTGTTCATTTTCATGTGTGTCAATGTTTATGATGGAATGTTTTGTTCATTCTCATGAACATGTTTGACAAACAAACATTTTTCAGATTACAGTTCAGGCCTAGTAGAAAAGAACGGGAGGGTGTGTGTGTGTGTGTGTGTGTGTGTGTGTGTGTGTGTGTGTGTGTGTCATTTTTTTTTTCAATCTACAAAAAGAAAAACTGAGAAAAACACCTTTGGACATAATTCACTTCGTTCCGGTTATTGTCTGAAACTTTACTATTTTTTGCTTCGTACGACTTGAATCAGCTTTCATCAACACTAAATGACTGCTCCCCCCCCCCCCCCCCCAAGTGCTTGGAAATAAACACTTAAGAATTACAAAGACTTCTTCCAACATGTCTTGGAGAGGAAACTTGAGCAGAAGAACCTGCAGGGTTCAGTTGCTCCTCATGCCTTTGTTCAGGCAATTTGATTGGCTGTCAGCACACTACCTAGGAACTGCGAAGACATCGTCACTGTGCACGTTTCCATGTCTACTGTAAGGAAAGATCCAAGATCTCGTCTGAGTCAACCTGCCGCCCCTCTGGTAGGGAGAGTCGAACACAGACAGACTGGGAGGGGGACGAACGGGAGTTCTGAGTGACATGGTTTCGCTGTCTTGCGGGGGGATCTTCTGTGACGTTGTGCTTTCGTCTTATTCACATTTTTCCACTTTGGTGCTGCGATCATGATATTTGGACATGTAATAGTGTTGGTGTCAAAATGCAACAACAAAAAACAAACGCTGTTTGAAAAAGACAATGAAACTCACAGTTTTGGTCAAAACATCTGCTGTTTGGAAAGCTAGGACATTAACAACACTCGACATCAAAAGATTGCAATTTGACAACAACAACAACAACACAAGTGATGAGGAGAACACAAGCAACAAAGCCCGTCGTGTTTGTAGGACAAGAACACCCATCAAAAGGCAGGGGCAGTGTTTGTAGGACAAGAAACACCCGCTGAAAAGGCAGGGCAGTGTTTGTAGGACAAGAACACCCACTCAAAAGGCAGGGGCAGTGTTTGTAGGACAAGAACACCCACTCAAAAGGCAGCGGCAGTATTTGCAGCAACCACCCACCTGCTCACACGTCTGATGCATCGAAACAGTTGCAAAGCCTGGACATCACACACACACACACACACACACACACACACACACACACACACACACACACACACAACGGTTTCATCATCTGGCAAGGGAGGGAAATTCAGTGATTTCTTGTGAAAGGATTGTGAAGACGTTCGCATCTCCTGTCTACCTTTTCGGTATTAAGACAATGGAGCAGCAAAGTCGTTTCTTCGCACGTGCTTGTGTTTGTTTCCTCTCTCTTCCGGATATCGCCGATCTTGACCGTCGTCACCTTTCTTCAGCACAACGTCCAACGTCGCCTCGAGAACAGACGGGATTTGAATTGGAAAAAAATGAAGAAAAATCACCATCAGCTCATTGCTGACTGAACAAACTCCCCCCCCCCCCAACACACACACACACACACACACACACACACACACACACACACACACACACACACACACACGCACACATCCCTACTATCTTCAACTTTTTATATCTTCTGCTCTTTCGCTGAAATGTTTCAACCAAAAATGATGTGACAATTAAAAAACGGCGGTCGTTTCACTGAAAGAAAAAAAAAAGAGCGTCCTTTGATCAACAACTTCCGGTAAGAAAGGGAGATGACTCTGCTGCCCCCAAATGTGACATGATGGTCACGTGCAGCGTCACGTTGCAGTCCAAGTCTTGTGATATGAACTGATGATGATGATGATGATGGTGACCATGATGATCTGTTTGTCCGACGGTGTGGGCGTTAGGTGCCGCGTTGCTTGCTCAATTTGTCGACAGTTTTCGAGTTTCTTTATCAAACCTTGTTTTGGTCTTGTTTGTTTGTTTGTTTGTCTGCCTGTCTGTCTGTTTTGAACAATAACAGAACTAAACGAGTTGATGAGATGAATGTTTGAAGACCTGTTCTGATTTTCAGGTTGTGGTTGATTTGGAGTTTGAGCTTGAACATGGCAAATTTGTTTTTGTTGCTTGGTAGACACGCTCGCACACACCCACGCATACACGCTCAGCACGCAGACACACACAGACACACACAGACACACAGACACACAGACACACACACACACACAACACACACACACACAAGCAGACACACATACACAGACACACACACACACACACACACACACACACCACACACATACACAACACACACACACACACACACACACACACACACACACACACAAGCAGACACACATACACAGACACACACACACACACACACACACACACACACACACACACACACACACACACACACACGTGCGCGCGCACGCACACACTTTTGTCTCTATATATAACTGTAAGTAGAAAGATCTGAAATTGAAGAACGAACGAACACACACACACACACACACACACACACACACACACACACACACACACACACACACACACACACACACACTTGCACGCAAGAACTTCCAAGACAGCTGTCAGCAATGTGTCTCTGTCTCCCTCTGTCCCTCTTCCTTCCCTCCCTCCCTCCCTCTCTCCCTCTCTCTCTCTCTCTCCCCCCCTTCCCTCTCTCCCCGTCCCTCCCCTTTCTCTCCTCCCCCTTTCTCTCTCTCGCGCTCTCTCTATCTCCCATTCTCTCTCTCTGCTCCCCCCCTCTCTCTGCCGCTCTCTTCCTCTCCCCCCTCTCTCTCTGCCGCTCTCTTCCTCTAAATCTATCTACACACACACACACACACACACACACACACACACACACACACACACACACACACACACACACACACATGCGCGCACGCACTAACACACACACACACACACACACACGCTCATATACACATGTATATATATATATATATATATTAAATATCGCTCTTTGTGCACATTGTACCCTACGTCTCTCTCTCTCTTCTCTCTCTCTCTCTCTCTCTCTCTCTCTCTCTTCTCTCTCTCTCTCTCTTGTGTTTGACATCGCCATTCTCTTGTCAACGGCAATCGGGGAAAAAAAATACTGTTTCCTTCACGTCTCAAAACGTGTTCTTTGCTACGTTGGACAACGCCACATCTGCTGACAAATTATCCATCTGTTTAATATCACAAAGCGTGACTTTGGCCCGCACTCGACTCTTGTTTTGTACCTGTCTGTTTGTGTTTGGGGACTTGTTTTCACCCATACAGCTGCAGTCTGTTTGTTTGTGTGTTTTTTGTCTCTCCTTGTACCAGAATTGACCAGAGAATGAATGGTGCTTGAGAAATGATGGAGTTAGAAAGCAAACACTCAGAGACACAGAATGTAAGCTGAGCCGGTGCTGTGAAATTCCACGGTTTTGAATAGGTGGCCCTGAAAGGGTTAAATTTGAAATTTAAAGAAAAAATAAAAAGGATATGATTGTTTGTTTCTTTAAGTTCATGGAATAACTGAATCCCCTTTTCAAGTCTGAGTTTCTTTGACACGGGCAGGAAAACTTTGCATTTTGGGGGGGTCCATCTTGTCAGAAACACAAGGTTTCATTGATTAAGGTGTGTGGAACTCTGATGAACTTGTGTGTGTGTGTGTGTGTGTGTGTGTGTGTGTGTGTGTGTGTGTGTGTGTGTGTTTCAGTCTGTTCGTGGGCAGCGTGGTTTGATGCCAGACTAAGACTGTTCAAAAAAGAAATCTTAGATGAGGCAGGGAACAGTAAAGTCATTAACGGACAAGAAGGGCAGCTCTTGCTTCCATGATGAAATGAATAGACACCCATAGCTGTCTGTGTATTTCATCATGTGTGCGAGTGTTGCCATGCTTGTTCGTCGATACTGTTAAGATGGAGTGGTTTTTAGGCATTTTGAAAACTGAAGCGCCAATCTGGAGACAAAGGGAGGAGTTATATTAAACCGTGGAGGTATGCACAAAAGCAAAAGCAAACAAAGTTTAGACAAGAAAAAAAAAAAAAAGGAAAGAGGATATGAAAGCACTGGGCATCGTAAGACAATCTGTTAGCACATGTTGAATGACAATAGAGATATATGTGCCAAAAGACGCTGCTGTGACATCTAGTTATTGATGTTTAAGGAGGACACAATACGAGACCACACACACACACACACACACACACACACACACACACACACACACACACACACACACACACACACACGCACGCACGCACGCACGCACATACACATGCACACACACACGTATCGAGCACTCACCACACGCGCGCGCGCGCGCCGCACACACCACACACACACACACACACACACACACACACACACACACACACACACACCAACCACACCCACACACTCCACACACACCACACCCCTACCACACATACACACACACCAACACCCACACCACACCACACACACACACACACACACACCCACACACACACACACACACACACACACACACACCACACACACACACACACACACACACACACACACACACACACACACACACACACACACACACACACACACACACACACACACGCACGCACCACCACACACACACACACACACCATGCCATACCACACCACACACTACCACACCACACACAACCCCCACACACGACACCCCTCTCCCCATACGCCACACACACACACACACACACACACACACACACACACACACCGGCACCGCACACACGCCCGAAGATGAGGATGAATGTTAACAAGATGCTCTCTCTGTCTGATCACAACACTGTTCCTACCAGAATCAGATCCCTAAAAGAATAACTGAACAAACTGTAACAACAGCAGCATCCACTCGATGCACGGATGGAACTCAATATACACACTGGGAAAGTGACATACCCCTCAAAATTTGCTACGGATTTTAATTTTTTTTTTTCATTTTCACAAAAGAAAGATGATCGCATCAAGGAGTAGCAGACATCAATTCAAGACAGAGGGAAGGGTCACTGTTTGCACGTTTGTTTGTTGTAGTTGCTGCTGTTGTTGTTGTTGTTGTTTTGCTGTCCCATCTTGTGTACCACCTCAGTGGCATTGCACCCACGCCGCTCATTCTGAGCCCGCCCCCCCCCCCCCCCCCCCCAACCCGTCCACAGCCACAGCCCTATCTGCGCACTTCTTTCAGAGTAGCAAACAGTTTTGGAACTAACATAATTATACGCTGCGCAACTTCTACTCGCCTGATAAGTCACCCCCCAATCCCCCACCCCCCACCCCCACCACTTCTACACCTCACTCTCGTCTCTTCCCTTTGTGAGAGCTCACGAGTATATTTTCCTTTTCTTTCTTGCTTTCTTTTTCTTTCTTTCTTTCCCTCCTTCCTTCACTCAATCCTTCCTTCCTTCTTTCTTTTTCTTTCTTTCTTTCTTTCTCTTTCTTTCTTTTTTTCCTTCCTTGCTTCCTTCCTTTCGTTTTCTTTCTTTCTTTCTTTCTCTCTTCCTTTCTTCCTTCCTTCCTTCCTTTCTTCCTTCCCTCCTTCCTTTCTTCGTTCCTTCCTTTCTTCCTTCCTTCCTTTCTTCCTTCCTTTCTTTCTTTCTTCCTTTCTTCCTTCCTTTCTTTTTTTATCGCCATCCTTAATTTAATAAGTTTTCGGCAG
>CM065736.1:17470173-17472673 GCA_033310375.1 Conus canariensis | reverse complement strand
CTGGACATTTTTGTGTTTGTGTTGCTCTGTTCATGATGACGTTGATAATAAACTTTGAAGTTGACTGATGGCTGATTTGAAGTTGATCTGTGTTTTGATCTGTGGCCTTCTGTCTGTCTGTCTGTCTGTCTGTCTGTCCGTCTGTCTGTCTGTCCTTCCGAGTCCGTCTGTCTGTCCGTCGCTCTTTTTGTCTCTCTCTCTCTCTCTCTGTCTCTCTGTCTCTCTCTCTCTCTCTCTGTTCCTCCCTTCTCTCTCTCTCTCTTTCTCTTTCTCTCTCCATGTGTCTATCTATCTGACTGTCTATCTCTCAGTCCCTCCCTTCCTCTCTCCCCCGCCCTCTGTCTGTCTGTCCCTCTTTTTCTGCCTCTGCCTCTCTTCCTCTCTCTCTCCACCCCTATTTCTCTCTCTCCCTCTCTTCCTCTCTCTCTCCACCCCTATTTCTCTCTCTCCCTCTCTTCCTCTCTCTCTCCACCCCTATTTCTCTCTCTCCCTCTCTTCCTCTCTCTCTCCACCCCTATTTCTCTCTCTCCCTCTCTTCCTCTCTCTCTCCACCCCTATTTCTCTCTCTCCCTCTCTTCTCGCTCTCTCTCACTCCCTCTCTCTCTCTCTCTATCTCTCTCCTATTCCCCTCTCTCTCCCCTCCCTCTCTCTCTTCCTCTCCCCCCTCTCTCTCCCCCTTTCTCTCCCTCCTCTCTCTCTCCACTCTCACACTTTAACCCCTCTCCCCTCTCTCTCTTCGTCTGTAAGTTCCTCGGCTTCAACTGTGTGGTTCATCATGGGAGGGATTTTTACGCATACGACTAACTCAATCCCACCATGAAGGAAACCACAGTCCGTTGACGGGGATGACGTCGGCACCAGTATTCAGCTGGAATAGAATAGGGCTGAATGAAAGGTACCTCACCTGGAATGAAATATGCCCAGAATGAAACGTGTCTCTTACTTATTCCCATCGCTCCCTGTGGAGCACAGGCCATCGACGACCCTTCGCCATCGCACTCTGTTCTGGGCTGTTCTGGCCATTCCGGTCCAGCTGGTCCCTTGTTGCTTCAGCTCTGGAATGAAATGTTCCAGAATGAAAGGTACCTCATCTGGAATGAAATATGCCAGAAGGAAACGTACCTCACCTGGAATGAAATATGGCAGAATGAAACGTACCTCACCTGGAATGGAATATTCCAGAATGAAACGTACCTCACCTGCAATGGAATATTCCAGAATGAAACGTACCTCACCTGGAATGGAATATTCCAGAATGAAACACATCTCACCTGGAATGGAATATGCCAGAATGGGACATATCTCACCTGGAGTGATCCAGGGCATATGCTAACTCTAAGGATCAGCTTCACCTCAGATGTCTCTACACGATCTCCTGCCCTCAGAATCACACCAGGTGAAATGGAAGGAAATCCGATGACCCTACGTAACGTCTCGGCTCTGTCAGGGCAAACACACAGTGGAACCTGTCCTGAGCTGACGCCAGGCAGCGCTAACCCAGGGAGCCGAGCCGGCACAGCCGAGTTCTTTTCGGGAGGTCGCACCTGCGGTCAGCACTGCCCGAGGAAGCATACTTCGCCTCCGGAAGCTCCAGCAACGACGGTCTACACGGCAGAGGGAGGAGGAGGAGGAGGCCACAAATCGTGGTGTAGGACGGCTGTGACATCAAGGGCATGTAAGCGGGAATTTACTGGATGGTGTGGATGACTGGGAATCCACAGCAGACCTTCCAGAACGGGGAAAACCATTCAGAGATCACCAGGAAGAGTGGCATGAGACCGTATGTTACACTCCACTTAGAGTCATCAGAACGGATGATTCTGATCGAACCCACTGCGCCATATGAACGCAGAATGGAGGAAGCCCACCTCTACAAGGCTGAACATCAATGCCAGTCCAGCCAGCAGCCTGAGGCAATCTGCCTTCAAAGCCGGAGTCCTCGCCGCAGAAGTCGGAGCAAGAGGGTTTGTAGGCTCATCGGACGACGACCTTAAGGAACACCTCGGTGTTTCTGGTGGGAAGAGGACCGTTACCCTCTAGGACAATGGCAGAGGCAGACGGAAAGAGGTCCAGCCGAGATCTGGTCTAGAAGGATCAAAAGTGAACGTCATACGGCCGACATGTCCCAACGTTGCAACAGGTGCCCGATAGCCACGTGGGCAAGACATCCGCCACCATAAAGGCAACGCCTTGACACGCCCACCCAGTCCAGAAGATGCTGGTTCGAATCCCGGAAGCGCCAGAGGAATTAAATTCTGACAGGGAGAAAAGCATCTGGGAGTCATGACTTGATCGCGGCCCGGCCCCTCTCAGAGTGTGAGGAGTTCAGGCCCGAAACACTTGTCTGAGGGGACGGGGTGGGGGTGAGGGGGTCGGAGGGGGGTTTCTTCTCCGAAGACCTTCTGCTGTCAAGCTCTACTCAGAGCTTCTTTCTACATAGTTTCAAAGTGTGGCGACTGCAGACGGAAATTGAAACAAACTTTTAAAGAGAAATTATCAT
>CM065736.1:17450173-17455173 GCA_033310375.1 Conus canariensis | reverse complement strand
GTAGGCCAAAGTAGGGAAACGTCAAAAAGGAAGTAGGCCAAAGTAGGGAAGCGTCAAAGGGGAAGTAGAACAAACCAGCGTTGTGAAACGCCGAAGAGGAGACAAGAGTGCAGTGGAGACTTGACGCTGCTGTTGAGTCTCTTCGTAGTGCCTATTCTGTTGAGTCGCCTTCGGGGCTAAACAGTAGTGCCTGTTCTGTTGAGTCTCTTCGGGATTAACAGTAGTGCCTATTCTGTTGAGTCGCCTTTGGGGCTAAACAGTAGTGCCTATTCTGTTGAGTCGCCCCCGGGGCTAAACAGCAGTGCCTATTCTGTTGAGTCTCTTCAGGGCTAACAGTAGTGCCTATTCTGTTGAGTCGCCTTCGGGGTTCAACAGTAGTGCCTATTGTATTGAGTCGCCTTCGGGGCTCCACAGCAGTGCCTATTCTGTTGAGTCGCCTTCGGGGCTCAACAGTAGTGCCTATTCTGTTGAGTCGCCTTCGGGGCTCAACAGTAGTGCCTATTGTATTGAGTCGCCTACGGGGCTAAACAGTAGTGCCTATTCTGTTGAGTCGCCCCCGGGGCTAAACAGTAGTGCCTATTCTGTTGTCTCTTCGGGGCTAAACAGTAGTGCCTATTCTGTTGAGTCGCCTTCGGGGCTAAACAGTAGTGCCTATTCTGTTGAGTCGCCTTCGGGGCTAAACAGTAGTGCCTATTCTGTTGAGTCGCCTTTGGGGCTCAACAGTAGTGCCTATTTTGTTGAGTCGTCTTCGGGGTAAACAGTAGTGCCTATTCTGTTGAGTCGCCTTCGGGCTCAACAGTAGTGCCTATTCTGTTGAGTCGCCCACGGGGCTAAACAGTAGTGCCTATTCTGTTGAGTCTCTTCGGGGCTCAACAGTAGTGCCTATTCTGTTTCACCCAGCACAGGGTTATGCTGGTCGAGTCCCACGCTGACGACAATGATTGTTTCAATCACAGGCCAGAGAGTGAGAGAGAGAGAGAGAGAGAGAGAGAGAGAGAGAGAGAGAGAGAGAGAGAAAGAGAGAGAGTGAGTGAGAGACAGACAGACAGACAGACAGACAGACAGACAGACCCAGAGACTGAGAGACAGAGATAGAGAAACAGAGACAGAGAGAGAGATACAGACAGAGACAGAGAGGGAGACAGAGAGAGGGAGGGAGGGAGAGAGAGAGAGAGAGAGAGACAGACAGACAGACAGACAGACAGACAGACAGACAGACAGACAGACAGACGACAATTCAGAAATTTGACAAACGTCTAAAAAGAAATATAGGAAAAACACAAGAAACAAAGAAAGGGAGACAAACGAAACAGACTCGGGATGACTTCTCAGAGTGACCTGCCTTCTCCATCAATCAATTAACTCATTAGTACTGATACTGCAAAAAAAGGAGGATATGATCTTGATCATCCTACGTTTGTACGTAATTCATTTTGAATTCTGTCTGTCTGTTCTGTCTGTCTGTCTGTCTGTCTGTCTGTCTGTCTGTCTCTCTCTCTCTCTCTCTCTCTCTCTCTCTCTCTCTCTCAGTTCTTCAATCTGAGGAGATTACTGATCAGTGACCGATTGGTTAATATTAAACAAGGTTGTAGGGTTGTCGAACCCTACGTCACCGAGCAAATACCATCTGCTCCACCCAGTCTAACAGTGAACAGGAACTCTGCCACATCCGGGAAGTGCTGAGCATCTCAGGCTACCCCAAATGGGCCTGGGACTTACCAGGAAGCAAGAAGACCGCTCCCCACCCCTCCACCAAGAAAACGAGCCCCGCCCTTGGACATGTCATCATCCCCTATGTCAAGGGTGTGACGGAAGTCCTCGCCCGCAAGATCAGGAAGAAAGGCATGGTGGTCCACTCTAAGCCCTATAACACCATCAGAAGCAGACTAGTGGCCCCAAAGGGCAAAGTGGACAAACTAGAACGATCAGGGGCAATCTACGAGATCCAGTGTGGAGATTGTGACCAGACATACGTCGGAGAAACAGAAAGGAAATTGAAACTCCGTATCAAAGAACACAAGAGAGAATTATTACCTGTCGGAGAACACTTGAACATCAGCGGACATGAGTTCTCCCAGGACAATGTCAGCGTCCTGGACCAGGAACCTAAATGGTTCCAAAGAGGAGTAAAGGAGGCCATCTACATCGCGGCCACGTCTCCTTCCCTCAACCGAGACCAGGGGCGACATAACCTACCAGCAGCCTACACTTCCCTTATTCGGTCTCGTGGCTCGAGTTCATCTCGAGATCGCGGGCACCGAACACAACTCACTCAGCAAGACATTCGGCGCTGACGAAGGCCTCTGGATGGAGGCCGAAAGCTTCGCTTCGGCTAAACTTTCCAGTGTGAAAAGGTAAAAGACTGTGTTTAATCAAGGTTGTACAACTCCCAATTTCTACCTCATAACACTAAAATAGGCCGAATACCTCCGTCAAAACACAATGTGTATGGTACTTTTTCCGTACCCTCTTACTGATTTTTCCTATTCATGCACTTTGCTTTCGTTGCATAATTTTCATTCGTCTCGTGTGGTGGTTCTTTTCCTTTTCCCCTCCTCCCCCCCTCCCCCCCCCCCCCACCTCCTTTTTCTATTTTTACCTCCTGTGTGAGCTGAAGAGATGTTAGTACATACTAATTACTATTATGTGAACTCCACATATTTATGGGTTCTATGTGCCTAAACATTGAATCAGTTTGAGTCTCTCTCTCTCTCTCTCTCTCTCTCTCTCTCTCTCTCTCTCTCTCTCTCTCTCTCTCTCTCTCTCTCTCAACAGCACCATAGACCATATATTTACACTATATTCTTTGATTCAAAAACATCTACTCTGTAAGTCGAAGCTCTACATTGCATTTGTAGATTTCAAGAAGGCCTTTGACTCGGTAAATCGGAATGCTCTGTGGAATGTACTCTGTAAAAGTGGTGTTAATAGTAAATTGTACATTGCTATTAGAGGGGTCTACAACTCAGTGCTGGCATGTGTGCGTGTGAAGAGTGAGTATTCAGATTATTTTGATTGTCCAAATGGAGTAAAACAAGGATGCTTGTTGAGTCCACAGTTGTTTTCTTTTTTCATAAACGAACTGGCTGTGGAATTGTCCCGCAAAGGTAGACATGGTATCCAGATAATACCTGGAGCAGTTGAATTAGTTTTACTACTGTATGCTGATGATGTTGTTCTTCTGTCCGGAACAGTTGTAGGTTTGCAAAACCAACTAAATGTATTGAAAGAAGAAGCAGATCGCTTAGGTTTATCAGTTAACTTGGATAAGACAAATATAGTAGTCTTTAGAATGGGTGGCCACCTATCAGTGTGTGAAAAATGGTCTTACGGAAATGCAGACGTTCAAGTAGTTAATTCATATAAATATCTTGGAATGATATTTTCAACAAAATTAACTTTCCGTTACGCATGGGAAGAATCTCTAAGAAAAGGGAAAAAAGGTACTATTGAAATTCTGAAATCCCCGAGAAAACTGAATTGTATAGACTGTAGTATATTTTGGAAAATGTTTGATCACAGATAAAACCTCTTCTTACATATGCAGCTGACATTTGGGGCTTACATGAAAATTCGATGATGGAAAAAGTACATACGTATGCTATGAAGCGTTTCCTTCAAGTACCTATTCATTCATCCGACACCGTTTTATATGGAGAGATGGGCAGATACCCTTTGTACGTAAGTACATTTGTGAAATGTACTAAGTACTGGTTGAAGATCTTGAAGCTACCCCAGTCCCGTTTTAGCAGGCAAGCCTATGATATAATGCTTTTAGAAATGGAAAAAGGTAAAGAAAACTGGGCTCATAAAGTAAAGAAAGTCCTTTCAGAACAGGGTTTTGGAATAGTGTGGATGGCCCAGGAAGTAGGGAATGAGCAACAGTTTATTGCGGAATTTAAAAACAGGCTTATTTGTTCTTTTAAACAGAATTGGCACTCAAATATGGAAAGTAAAGAAAAATATCGCTGGTTTTTCTCATTTAAGAATGTGTTTCATTCTGAAAAGTTTCTCAATGTCATAACAGATAGATGGCACAGAATAAATTACGCAAGATTTAGGTTGAGAACTTTAGGTTTTAATGCGAACAAAGATGGTTTGAATGTGAAACATCCACAGAATCTCCTTGTCCTGCATGTAGACACATTATTGATGACGAAGAACACTTTCTGTTCCACTGCACTGCTTATAATGAAGTGTGGACAAATTGTTCACTTTTCCAGTTAGATATAGCGAAAAGACAAAATGTTGCTGTCGTGTTATTATCAGATGATTAACTTGCAATTAAATCAGTTGCGAAATTCATCGCAGAAGCATTGAAAATTAGACAGATGAAGGATAGTGAAATTTAAGATAATGCATTATAAGAGATATCTGAATGAATATTATCATTCATCGCAAGTGGAACAGATCAGTAAGATACATTGTCATCATTTGATCGAGTGGATGGTCGAGTCAGTCTTAAGGTTTTTTTTTTTTCTAATTGCATCACTCCTGTGCGTGAGGACATAAGGAAATGTTATGAATTTATTTGTTTTTAACCTTTGATTTGGTGCACACTAGGAATGAATGTGTACTATTTGTTTGCAGGAAAGGAAGAGGGAAATGTTATTGTTCTGTTACCTCTCCCCCCTTGTCAAAAGACCTCTTTGGTAATGACAATAAAATATCAAAGTGTCAAAAGTCTCTCTCTCTCTCTCTCTCTCTCTCTCTCTCTCTCTCTCTCTCTTCTCTCTCTCTCCATCATCTGTCTCGTTCGCTCTCTCTCTCCACCATCTCTCTCTCTCGTTCTCTCTCTCTCTCTCTCTCCTCTCTCTCTCTCTCTCTCTCTCCAGCTTGTCTTTTTGTACCTCTCCCCCCCCCCTCTCTCTCTCTCTCCACCATCTCTCTCTCTTTCTCTCAATCATGTCTCTCTCTCATACAGAGAATGCAGCCATCTGTATTCGCATTCTCCCTCCTAGCCCCTCCCCCCTTTTTTAAAATTTCTCTCTCTCTGTCTC
>CM065736.1:17427673-17445173 GCA_033310375.1 Conus canariensis | reverse complement strand
AGGCCGATCGTTTCATACCCATGTTTTGGCATTTTCTTTTTTTCTGACTGAATTGTTCCTCTGGCTGATGAGGCACAATCGCTTTGTGTATATATGCGTCTGTCCCACGAAAAAGGCGGGAGTCACTCTCGCTGAACGCGAGTTCTGACACAAATTACCTCCCTTGCAGATTTCCGAGCATCGTCCATTCTGGATATCTGTTGTGATGATCGATGAGGATAAAGGTGATGAAAATAAGGCTCAATGACAGGTGTTCACGCCTCCTTTCGATATGTATCCTGGCGACAGGCAGGCCCGAGAGATACAGACACCTGCGGTGTTGGTCAGCAATGCTCAAGAGACGCGTTCACTAAAAAGTGGATGGAAGTCGACTTTGCGGTTCCAGTCTTCCCATTGGAACTAATCGCACGGTTCCAGTCTTCCCATTGGAGCTAATCGGTTCCAGTCTTCCCACTGGAGCTAATCGGTTCCAGTCTTCCCATTGGAGCTAATCGGTTCTAGTCTTCCCATTGGAGCTAATCGCACGGTTCCAGTCTTCCCATTGGAGCTAATCGCACGGTTCCAGTCTTCCCATTGGAGCTAATCGCACGCACACCTCTGGATAGGAGCCAACCGGGGATGCAAAATGATGTAAGTAAATGACTGTGATGGGAATCGAACCCACAACCTCCTGTCAGTGTAGTGTGTGTGTCTGTGACACTGATCACCGCAGCAACCTTGAAACCGTTTATCCATATCATCTGAAGATTTTTACAGATGGCTCGATTTTAGACTCATATGCAGGGTCTGGTTTTGTGATTCCATTGCTGAAGTTTCGTAGATCCTTTTCTCTAGGGGAAGGGTTCTTCATATTTACGGCAGAACTGTATGCTATTCTTATGGCGTTGATTTTTATGTGTGATGATAACGCTGCTGTCTGTAATATACTTTTTTGCGTTGATTCCAAGTCAGTTCTATACAGCCTGCAAAATTGGGAATCAAAAATAAGAAAAGATTTACTTTTTGAAATAAGACATTACATACATGTTATTATGTTGAAAGGAATTGGGGTATCTTTTTGCTGGATTCCATCACACTGTGGGATATCCGGTAATGAAACAGCAGATAAATTAGCAGAGAGAGACTGGAACCGCAATTAGAGATGGTGCGTTAAGAAAAACACCTGAGAGTAATTTAAAACTTGATGTTCAAGAAATTAATTCGCTATTAGAAAAATGCGTGAACAGTGAACACCTTCCAGAGAAGTATGAAATCTAATCATGTCAACGATATTTGTCATCTTTAATATACAAGCTTCGACTGAATTCGTGGAAAACCAAGTTTTCCCAAAGTGTAGCATGTGATTGCTCAAATCTTCTATCAGTGGACCATATTCTTTTTCATTGTTCAATATCAACTTCATTGTATAAAGAATCGAACGTGGATGTGACTATACACGATTCTATCAAAACAATAACCCACAAACCAGAAATCGTGCAAATAGCAAAAGTGCTTTCCATACATCAAATTAATAGATTTTTATAAACGCTTCCCTTCCCCTTGCTTTTTTCCTTTTTTTTTTTAAAGTCTAATATCACCAAGTGTGAACAGACTCTAAATTAATGAACTCACTCACTCATTCACCGCAGCACAAGGACTGATGCCGAGTTATTTCTGATTCAACAAACCAAGCTGTCCTGAATCCGTTTCAAGCAAACGCAACGAAGATGTGATTAAGCACACACACACACACAGAGAGAGAGAGAGAGAGAGAGAGAGAGAGAGAGAGAGAGAGAGAGAGAGAGAGAGGAGAGAGAGAGAGTTACATACCCATTTTCCTTTTTCCTTTTCTTTTTTTTTCACCAAAAAAAAAAAAAAAAAAAAAAAAAAAAAAACGAAATAAAGACCGATTCAAACAGAGAATACAGTGTCTGTATTATGTTCGTTGAAGTCTGCTGTCAGACAGACACATTCATAAGAGACGAGCGAGTTCAGTTCTACTGTTGGAAGTAAAAACCAGGGCTGCAGTTTGATGGCTGGTATCTGAGAATGAATGCGACTTCCTCACAGCTTCAGGTAGAAGACTGACTGTTCACTTATCTATTTTCTTATTCATTTTTTTTTAATTCATTTGTTTATCTTAATCATCATCATCATCAGCAGCAGCAGCATCGTCGTCATCGTCGTCGTCGCTGTTGTTGTTGTTTTGCTATCATCATCATCATGATCGATATCATCATCATGATCATGATCGTGATCATGATCATCATCATCATCATCATCATCATCATCATCATCATCATCATTACCATTGTTATAATTATTATTATCATTACTGTTGATGTTGTTGTCGTTCTTTTATTATTATTATTATTTTATTGTTATTATTATTATCCTTGTTGTTATTGTTATTATCATTATTATTATCATTATTATCACTGTCATTACTATTATTATTATTGCTATTATCATTATGATTATTATTGTTATTGTTATATTAATCAATTAATTTATTTATTAACATTATCATAAATATTCTTTATCACCATCGCTATCATCATCATGATCATTATTATTATTATTATTATTATCATCATCATCATCAATATTTTCATCATCATTATCATTATGATCATTCTTATTGTTGTCATGATCATTATCATTGTTAGTTCATAGTGTCTCCACTCCCATGTCCCATCCACGGCGTCACTCCCGTTCCTCTCACTTCGGCTCCTCCATGCGCACACACCCACACCCAGGTCGTATCAAGTCGCCGTGAGGCCAGCTACCGGAGGAGACACTGCGCTGCCCACGGGTCATTTTGGTCCAGCGGTGCCCGTTCCGATCCTGCATACACCCCTTATTAAAAGCATTCTACCGAGGACAATGGCTGCATTGTCGTCGAGTCAGGGAAGAGCGATTGTCCCCCCCTACCCCTCCCCCCCCCCCCACCTGTATCCTCCCCCCCCCCCCCTACCCTCCTCAGGAGGGCGTCGCCACGTACGTCCATCCAACGACAGTGCCCAATGAACTAGCCGACACCGACGACATTTGAGCCGAACTCACTTGAGTCGTAAACCCCGGAAAAGAAATCGAAAGTGGGGTCACCACGAGAGAGAGAGAGAGAGAGAGAGAGAGAGAGAGAGAGAGAGAGAGAGAGAGAGAAATGAATGATTTATTCAGATTAGGCCATAGCCCATACTGAAGGGGTGACACCCGTAATACACGAATAAAGAAGAATTCTCACAAAAAGAAATGGAAAAAAGCAGTTACACACACATACTATGCAAACCTATTATGAATACATCGCTCGTAGTCGCTTTTGTGCTTCGTATATGTACCTGGCAAGATCAAAGAGGACACACTCATTTCTTGATGTTAATAGTAAGCTGACTCTAAAACTACAAGGATCAAAATAATACTTTGACTTAATAAATTTTACTCGAAGGTCATTGAGAGCAGGACAGCAAAATAAAAAATGTATTTCATCTTCCTTGGCCTGGTAACATAGCCGACATATCAGTCTATTTTCATTCAAAGCACTGTATCTGAATCGATGGCAAGCTATGTCAGAGATACCAAATCTAAATTTAGTCAATGCACTCTTAATATACCTGTCCATTTTCATTTTAATGTATGGCTCAATCATATACGTTGTTTTAAACAGTCTGTATTGTGCAAATCTGTCACTGTTGTTGATATGGTCATGCCAGTCTTGCCATCTGCAATCAATCATTCGTTGTTTAAAACATTTAAAAAATCCCGATATATTTTCAACGCCCTGGTTGTCCCAAACATATGCAAAGCCATATGAATTTAAGCACTGACGAACAGTGGTAGCCCATGTCTTCTTACCATTATAATCCAAATTTCGTAACGTCCTATAAGCTTTAAATGGTATCTTGGTGTCCTACATTCTAGTTATTTTCAACCAATACTTAATGCATTTTAAAAAGGAATTAATATAAATCGGATACCTTCCAAGTTCGCCATAAACTAAATCATTTGGTGTTCGATTATCTACATTCAAAAATCTTTTCATAGCATATAAATGAACATTCTCTATTACAACACCTTTCTCAAAAGCCCAGATTTCTGCTCCATACTGTAAAATTGGCTGCACCTGAGAGTCAAATAATTTCGAAAAAAACAGAAAATGCGCCACTATTCAATTTGTATAAAATACGAAGTATAACTGTGACTGCTCTCTTTGCTCTATTTGCTAGATCTTGACATCCAAAAGTGAAACTTAATTTGGTAGTAAAATAGAACCCAAGATATTTATATGCATTGACTACAACCATGTATTCACCTTCATAAATCCATTTCTCATTACGTGCTAAATATCCACCTTTGCGAAACACAATAATGTTGGTCTTATTCATATTAACTTTTAATTCTAATTTAGTAGTAGCTAAATACAAACTGTTCAATTGTCTTTGCAGACCAACTACAGTTGTAGACAATAAAATAATGTCATCAGCAAAAAGTAAGACGAACAGTTCCAAGGTATCAAAAGTCACACCATGCCGTCCATTTTGAATAATCTCCAGAGCCAATTCATTTATGAACAGAGAAAATAAAACAGGACTACAAACATCCCCTTGCTTGACCCCTCTCGTACACTTGACAAAATCTGATAATTTAGCTCCCGCTCTAATTCTTGCTTTCACCTCCTTATACATACCTTTCACACAATGATACAATTTACCTTGAATTCCATGTTTTAACAAAATAGGCCACAGCAGTTTCCGTGAAACTGAATCGAAAGCTTTCTCAAAATCCACAAAAGCCACATACAGCTTCTTGTTGTTTACAAATTGTTTTTGAATTGCAGCTAATAAACTAAACATGTGATCAATAGTAGAATAACCTTTTTTGAATCCTGCTTGATGTTCTCCTGTTATATTGTTCTGAGATATCCATTCATGTAGTCTATTATTAATAACAGAACTATAGAGTTTACTACATACATTGCACAACGAAATACCTCTATAATTGTTTACATCGTTTATCTCCCCCTTCTTAAACAGAGGTAAAATTATAGATTCTTTCCAATCTTCTGGATAAATCCCGGTGTCAAAAAGATAATTAAACAATGTAACTAAAAATCTTAGAACAGTAGCACCAGAATGCTTAAAAAACTCCCCAATGAGGCCATCAGGTCCAGCAGTTTTACCATTCTTTACTTTCTTAATAGCTGTTAATATTTCCCCTCTGGATATTGGTCTGTCATAAGTAGTTTCTTCATTATTTATTACATTGTCAGTCTCAGTGGACTCATCATCGTCCTTATCCAAAAGATTTTTAAAATGTAAGAACCACTCTTGCATCGGAATATTATTTGCAGGTTGTAGTTTCTTTGTGGAAATCTTGTGAATAGTTTTCCAGAATAATTGCTGATTATTACCCGAAGACAGAAGATCGTTTAATAGGAGATCATTATGTTCTTTCTGTTTCCTTTCATTTAAATGTTTATATTCCCTTCTCGCTATACAGAACAATATTCTATCCTCTTTATCCATTGTTTTCAGAAAAATTCTAAATAATCTTCGTAGTTTACATTTTTCTACCCTACATTCTCGATCAAACCAATTCTGTATAAATTTCTTATTTATAGGCACAACTTTCCTCATTGTTTCAGCTTGGTGTTTGATAGTTATATTAAACAAGTTCAGAGCTTCATTAACATTCACAGAAATAAGATTTTCAGCGGCGTTTAACTTTTCCAGAACATTTGATGAATTCATGCATAAAGAAAACTGTTGACTGTAATCTTGATTCCAGCAATATTTAACAATAAACTGGTTAACATTTACATTAGGGGCAAAACTGGTATGCGACTGTTCATTTGGCATTTCAATGCACAATACCAGGGGTAAATGATCAGAATCAAATCTTTCCATCACATTTAGAGTCATCTTTTTACACATTAGTTCAAAAAAATCTGTAGACACTAGAAAATAATCATTCACACTACTCCCCACATCCGAAATGTATGTGAAACGACCTTCGAGATCGCCATTACATACTCCATTTATAATTGTCAATCCTAGCACAGTGCACATACTAAGAAGCTTTTTCCCATATACATTTAATATCTTATCTTGAGAACATCTATTGTATTTGCTGTCTGCAGTCTTGAAATTAGCATAAAGATCACGATCATCTACATTACCTGGAGAAATATTCGCCGTTCTTGCATTCATGTCACCACATAAAAGTATCTCAGCATCATCGAAGGATAACAACTTGTTTACAATACATTCTTCCAACATTTCAATACCATTATCAAAGCCATGCATTGTGTAGAAAGGTGCATTTTCTGGAGGGACATATGTACACACAAGTAAGACAGGCTTATCAGAGCAAAATAATTCTTTATCAAATCTAAATAACATTGTATACAGACTGTCACAATCCACCTGGTGCACATACGGGACAAGACTTTTACGAACCATACAAACTAATCCTCCCGAGGCCCGTCCCTGTCTTGTAAATTTTACAGCTGGTTTTACAAATAATTCATAGTCTTGAAAAAGGTTTGACTGAAACGCTTCAGCAAACGTTTCCACCAAACAAACAAAATCAAAGGAAGAAATAAACTGGATAAAATCTCTGTCATCCAGTTTTTGAAATAATCCACATATATTCCAATGAAGAAATGATACACTATTTACAAATGCGTTTATTGTCATACAATCACCACCATGTTCTGTTTCAATCGTAGTCGTAGAATCAATTTTAGTCTTAGGGTCAGTCGCAGTCATTAAATTAGGTTTGGTCGTTGAAACAGACGATGACGCAGAGTCTCTATTGCTGTTTGACACATTGGTAATCAGATAGTCAGCCACACTGGAATTTTCATTCGGCATCACATAACTACTATCACTTTTCTTATTTACATGTTCATCACCATTGATAATCCCATTCCAAGATACACAGGCATCGCCACCACTTTTTTCATTTTCACTGCCACATTCAACCATGTTGTTTCTTTCGTCAACATGTATACTCTCACCACCACACTCATCCCTCACGATCACACATTTCTTCTCTAAAACTTTCTTTCTCTTTGAATCACTTCGCATGGCTTCGGGCGTATCAAATTTCACGTCGGATAACGTTACATCACTATGTGTGATCGAAGAAGCATCACTCAAATCATTACGTTCAAAAACTGAATCCACATTTAACACACTGGCTGACTGTGTGACGGTGTGTGCTAACACGTTTTCGTCCACACCGATGGCAGCGACAACCTGCACGGGATTTACATCGCCTGTCTCCTTTACGACAGCATCGTTCACTGCTCCAGTTAAAGTGACCCCACGTGAATTTGAAACAGGCAGTCTGTGCGGTGATGTCTTACATTTAGCCTCCCTCTTGCTCTGATAACAGGATAATTTCCACTGATCGGGCCGGCCTGAATCCTATTTCATTTCTATCAGTTTGTCACTGCCATCCAGACCGAACCTTTTGCTGTTGATCACCAGGTGATCATAAACCATGGACACTTTCATGCCCTGTGATCTGGCGGACTTCAGGTGAGGGACGAGCTTTCTTCTGATCTCCCTAACTCGGAAAGAAAAGTCTTCGCCAACAAATAACTCAGTTCCTTTTAATTTTTGTTTCGCACGCAAAATCTTATCTTTATCTTTAAAAAATGTGCATCTTGCTACTATTGGCGAGTTCGACTTTGAGTTCAGGCGATGTACACGGTCGAAAAGAATGTCATCCGAAAGTTCCAGTTTATCTGTAATCATATCCTGTACCAAAGCTTCACATTGTTGCCAGGACTCATTGTCTGTTCGAGGAATACCGTGGATGATGATGTTATTTCTCTTCGACCTCCCTTCCAGGTCGTCTACCTTCCTGTCCAAAGATTCCACCTTGGCAGTGAGTCTGGTGTTTTCTTCCCTTAACCTGTCATTATCCTGCCTTAAGGCAGACATTTCTTGCTTTACACCAGTCATTTCATCTTGGAGATTTGCACACATGTTTTTCACCTCTTTTAAGTCCTCACTCAGTCCATCAAATTTGCAGGTTAAATTGTTCAAAATGGCCATAACATCCTTCAGTGTGGGATCGGCCGGAGGCGCTGAGGCAGCAGGACCAGAACCCGGTCCATGGCCACTTTCTCTGCGTGTGCTCCCGGCACTTTCTAGACGGGTTTGCCGCTTACTGTCAGGCTTAACAGAGGAAGGCCCTGGATTCAATTCCACGTCTCCACAACGTTGGAGCAAATGTCCGTAGCACAATAGAGACAGTAACAATCCTAAAGTGACACCGTCCATTCGCGACCTCAACACCAACACCGACATTCTCATGGCGGCTTTATATTTCATCCGCTTCAACATGAAACTCGCGAATATATGAGCAAATATGCCGCACACATACCTGAATGACAGCGATGCAGACGGCATACTCCCTCACAACAGTCACTGCCAACTGTCAAGACACAACACTGCATACAACTAGGAGAAAGCAAGATAAATGCACGGAGGTCAGAAAAAACGTGTCACTCAACTTCCGAGAGAGAGAGAGAGAGAGAGAGAGAGAGAGATGGACAGAGAGAGAAGGAGAGAGAGAGAGGGAGGGAGAGAGAGACAGACAGAGCGAGAGAGCGAGAGAGAGAGAGAGAGAGAGAGAGAGAGAGAGAGAGAGAGAGAGCATAAAGGACCACCGAAGTTTTGTCTTGTTTTTCAGATGATTAGTGAGAAGGAGGAGGAGGAGGAGGAGGAAGAGGAGGAGGAGGAGGAGCAGGATAGAGATACTGCTGCGGTGTTCCACTGTGGTCTCAGACTGCATGACAAGGGCTGTACTCTAGGCCGTCCTTGCAGGATATATCCCGGTGTCGACCAGGCCCGAGAGTTACAGACACCTGCAGCGTTGATTAGGAAAGGATCAGCAGCACTCTCAGAAACGCGCCCATTGCTTGGATGGAGCTCGACTGTGTGTTTTCCTTCTCCCCATAGCATATTCCATTCTCATTAGGGGGCCGACATAACATGGTCAGTCACTGTTATGGAAGGACAACTCTTTACTCACCATCAAACATGATGTCTCTCCGTTAAACTTTGTCCTTCCCGCCAAGGATTAAGGTGAATTTCACTAGAAAGCGCCTTAACATTCCACACACACACGAATTGACTCATTTGTTTATTTATCTATTTATTTTTTTAACGAATCCCATTTCGCTACTTCTCTCCGTAGAACTTTCTTGCCCCGTTAAGATTAAAGTGAGTTTGAGGAGAAAGCACCTTGATATTCTACACATGACAAATAAACACACGAACTGACACATCAATTGTTTTTTTCGTGTGTGTGTGTGTGTGTGTGTGTTTTAACGAATCCAAAACGCGATTTCTCTCCGTAGAAGTTTCTTGCCCGCAAAAGATTAAAGTGATTTTAACTAGAAAGCTCCTTGATATTATACACATGACAAATAAACACAGGAACTGACACGCCTTTTCTTTTTAAATGAATCTGACCTTAGATATCTGACAGATATGGAAAAAACACAAGCAGCATTTCAAAGGGAAGTTATACAGATGTCAATCGGGGTCTCCTATAGAAAGCCCTGATCGATAATCTCCCTTGGTTGTGTCTGGCACAGTGGTGTATGGTTGGTACACCGACCGAAGCCGAAAGATCCAACAAACTTCCTTCTTCTTCTTCTTCTTCTTCTTCGTACACTCAGACAGAAACCCCAGAGGCGCTGACGAAGGCTGCTTTACGGCGGATGCCCTCCAGTGATCCATAAAGCTTTTCCCTCATCGGTGTATTGGCAGGCCAGGTCTCTGCCCTAAACTTTTCATGTGTGGG
This sequence comes from Conus canariensis, assembly GCA_033310375.1. Classification (NCBI taxonomy): domain Eukaryota; kingdom Metazoa; phylum Mollusca; class Gastropoda; order Neogastropoda; family Conidae; genus Conus; species Conus canariensis. The sequence goes on along the minus strand of CM065736.1, from coordinate 17,435,366 downwards.
ACAATCCTGCAGGAAGTGTTCCACTGTCATTGGGGCTGTACCGCATGGGCAACTTGAAGACTCGCCAATGTGGAATTTGGTGGACATGTGATGTCTCAGTCTGGAGTGCCCTGTCCTCAGTCTCACAATGCTCCAACAAACCATAAACGTCTCTGACGGGGATCGAACCGACCCACCACTCAATCTGCGATACTACCCACGGCACCACAAAACGACGGCTGGCTCGAGTAGAAAGGCTTTTCTGTTCTGCTCTTTTTATTTGTGTTTGTGATTATTAGTTGCTGCAGATTTAACGACCTTGAGAGAGAGAGAGAGAGAGAGAGAGAGAGAGAGAGAGAGAGAGAGAGCGTGTGTGTGTGTGTGTGTGTGTGTGTGTGCGCGCGCGCGCGTGCGTGTATGCGTGCGCGCTCGCGCGCGTGCTTTTGTTAGTGCGTGCGTGTGTTTGATCTTTAAAGCCGGCCGTCCCCCCCCCCCCCCCCCCCCCCCCCGATCTCTTTGAAGTCTACCGCTAGCCGAAGGCGAGGGTCAATCATTAAAAAAACAACAACCAACCAAACAAAAGACAACAAAGAGACTTGAGCGGCCAGGGTACTAGAGTTTTACCACCGCATTTTTCGTAGCTGGCGCGGACGTGGGTTGCTGGTTGGCCTCTGTAGGTAAGACCTTCGTTCATTTCACCAAGATCACTAACCCCCCACCCCCGCCCCAACCCAGCCACCCCTCCCTCTACTTCCACCACCCTCCCGCCTCCTCTCCTCCCCACTCCCTCCCCCCACGGCCCTCCCCTCGCTCGCCACACCTCCGCACTATTTGAGCGCTAACTGTGCTCCTCCCCCCTCCCTCCACCCCCCCCCCCTGCCATTTTGGGAGAAGATGCTGATGGAATGGATGTTGTGTGTGTGTGTGTGTGGTGTGTGTGTTGTGTTTTGGTGTGTGTGTTGTGGTGTGTTGTTGTTGTGCAACTTTGTTTCGTTGGCAAACTTCTGTCTTTCCCCTCCTTCTGTCCGCTCTCTCTCCTTCTGTCTTCTGTCTGTCTTCTGTCTGTCTCTCCTCTTCTCTCTCTCCCCCTCCCCTCTCTCCTCCTTCTCTTTCTGTCCTCCTCCCCGTCTGTACTTCCTCCTCTGTCTTCTTCTTCTTCTCATCTCTTCCTCCCTCCTCTTCCCTCCCTCCCCCTCTCTGTCTCTGTCTTCTATCTTCTGTCTGTCTCGTCTCCCTCTCTTCCTTCTCTCTCCCTCCCTCTTTGTTCTCCCTTCTCCCCTCTCTTCACTTCTCCTCCCCTCTCTGTTCCTCTCTCTCTCCTCTTCTCTCTCTCTCTCTCTCTCTCTCTGCCGTGCCTCTCTGTCTGTCTGTCGGTCTGTCCTCTCTGTCTCCCCCTCTCTTCTTCCCTCCTCCCTCCCTCTCCTATCCACAGCTGAACCTCAGCAGAAAACAGCATCTAAAATAGTGTGTCAGCTGGTCTTGAGACATTTAGCGAAATCTCCAGATTTTTTTTTTAACCTTTTTTTTTTGGGGGGGGGGAGGGGGGAGGTTATCCCCCCCCAACCCCCATCTCATTCCCTTGTCTGCTCACCACAGAACGAGACATACCCCTTCTCTCCTTACCTACAGTTCCATTTCATCGGCAATCAAGAGCGCAGAGAACACCGTTCCGTCCCTCACCTGCTGGTTTTTCTTCGAAGTCCAGCCGAGGTCCCAAGATTGGGAAAGAGATTTATCGGTCCTACACGTCTTCCTAAAAGCACCCCCCCCCCCGCCCCCCCCACTTCAAAATGAACCCCGGGTCCCAGAGAGAGAGAGAGAGAGAGAGAGAGAGAGATGTGTGTGTGCGTGTGAGTGCGTGCGTGTGTGCGTGCGTGCGTGCGCGCGCGCGTGTGTGTGTGTGTGTGTGTGTGCGAGTGAGTCTCTCTCTCTCTCTCTCTCTCTCTCTCTCTCTCTCTCTCTCTCTCTCTCTCTCTCTGTACACGTTCCTCTCACACGTGTTAGGAACAACGAACCATGTTCAGCGAAGGTCGGGTTTTAAGGGGCGGGCAAACTCAATTTACAGTCAGTGGCTTGTACCAGCAACTTAAGTCATCAGCGCCTCTACTGTTGTCTGGCTTCTCTTCGTAACACACACACACACACACACACACACACTTCAGTGCTAAACTTGGTTCAGAGTCACGGTCAAGGTCACAAAACTCTCTCTCTCTCTCTCTCTCTCTCTCTCTCTCTCTCTCCTCTCTCCCTCCCTCTCTCTCTCTCTCTCTCTCTCTCTCTCTCTTACAGATTGTACACTTCCCATACGTGTTGCACGTGCCAGACTGGTCCGAAACCATTTTCAGACAAGGTCAAGCTGAAGGGCAAACAAATTTAATTTCCAGTGTCTTGCACGAACAGCCTCAAGTCAACAATGCTTCCCCATTTTCTCTCGACTCGTTACATCATCCAACAGACAGCGTGCCTGTGTGTCCCCGCCAGCGTTTGAATTAAGTGTGTGCTAGGTGAAAAGAACAAGGCAAGTCTCCTTGGCTCAGGATTAATACGTGTAACTGCTTTTATCATGCGGAACGCTCGCTTTCGTTGTTCAGAACTCCCCGAGTCGACTAACCCCCCCCCCCTCCCCCCTTTCCCTATCTTAAAGAATTTCGGTGTTCCTGGACCGTTCAAATGCCTTTGTTCTGCAAATTTGTGTGCGTCAATCCTTAAATCACACAAACGTGTGTGTGTGTGTGTGTGTGTGTGTGTGTGTGTGTGTTGTGTGTGTGTGTGTGTGTGTGTGTGTGCCACAGGAAAAATCATTTGTTCCTCTCACGAAACTTTGTAAAGACATACCGATTGTTTATCAAGCTTACCTTTTCTCTTTTGCATAATCACGCACACAATTTAGCGAGCTCTCTACATTGAACAAGTTAGTAGTTTGGGAAACACGTGCAGGCTTTACAAAGATTGGACTCGAACCGAAGTGGAAGAGAAGGGAGCAGAGAAAGACAGAACATGGAACGTAAATTCAGAGAAATACATTATGAATATGACCTCGTTCACTGGCAGTTTGAGGGCACAGTCACAATTCTCCCCGAAATCGGAACCAATTCAATTCCTTGTAGCAAACAGAGCCAGTCAGATGCCCGCGCCAAGAGCTGAACCACTCATATCACCTGATCCTGGGCCTTTCCACATCTAAATCACAGTCGATTAAAACACGTAACTGGTAACGTCCGGCTTCTCTCGGCATCAAATGGAGATATACTACATTCTATAATTCTGTGGTATTCTCACCACCAAGGGTTCAAAAACATAACCCTAACAGCACCACAACAGCAGCCATTGAAGGGTAGAAAAGTCAGAACTAAAAGAAAGTGCCGTTAGGAATTAAGCTGCTGAAAAAAATTTCAGTCTTTATAAACAGTAATAAATGTCGGGGGTAAATCTTTGAGCCTATGCTTGAGGATCCATGTTCAGGATACAAGAGCCGAGGTCAAAAGGTATCAACGGTCAGAGTGGTCAGCTCTACTGTTTCATTTCCCAAGCGTTGTCAGTCAACGGTCAGAGTGGACAGCTCTACTGTTTAATATAATAACCCAAGCGTTGTCAGTCAACGGTCAGAGTGGACAGCTCTACTGTTTAATATAATAACCCAAGCGTTGTCAGTCAACGGTCAGAGTGGACAGCTCTACTGTTTAATATAATAACCCAAGCGTTGTCAGTCAACGGTCAGAGTGGACAGCTCTACTGTTTAATATAATAACCCAAGCGTTGTCAGTCAACGGTCAGAGTGGACAGCTCTACTGTTTAATATAATAACCCAAGTGTTGTCAGTCAACGGTCAGAGTGGACAGCTCTACTGTTTAATATAATAACCCAAGTGTTGTCAGTCAACGGTCAGAGTGGCCAGCTCTATTGTTTAATAACCCAAGCATTGTCAGTCATATACGCGCTGCCAGCAGCTAAGAATGGTGAACAACAACAGCCTTTACTCGGATCTCCTGAGAAATGCAATCTCCCACTGATTGGCCAATACTTTTTTTTGAACAGTTTATGTCTGACGAGTCGGATTCAGCGGACGAAAGGCCTCGGAGCAGGCGATATGAATGGCTCATGTCTTCAGGATGGATTTCAATGGTCCACGCATGCTACTGGTGAAGGCTTTTATACTTACCATTTATTTCTCTGAAATTTCAATCTCATTTTCTTTCTTCCCCAGTTCCCACGCCCCAGTCACCCCACCCCCCCCCTTTTTTTCTAACCCGTTAATGTAATGAATGTAATGGTGGAGGAAAGCCAGCACTTGCTTCCCCCCCACCTCCCCCCCCCCTACTAAATTGTTCAACACTTTCTATATACCTATACAGAGAGAGAGAGAGAGAGAGAGAGAGAGAGAGAGAGAGAGAGAGAGAGAGAGAGAGAGAGAGTTTTAATTATATATATATATATATATATATATATATATATATATTTTCTTGCAGTCACTGCAACACCAAGCTGCTCTGTAAGTTGCTGGAATGGTGCTCGGTATTTATCCTTGGAATTTATTAGTTTATTATATATATATATATATATATATAATACATACATATATATATATATATATATATATACATATCAAGCCTGAGGGTAATCTATGACATTCCTTCCAGTGTTTGCTATGATCTAGTGTACAGACAGTAAACATTGTATAAACCGTCCAGTGTTTGCGTGATCCAGTGTACAAACAGTAAACGTTGTATACACCATCCAGTGTGGACGCAAACTGTCCATTTCGCTGTGCCTGTTGGCCGTTACGGCTTTCAAAATAAAATTTCGATAACATCTAAATATTTTTTGTTTCGATTTTTTTTTCAAATCTGGGAGCGGCAAGTCAAGGGAAATAATGCCCAGCGCTCTCAGCACAGCGTTTTCTTTCCTTCTTTTTAATGCCTTGAGAATCAGTTACTTAACCACCACGTTAGAACCGTTTTTTATTAATAAGACCTTTCTTTGAGGATATTCTGCAGATTTGCGAAAGATAAAACGTCGATGATTTCCGTGTTCTTTTTCCCCCTATTGCAAATCTTCAGAACATCCTTAAAGAAAGTTTTCATTTGTGAAAAAGAAGATCAGTAGTCAGGAGATCATATGTGTTAATTTTTTTTGTTTTTCTCTTTATCAGGGTATGATTTTTTTTTTGGGGGGGGGTGGGGTGGGGTGGGGGGGGGGGTGGATTGGGGGGATGGTGTGACTTGTCTTATGAGGTAACCTTGTTTTCCTCTGTGTGAGTTCGACATCATTGAGACAAAAGGCTCTGTGTAATTGCCTGGGCGACGGTGACTGAAATTTGAAACTTGTGCCGGTCTCGTTGACTCTGTCTTCTTGAAAACAAAACAAAACAAAACAAAACAAAACAAAAAAAAGAAATGAATTAAAAAAATAAAAAAAACACCTTTCTTTGCTACCGTCTCTGGGAAAAAAAAAATCACGGACCTGTCTTTGTTCCAGAAAGTCGACGATTCTGCTGTAACTCTGTGGCTAGCTGCTACATGTAACTGGCATGCTGGATAGCTTATCCTTGCGGCGAGGGATGCGAGGATGGACGAGGGGGCCGGGGTGGGGGGAGGGGGTGGGGTGGGGAGGTGTGTGTGTGTGGAGGGGGGGGGGGGGGAGGGGAAGTGAACAAACCGACGCAAGACGTAAATTCAGATTCACAATGTGATTGCTTCTTCAAATTCTTCTAGCTGTTAAATGGTCAGTGTCTCACGGCTTCCCCCCCCCCCCCCCCCCCCCCCCCCCCCCCCCCCCCCCCCCCCGCCAATCAAAGAACGGTACGACTTTTCGTGCCTCAATGATCGCACAGGACGTTACAACTGTCGGCCGTTATGTCTCGTACAACACGAGGAGCGCCAAGACACGTCTAGCGAATTCTCTCGCCTAATCCTAGCCCTGCTGGCCGCTAGGGGGTGCTGTGAAACGCTAACGCTCGGCTGAGCATACACACGTGCACACTAACGACATACTACCCCCACCACCCCCCCCCCCCCACACACCACACACACCCATCCACCCCCACCCCCCCACCCCCCCACCCCCCCACCCCCCACACACACGGTTTATGAACTTTTCAACTGCATTTGTTTATTAAGAACATTACAATGTACGGAAAGTATGCAAAGTTTAGAGATGGGCATTCCGAGACTAAATCCCATCGTTTACACAAAACTAGAATGTTGGAGAATGACTTTTGTTACTTTTTTTTTCACAATGGAAGGAACAGAATTTTTCGGAAATCTGCATGTGAAATCTTCGGCTTTTATTTCATAAATCAGCTATTTCAGATGCTTTAGATTATTTTAGGAATGTTTCAGAAAATAAAAATTAATGTACCGGGCTCTATGAGAAAGCACATCAGGTTTACGGAAACGATGAGTATGCAAAAAACAACAACAACGACAACAACAACAACAACCAACAACAACAACAACAACAACAAAACATCACCTTCCGGGTGTTAAATTAGCCGGTAAACCCATTTTGTAGACTGGGAAAGTATCACCCACCCCCTCTCTCTCTCTCTCTCTTAAAAACACACACACACACACACACACACACACACACACACACACACACACACATTCACACACGCACACACATTCACTCACACACACACACACACACACACACACACACACACACACACACACACACACACACACGCACGCACGCACGCACGCACGCACGCACGCACACACACACACACACACACACACACACACACACATTCACACCACACCACACACACATACGCGATCTCTCTCTCTCTATCTCTCTCCCTCCCTCCCTCTCTCTATCTCTCTCCCTCCCTCGCTCCCCCCCCCTCTCTCTCTCTCCCCCTCTCTCTCCCTCTCTCTCTCTCGTTAACATGCATGCCCCCATGTCTTCATTATCCGTTCACCTCCTTAGAGGACGCTCGATCGGGTGAAGGTCAACCGTGACCGATCTACCGACAAAGCAAGGTTTGTCTGGAATCTGGAGCCAGCTGGACAGCGCCAGACTCTTTTACACGCAGATGTTCCCGGCTGAGTGAGTGGGTCAATCCAAGCTTGCCGACTGGGGGTCTGATATTATGGAAGAAAACCAAAGCTCTTGGCAAAATGTTGCTTAAAGACAAACATTCTCTTCCAGAATACGACGAAAATTACCGGGTTTTTTTTGTGTTTTTTTTACCACTGTAATTGGTTGAACGGTAGGGTGTGTGTGTGTGTGTGTGTGTGTGTGTGTGTGTGTGTGTGTGTGTGTGTGTGTGTGTGTGTGTTTCTTTTATTTTTAAGCCCAAGTAATGAAATTAGACACACGAACATTTGGAGGAAAAAAAAACAACAGATAAGCCACCATCTCCCTCTGTTTCATCCTGTTCCCACCGTTTCGCCCTCCCCTCCCTTTCTCCTGTCCACCCCTCCCCTTCCCTCCCGACCCCCCCTCTCTCTCTCCCCCCCTTCCTTTTTCCCCCAACCCCCGTCCCCCTCTTCCTCTTTTCCTGTGTCACCCCTTCCTCCCTCATCCCCCTTCCCTCCCCCACTCCTACCCCCACCCCTCCCGTTCACAAACTGTGATCCCGTTGAAGTAAAAAGAAGGAAGAAATAGGTAGAAAAAAAAGACTCGATGCCCGAGATCGAAGCAGGGACGTTCAGATCTTCAATCTAATAGTCTCCCAACGGAGCTGTTCAGGCTGACAGAAAGTATG
>CM065736.1:17402673-17420173 GCA_033310375.1 Conus canariensis | reverse complement strand
CTGTCGCGACATTGATATTCCCCCGTTTTGTTTTCTACTTTAAGTTCGTGGAAGTAGCTTACAGGACTTGCATGGGTAGGTCTGTTCAGTGGAGAAAGCGGCTGTTGTGTACTTCACGCCGAAGGGCAAGCGTGTAACACCGGGGCCAATGTGGCGTCGGCTCACGCCAGTGTCGACAGCGATTGACAGCTACCCCAGTGAGTAGGTTATTAGTGTGTGTATTTGTGTGTGTGTGTGTGTTGGTGGTGGTGGTGGTTGTTGTTTCTTAATCAGTTTACGGCCTGTCGACATCAGTGATGTAAAATATGTGGCGCGCGCGCGCGCGTGTGTGTGTGTATGTGTGTGCGGAATTTACTTTGCCGATTTCAGTAGAAGATTAGTAATCGATTCTTTCCCTGGTTTAAGGAAAACTGTTCATCAATCAGTTAAAAATAGTCAAGAGTTATAGTAAACAGGTAAATAAAAGAAAATCAATCGGTCGGTCAGTCAGTCGAGCAGTTTAATAATTAGTCACTTGGATACTCGTTCAACACCCTTTAATGTAATATAAAACCTGTCCGTAGTTTCACTTGCAGTGACTTCATATTATCCTCGCTGGCGAAAAAAATAAAAACGATAGCCCTAAACTCATGAACAGCCACTTGTAACGAACAAAAAAGGCTCGCCAACTGTAAGATCCCTGTCGGCAAGATTCCCGTCCCTCCCACTCTGTCTGACTTATTGTCTTTCCAAAGGCAGGAAAATTAAATTGGGAAGAGAAGAGAAATACGTGTTGGAAATGATGAGTTTTTCTGCCATCGTCATCTGCACAAGAGCTTCTTCCTGTGACATGTGAAAGCTGTTGTACTGTAGCGAGTTCTCCTGGCATTGTGTACTCCCAAGGCGTTGAAGAACGTTGTCGACGTTTACTGCGTCTATGTGTGCTCCATGGATCTGTGACGTCACGAAGCTCTATACCCACCTTTCCTGTCTCGCAATGTCTATACCCACCTTTCCTGTCGCACAATGTCTATACCCACCTTTCCTGTCTCACAATGTCTATACCCACCTTTCCTATCTATGTCTATACCCACCTTTCCTGTCTCATGATGTCTATACCCACCTTTCCTGTCTCACAATGTCTATACCCACCTTTCCTATCTCATGATGTCTATACCCACCTTTCCTATCTCACAGTGTCTATACCCACCTTTCCTGTCTCACAATGTCTATCCCCACCTTTCCTATCTCGCAATGTCTATACCCACCTTCCCTATCTCACAATGTCTATACCCACCTTTCCTGTCTCACAATGTCTATACCCACCTTTCCTGTCCCACAATGTCTATACCCCACCTTTCCTGTCCCGCAATGTCCATACCCACCTTAACTGTCTCACAATGTCTATACCCACCTTAACTGTCTCACAATGTCTATACCCACCTTTCCCACCTCAATGTCTATACCCACCTTTCCTATCTCATGATGTCTGTACCCACCTTTCCTGTCTCACAATGTCTATACCCACCTTTCCTATCTCACAATGTCTTTCCTGTCTCACGGTGTCTATACCCACCTTTCCTGTCTCACAATGTCTATACCCACCTTTCCTATCTCACAATGTCTATACCCACCTTACCTATCTCACAATGTCTATACCCACCTTTCCTGTCCCGCAGTGTCTATACCCACCTTTCCTGTCCCGCAGTGTCTGTACCCACCTTTCCCACCTCACAATGTCTATACCCACCTTTCCCACCTCACAATGTCTATACCCACCTTTCCTATCTCACAATGTCTATACCCACCTTTCCTATCTCACAATGTCTATACCCACCTTTCCTGTCCCACAATGTCTATACCCACCTTTCCTGTCCCACAATGTCTATACCCACCTTTCCTGTCTCACAATGTCTATACCCACCTTAACTGTCTCACAATGTCTATACCCACCTTTCCTATCCCACAATATCTATACCCACCTTTCCTATCTCACAATGTCTATACTCACCTTTCGTATCGCACAATGTCTATACCCACCTTTCCTATCTCACAATGTCTATACCCACCTTTCCTATCTCACAATGTCTATGCCCACCTTTCCTTTCTCGCAATGTCTATATCCACCTTTCCTTTCTCACAATGTCTATACCCATCTTTCCTATCTCATGATGTCTATACCCACCTTTCCTTTCTCACAATGTCCATACCCACCTTTCCTATCTCACTGTGTCTATCCCCACCTTTCCTATCTCACAGTGTCTATACCCACCTTTCCTGTCTCAAAATGTCTGTAGCACCTTTCCTGTCTCACAGTGTCTATACCCACCTTTCCTGTCTCACAGTGTCTATACTCACCTTTTCTGTCTCACAGTGTCTATACCCACCTTTCCTGTCACAATGTCTATACCCACCTTTCCTGTCTCACAGTGTCTATACCCACCTTTCCTATCTCACAATGTCTATACCCACCTTTCCTGTCTCACGATGTCTATACCCACTTTTCCTGTCTCATGATGTCTATACCCACCTTTCCTGTCTCACAATGTCTATACCCACCTTTCCTGTCTCACAATGTCTATACCCACCTTTCCTGTCTCACAATGTCTATACCCACCTTTCCTGTCTCACAATGTCTATACCCACCTTTCCTATCTCATGATGTCTGTACCCACCTTTCCTATCTCACAGTGTCTTACCCACCTTACCTATTTCACAATGTCTATACCCACCTTTCCTATTCCACAATGTCTATACCCACCTTTCCTATCCCACAATGTCTATACCCACGTTTCCCATCTCACAATGTCTATACCCACCTTTCCTATCTCATGATGTCTATACCCACCTTTCCTATCTCACAATGTCTCCCTTTCCTATCCCACAATGTCTATACCATCCCACAATGTCTATACCCACCTTTCCTATTCCACAATGTCTATACCCACCTTTCCTATCCCACAATGTCTATACCCACGTTTCCCATCTCACAATGTCTAAACCCACCTTTCCTATCTCATGTCTATACCCACCTTTCCTATCTCACAATGTCTCTTTCCCCACTGTCTAACCATCCCACAATGTCATCCACCTTTCCTATCCCACAATGCTATACCCATCCTACCACAATGTCTAACCCCTTCCACAATGTCCTATACCCACCTTTCCTATCTCACAATGTCTATACCCACCTTTCCTATCTCACAATGTCTATACCCACTTCCTATCTCATGATGTTAACCACCTTCCCATCTCACAATGTCTATACCCACCTTTCCAATCTCACAATGTCTATACCCACCTTTTCTTCTCAAGACGTTGACACTCATCTTGTCTTTCTCACGATGCCCACATCCATCTTTTTTTTTTTTTCTTTTTTTTTTTTTTTTTTTTTTTGACGATGTCTGCACCCATTTTCATGATGTCCCAATCTGTCTTTCCTTTCTCATTATGACCAGATCCAGTTTCCCGTTGTCAGTGTGTCCTCATCCATCTTTACATTTCATAATATCCTCACCCTTCGTTTCGTTTCTTTTTTTTTTTGTTTCTCAGGGTGTCCATGTCCATCATTGCTTTCTCATGATGCCCACACTCGTCTTCCCTTTCTTTGATGTCCACGTCCATCTTTCCTTGCTCATGATGTCTACTTCCATCTGTCCTTTTTCATCATGTCCGCGTCCATCTTTCCTTGCTCATGATGTCTACTTCCATCTGTCCTTTTTCATCATGTCCGCGTCCATCTTTGCTTGTTATGATGTCTACTTCCATCTGTCCTTTTTCATCATGTCCGCGTCCATCTTTCCTTGCTCATGTGTCTACTTCCATCTGTCCTTTTTCATCATGTCCACGTCCATCTTTCCTTGCTCATGATGTCTACTCCATCTGTCCTTTTTCATCATGTCCGCGTCCATCTTTGCTTGTTTCTCATGTCCATTGTCCTTTATCATTCTCTTCCTTCATGATGTCCCACCCTTCTGTCCTCCACTTTCTTTCATGATGTCCCATCCATCTTTTCCTTGCTCATGATGTCTACTTCCATCTGTCCTTTTTCATCATGTCCCGTCCATCTTTCTTCCATGATGTCTACTTCCATCTGTCCTTTTCATCATTCCGTCCATCTTCTTGCTCATGATGTCTACTTCCATCTGTCCTTTTTCATCATGTCCACGTCCATCTTTCCTTGCTCATGATGTCTACTTCCATCTGTCCTTTTTCATCATGTCCGCGTCCATCTTTCCTTGCTCATGATGTCTACCCTTCCATCTGTCCTTTTTCATCATGTCCGCGTCCATCTTTCCTTGCTCATGATGTCTACCTCCATCTGTCCTTTTCATCATGTCCGCGTCCATCTTTCTTGCTCATGATGTCTACCTTCCATCTGTCCTTTTTCATCATGTCCGCGTCCATCTTTCCTTGCTCATGATGTCTACTTCCATCTGTCCTTTTTCATCATGTCCGCGTCCATCTTTCCTTGCTCATGATGTCTACTTCCATCTGTCCTTTTTCATTCATGTCCGCGTCCATCTTTCTTGTCATATGATGTCTACTTCTCCATCTGTCCTTTTTCATCATGTCCGCGTCCATCTTTCCTTGCTCATGATGTCTACTTCCATCTGTCCTTTTTCATCATGTCCGCGTCCATCTTTCCTTGCTCATGATGTCTACTTCCATCTGTCCTTTTTCATCATGTCCGCGTCCATCTTTCCTTGCTCATGATGTCTACTTCCATCTGTCCTTTTTCATCATGTCCGCGTCCATCTTTCCTTGCTCATGATGTCTACTTCCATCTGTCCTTTTTCATCATGTCCGCGTCCATCTTTCCTTGCTCATGATGTCTACTTCCATCTGTCCTTTTTCATCATGTCCGCGTCCATCTTTCCTTGCTCATGATGTCTACTTCCATCTGTCCTTTTTCATCATGTCCGCGTCCATCTTTCCTTGCTCATGATGTCTACTTCCATCTGTCCTTTTTCATCATGTCCGCGTCCATCTTTCCTTGCTCATGATGTCTACTTCCATCTGTCCTTTTTCATCATGTCCGCGTCCATCTTTCCTTGCTCATGATGTCTACTTCCATCTGTCCTTTTTCATCATGTTCCGCGTCCATCTTTCCTTGCTCATGATGTCTACTTCCATCTGTCCTTTTTCATCATGTCCGCGTCCATCTTTCCTTGCTCATGATGTCTACTCCATCTGTCCTTTTTCATCATGTCCGCGTCCATCTTTCCTTGCTCATGATGTTCTTCCATCTGTCCTTTTCTCATGTCCGTCCATTTTCTTGTCATGTCGCTCCATCTTTCTTCCCGTCTCTTGCTCATGATGTCTACTTCCATCTGTCCTTTTTCATCATGTCCCGTCCATCTTTCCTTGCTCATGATGTCTCTTCCATCTGTCCTTTTTCATCATGTCCCGTCCATCTTTCCTTGCTCATGATGTCTACTTCCATCTGTCCTTTTTCATCATGTCCACGTCCATCTTTCCTTGCTCATGATGTCTACTTCCATCTGTCCTTTTTCATCATGTCCACGTCCATCTTTCCTTGCTCATGATGTCTGCTTCCATCTGTCCTTTTTCATCATGTCCACGTCCATCTTTCTTGCTCATGATGTCTACTTCCATCTGTCCTTTTTCATCATGTCTCAGCTCCATCTTTCTTGCTCATGATGTCTACTTCCATCTGTCCTTTTTCATCATGTCCGTCCATCTTTCCTTGCTCATGATGTCTACTCCATCTGTCCTTTTTCATCATGTCGCTGTCCATCTTTCCTTGCTCATGATGTCTACCTATCTGTCCTTTTTCATCATGTCCGCGTCCATCTTTGCTTGTTATGATGTCCACAGCGATCCTTTGTATGTTACTTTCTCTTCAAGAGGCACATTCGTGTGTATCTTTCTCTTTCCTTTCCTTTCTCATGATATCATCATCTACCTTTCCATACTCATGATGACCACACGCATCTTTCCTTTTGCTATGGTTTTTTAATTCCACTTTCCCGTGCTTTTTTGTTTCCTTATCGATCTTTGCCCCCCCCCCCCCCCCCCCCCTCTTTTTTTTTTTTTTTTTTTTGGCCTCACCTATCTTTCCTTTTTCATGATGCCGTTATCAGGGCTGTCCACTGTGTATACTTGTTTCGATAGTTGTACGGCCAATTCAGGCTTGTCTACTTTTTTCATAGTTGTGGAGATACGTACATTGGCCACATTAGGGCTGTCTGCATTTCATAATGGTTTGGATAGATACATTCAGGCGTGATGTCCACATGTACCATAAGTTATGCGACAGATAACAATGACGATTTCAGATTGCATTTGTGGGGGTGGAGAGGGTGGAGCACGGGAAAGGAGGAGAATAGCACATTGAAGTGCGCAGTGAAAAATGACAATAGTTGATGTCGATCGGAACTTCATGACAATATTGATGTCGATCGGAACTTCATGACAATAGTTGATGTCGATCGGAACTTCATGACAATAGTTGATGTCGATCGGAACTTCATGACAATAGTTGATGTCGATCGGAACTTCATGACAATAGTTGATGTCGACGGAACTTCATGACAATAGTTGATGTCGATCGGAACTTCATGACAATAGTTGATGTCGACGGAACTTCATGACAATAGTTGATGTCGACCGGAACTTCATGACAATAGTTGATGTCGACCGGAACTTCATGACAATAGTTGATGTCATCGATTCATGGACAATTTCCATTGACAATAGTTGATGTCGATCGGAACTTCATGACAATAGTTGATGTCGATCGGAACTTCATGACAATAGTTGATGTCGATCGGAACTTCATGACAACTATTTGATGTCGATCGGAACTTCATGACAATAGTTGATGTCGATCGGAACTTCATGACAACATTTGATGTCGATCGGAACTTCATGACAACATTTGATGTCGATCGGAACTTCATGACAACATGTTGATGTCGATCGGAACTTCATGACAAAGTTGATGTCGATCGGAACTTCATGACAACAGTTGATGTCGATCGGAACTTCATGACAACAGTTGATGTCGATCGGAACTTCATGACAACAGTTGATGTCGATCGGAACTTCATGACAATAGTTGATGTCGATCGGAACTTCATGACAATAGTTGATGTCGATCGGAACTTCATGACAACAGTTGATGTCGATCGGAACTTCATGACAATAGTTGATGTCGATCGGAACTTCATGACAATAGTTGATGTCGATCGGAACTTCATGACATTTGATGTCATCGGAACTTCATGACATTTGATGTCGATCGGAACTTCATGACAACATTTGATGTCGATCGGAACTTCATGACAACATTTGATGTCGATCGGAACTTCATGACAACATTTGATGTCGATCGGAACTTCATGACAACATTGATGTCGATCGGAACTTCATGACAACAGTTGATGTCGATCGGAACTTCATGACAATGTTGATGTCGATCGGAACTTCATGACAATATTTGATGTCGATCGGAACTTCATGACATTTGATGTCGAATCGGAACTTCATGACACATTTGATGTCGAATCGGAACTTTCATGGATCAACATTTGACTTGTCGGATGCGGAATCCTTCAAACTCGCACTTGCATGTTTTCGTTGGAACCCTTCAATCACTTGCTGTTTTCGGTGCAGGATATCCCTTCATAACTCGCACCTTGCTGTTTTCGGTGTAGGATATCCCTTATAACTCGCACCTTGCTGTTTTCGGTGCAGGATATCCCTCATAACTACGCACCTTGCTGTTTTCGGTGTAGATATCCCTTCATAACGCGCACCTTGCTGTTTTCGGTGTAGGATATCCCTTCATAACTGCACCTTGCTGTTTTCGGTGTAGGATATCCCTTCATAACTCGCACCTTGCTGTTTTCGGTGTAGGATATCCCTTCATAACTCGCACCTTGCTGTTTTCGGTGTAGGATATCCCTTCATAACTCGCACCTTGCTGTTTTCGGTGTAGGATATCCCCTTCATAACTCGCACCTTGCTGTTTTCGGTGTAGGATATCCCTTCATAACTCGCACCTTGCTGTTTTCGGTGTTAGGATATCCCCTCATAACTCGCACCTTGCTGTTTTCGGTGTACGATATCCCTTCATAACTCACACCTTGCTGTTTTCGGTGCAGGATATCCCTTCATAACTCGCACCTTGCTGTTTTCGGTGTAGGATATCCCTTCATAACTCGCACCTTGCTGTTTTCGGTGTAGGATATCCCTTCATAACTCGCACCTTCTGGTTTTCGGTGTAGGATATCCCTTCATAACTCGCACCTTGCTGTTTTCGGTGTAGGATATCCCTTCATAACTCGCACCTTGCTGTTTTCGGTGCAGGATATCCCTTCATAACTCGCACCTTGCTGTTTTCGGTGTAGGATATCCCTTCATAACTCGCACCTTGCTGTTTTCGGTGTAGGATATCCCTTCATAACTCGCACCTTGCTGTTTTCGGTGTAGGATATCCCTTCATAACTCGCACCTTGCTGTTTTCGGTGCAGGATATCCCTTCATAACTCGCACCTTGCTGTTTTCGGTGTAGGATATCCCCTCATAACTCGCACCTTGCTGTTTTCGGTGCAGGATATCCCCTCATAACTCGCACCTTGCTGTTTTCGGTGTAGGATATCCCTTCATAACTCGCACCTTGCTGTTTTCGGTGCAGGATATCCCCTCATAACTCGCACCTTGCTGTTTTCGGTGTAGGATATCCCTTCATAACTCGCACCTTGCTGTTTTCGGTGTAGGATATCCCCTCATAACTCGCACCTTGCTGTTTTCGGTGTAGGATATCCCTTCATAACTCGCACCTTGTTGTTTTCGGTGTAGGATATCCCTTCATAACTCGCACCTTGCTGTTTTCGGTGCAGGATATCCCCTCATAACTCGCACCTTGCTGTTTTCGGTGTAGGATATCCCTCATAACTCGCACCTTGCTGTTTTCGGTGTAGGATATCCCTTCATAACTCGCACCTTGCTGTTTTCGGTGTAGGATATCCCTTCATAACTCGCACCTTGCTGTTTTCGGTGTAGGATATCCCTTCATAACTCTCACCTTGTTATTTTCGGTGTAGGATATCCCTTCATAACTCGCACCATGTTATTTTCGGTGTAGTATATCCGTTTATATCTGGCACCTTGTTATTTTCGGTGTAGGATATCCCTTCATAACTTGCACCATGTTATTTTCGGTGTAGGATATCCGTTCATAACTCGCACCTTGATATTTTCGGTGTAGGATATCCGTTCATAACTAACACCTTGTTATTTTCGGTGTAGGATATCCGTTTATATCTGGCACCTTGTTATTTTCGGTGTAGGATATCCGTTTATATCTGGCACCTTGTTATTTTCGGAGTAGGATATCCGTTCATATCTGGCACCATGTTATTTTAGGTGTAGGATATCTGTTCAAATCTGGCACCTTGTTATTTTCGGTGTAGGATATCCGTTCATATCTGGCACCATGTTATTTTCGGTGTAGGATATCTGTTCAAATCTGGCACCTTTATTATTTTCGGTATATGATATCCGTTCTTATCTGGCACCTTGTTATTTTCGATGTAGGATATCCGTTTATATTTGTCACCATGTTTTTTTCGGTGTAGGATATCCGTTCATATTTGGCATCATGTTATTTTCGGTGTAGGATGTCCGTTTATATCTGGCACCATGTTACTTTCGGTGTATGATGTCCATTCACATTTAGCACCATGTTACTCACTCTGTAAGGTGTAGGCTATCCATGCACACCTGGTACTGTTACTTTCTGCGTAACGTGTAGACTGTCCGTGCATACCTAGCACCATTTTGTTTCTCATACAGTGTGTAAGCTGGCATTCATAATACTTCGCTGTAGGACGTAGGATACCAGTGCACTCCTTGCAACTTGCTGTGTAATCCGTGATGTGTAGGATACCCATGCGCACTTGACATCATGTTACTTTCTCCGTAAGGCGTAGGATACCCGGTCACACCTGGCATTGTTACTTTCTCCGCAAGGCGTAGGATACCCGGTCCATGCCCGGCATTGTTACTTTCTCCGTAAGGTGTAGGATACCCGGTCCACACCTGGCACTGTCACTTTCTCCTTAAGGTGTAGGATACCCGGTCCACACCTGGCACTGTTACTTTCTCCGTAAGGTGTAGGATACCCGATCCACACCTGGCACTGTCACTTTCTCCTTAAGGTGTAGGATACCCGGTCCACACCTGGCATTGTTACTTTCTCTGTAAGGTGTTGAATACCCGAAGCACGCCTGACACTATGCTACTTTCGCTGTAAAGTGTAGGATACTCGGTGCTCGCTTGACACTATGTTACTTTCGCCGTTAAGTGTGGGGTACCCGATCTTCGCCTAACGCTATGTTGATTTCGCCGTTTAAGTGTAGGATACCTGGTGCACACCTGGCATTGTATTACCTTCGCCGTAAACTGTAGGACACCCGGTGTACACCTGGCATTGTATTACCTTCGCCGTAAACTGTACGACACCCGGTGTACACCTGGCATTGTATTACCTTCGCCGTAAACTGTAGGACATCCGGTGTACGCCTGGCATTGTGGTACCTACCCCGTAAGGTGTAAAACACCTTTGCACACCTGGCACCAGCAGCATGTCATCTCTGCGGCAGCTTTCGTCTTCCCCGTCAGCTTAGAACCTTGGAATACCTTGATGAAACAAAGAAAGAAACAAAATCCAGACCAGCTGTCTGCAATGTTGATTCAGTCACTGTCATTTTGTAGTCCAGCAGACCACCTGGAGCCATGTCAGTGCTGTCAGTGTCACCATGTAGAAGACAGAAAGTTCTGCCAGCACACACACACACACACACACACACACACACACACACACACACACACACACACACACACACCAGCTTGCACGCAGGCATACACACACACACACACACACACACACACACACACACACACAGCACACACAGCACACACACCACGCGCGCGCGCGCGCACACAGAGACCAACAGGAAAATGGAATACGTACATACAGTCACGTAATCCAATGCATGTTATTCAAGCTGGAGGATTGGCATCGTAGGACATATCAAACGAAGCCATGCTGAGTGTATCAGCCATCGGATCAGACCAAAAATAAAGATCAATTTTAACACTCGCTTGACGATTGCCGTTTCTCTGCCTTTGGGTTTGGGTGGTTTGGACTGCGGCTTCGGTTATTATTGTTGTTTTTTTTTCCAATCTGCTTTCCATAGTCTATGCCTTTCTTTTTTGTCTGTCTTTATCGGTGGATGTAATTCATAGCATTATTGCTCATTGAGATCGTCGGCTTCATGTCATGACAGTCACTGTATATGGAAGTAGAGAACTATTTTTTTTTATGTGCAAACTCTTTCATGATAAAACGTGGCAGTCAGCTGGGGGCACTAGGGGATGAAAAGCGGGGCTGCCTCTCTGTTTCTCATTCCTGCCGATCTGTGATCATGTTGTACACATTTCATGCACGCTCGAGGTTTTTCTTATACAACTTGTACTTTATTGGCCCTCCCTCGAAGTCGACTTTCCGTTTTTTCTCTCTCTTTGATTTGTATTTCCCCAATACCCCATAGCCCTTCCTTCCAATACCCAGCAGCCCCCCCTTCCAATACCCCGTAGCCCTCCCTTCCAGTACCCCGTAGCCCTCCCTTCCAATACCCCATAGCCCTCCCTTCCAATACCCTATAGCCCTTCCTTCCAATACCCCATAGCCCCGCTTCCAATACCCCTAGCCCTCCCTTCCAATACCCCATAGCCCTCCCTTCCAATACCCCATAGCCTCCCTTCCGATACCCCATAGCTCTCCCTTCCAGTACCCCATAGCCCTCGCTTCCAATACCCCGTAGCCCTCCCTTCCAATACCCCATAGCCCTCCATTCCAGTACCCCATAGCCCTCCCTTCCAATACCCCATAGCCCTCCCTTCCAATACCCTATAGCCCTTCCTTCCAATTCCCCATAGCCCTGCCTTCCAGTACACCATAGCCCACCCTTCCAATACCCCATAGCCCCCTTCCAATACCCCGTAGCCCTCCCTTCCAATACCCCATAGCCCTCCCTTCCAATACCCGGATAGCCCTCCCTTCCAATACCCGGTAGCCCTCCCTTCCAGTACCCGGTAGCCCTCCCTTCCAATACCCCGTAGCCCTCCCTTCCAATACCCCATAGCCCTCCCTTCCAATACCCCATAGCCCTCCCTTCCAATACCTCGTAGCCCTCCCTTCCAATACCCCGTAGCCCTCCCTTCCAATACCCCGTAGCCCTCCCTTCCAATACCCCATAGCCTTCCCTTCCAATACCCCATAGCCCTCCCAGTACCCCATAGCCTTCCCTTCCAATACCCCATAGCCCTCCCTTCCAATACCCCGTAGCCCTCCCTTCCAATTCCCCGTAGCCCTCCCTTCCAGTACCCCGTAGCCCTCCCTTAATACCCCGTAGCCCTCCCTTTAAATACCCCGTAGCCCTCCCTTTCCAATACCCGTAGCCCTCCCTTCCAATACCCGTAGCCCTCCCTTCCAATACCCCTAGCCCTCCTTTCCAATACCCCATAGCCCTCCCTTCCAATACCCCATAGCCCTCCCTTCCAATACCCCATAGCCCTCCCTTTCAATACCCCCCCCCCAGCCCTCCCTTCCCAATACCCTGTAGCCCTCCTCCAATACCCCCCAGCCCTCCCTTCCAATACCCCATAGCCCTCCCTCCCAATACCCCATAGCGCTCGCTTCCAATACCCCATAGCCCTCGCTTCCAATACCCCATAGCTCTGGCTTGCAATGCTTCATAGCCCTCCCTTCCAATACCTCATAGCCCTCGCTTCCAATACCCCATAGCCCTCGCTTCCAATACCCCATAGCCCTCGCTTCCAATACCCCATAGCCCTCGCTTCCAGTACTTCATAGCCCTTCCTTCCAATACCCCAGAGCGCTCGCTTCCAGTACCCCATAGCCCTCGCTTCCAATACTTCATAGGCCTCCCTTCCAATGCCCTATAGCCTTCCCTTCCAATACCCCATAGCCCTCCTTCCAATACCCCATAGCCCTCCCTTCCAATACCCCGTAGCCCACCCTTCTAATACCCCATAGCCTTCCCTTCCAATACCCCATAGCACTCCCTTCCAATACCCCGTAGCCTTCCCTTCCAATACCCCGTAGCCCTCCCTTCCAATACTCCGTAGCCTTCCCTTCCAATACCCCATAGCACTCCCTTCCGATACCCCGTAGCCTTCGCTTCCAATACCCCATAGCACTCCCTTCCAATACCCCGTAGCCTTCCCTTCCAATACCCCGTAGCCCCCTCCCTTTTACACTAAAAACATGTCACTTTTAAACCATCTATTTGTTGTTCTCTCTCATTTAAAACTGAACTTGCGATATGGAATGGGATGTAGAAGGACCTATAAAATGCACATGTTTATTACGCTTAGCAATGATGATGGACTTCAGAAGCTTGTGTGAAACGATCGTCTTTTTAGCTCCTTGTGTCATCACCTTGCAGCGCCTGATGACGGCCATAACCCTTTTTGTTACTGTCGCCAGCATTGGTTTCAGAACTGTCTGCCCCCCCCCCCCCTCCCCCGCCCTCTTCCCCCTCTTTCCCATTTGTTTCTTTCCCATTTTTCTTTCTTTCTTTCATAGGTCTGTTCCTTTTAGCATGTAAACAAGACAAGACGAAGATCAGATTGTCTCGATGGGTGAGCAATCTGGTTGACTATACTCTCGTTTCGACAAATCTGAAATCAGTGTTAGCGAACCGCAAAAAAAAAAAACAACAAAACAAAACAAACAAAAAAAAACAACGTGAACAAACGAATCTCAAGACAAAACACGACGCGTTTCGACCTGTTAGGTCTTCTTTAGGCAAGATACAAAACAATTATTACAACGAAAATGAACGAGCAATCACTTATGTTCAATCAGTTGTTTGAAGATAAGTGATTGAAGATAAGTGATTGCTCGTTCATTTTCGTTGTAATAATTGTTTTGTATCTTGCCTGAAGAAGACCTAAGAGGTCGAAACGCGTCGTGTTTTGTCTCGTGAATCATTTGTCCACGTTTTTTTTTTTTTTTTTTTTTTTTTTTCGGTTCGCTAACATCTATTTAGTATTTGTTTAGATTTCCGCCTGCAGTCATCTCACTTTGCAGCAAGATCTTGTTTCGACAGCTCTCTTCCCTGGCATTAGTCGCATCTTCCACGTCCAGCGCTGAAGAATCGGTTCTTTCTTTCCTATCTTTATGAAGAATCTGCCACCACTTAAATGCACTCTTTCGTCCAGTGCACACTGTACTAAATAACGGAAAATCTTTTTCTAGTCCTGAGTCCAGAACAGTGCTGTACGACGTGCTTTCGGATCCTCTGACCATACTTGTGTTGCCCCTGTCTCTTTTGTCCCCCGTCGCCGGTTGCACGTTGAACAGAATTCCAACCTCTCTCTCTTCTGTCGTTGAAGTCGCTTGGAGACCGGATTCCAGCGTGTCACTGAACCCTTCAGTCTGTCCGCACCTCTTCACCTTCGTTCTGCTGCAGACCTCCA
This sequence comes from Conus canariensis, assembly GCA_033310375.1. Lineage (NCBI taxonomy): Eukaryota > Metazoa > Mollusca > Gastropoda > Neogastropoda > Conidae > Conus > Conus canariensis. The sequence goes on along the minus strand of CM065736.1, from coordinate 17,405,653 downwards.
TATCTACAGACTCCCTTATTTTAGGCCAAAACCATGCGGACGACGTTCTTCTTTCTGACATCCATATGTTCAGACTTCCTTCTTTTGGGTCAAAATCATACGGCCAACGTTTTCTGTTCATACTAGGGTCCCTCCCTCAGTAGCCGGCTCCCTTTCTGTGTTCGCCAAGCAGACCTGACCACAAGTTTTACAGCTTTCCGAATTCTGTATCTTCCAAGAAGCGTTTGATCCTTACCCATCCCCCTGTTACTTAGTTTGTCTTCAGTTTGTCTTCTCTGACTGTTGGGCGTGGAGTGTGTGTTCTCTGACTGTTGGGCGTGGAGTGTGTGTTCTCTGACTGTTGGGCGTGGAGTGTGTGTTCTCTGAGTGTTGGGCGTGGAGTGTGTGTTCTCTGAGTGTTGGGCGTGGAGTGTGTGTTCTCTGAGTGTTGGGCGTGGAGTGTGTGTTCTCTGACTGTTGGGCGTGGAGTGTGTGTTCTCTGACTGTTGGGCGTGGAGTGTGTGTTCTCTGACTGTTGGGCGTGGAGTGTGTGTTCTCTGACTGTTGGGCGTGGAGTGTGTATTCTCTGAGTGTTGGGCATGGAGTGTGTATTCTCTGACTGTTGGGCATGGAGTGTGTGTTCTCTGAGTGTTGGGCGTGGAGTGTGTGTTCTCTGAGTGTTGGGCATGGAGTGTGTGTTCTCTGACTGTTGGGCGTGGAGTGTGTGTTCTCTAGTGTTGGGCGTGGAGTGTGTGTTCTCTGAGTGTTGGGCATGGAGTGTGTGTTCTCTGAGTGTTGGGCATGGAGTGTGTGTTCTCTGAGTGTTGGGCATGGAGTGTGTGTTCTCTGACTGTTGGGCGTGGAGTGTGTGTTCTCTGACTGTTGGGCGTGGAGTGTGCGTTCTCTGACTGTTGGGCATGGAGTGTGTGTTCTCTGACTGTTGGGCGTGGAGTGTGTGTTCTCTGTTGGGCGTGGAGTGTGTGTTCTCTGACTGTTGGGCATGGAGTGTGTGTTCTCTGAGTGTTGGGCGTGGAGTGTGTGTTCTCTGACTGTTGGGCGTGGAGTGTGTGTTCTCTGAGTGTTGGGCATGGAGTGTGTGTTCTCTGATTGTTGGGCATGGAGTGTGTGTTCTCTGACTGTTGGGCGTGGAGTGTGTGTTCTCTGTTGGGCATGGAGTGTGTGTTCTCTGACTGTTGGGCATGGAGTGTGTGTTCTCTGACTGTTGGGCGTGGAGTGTGTGTTCTCTGTTGGGCGTGGAGTGTGTGTTCTCTGACTGTTGGGCATGGAGTGTGTGTTCTCTGACTGTTGGGCGTGGAGTGTGTATTCTCTGACTGATGGGCGTGGAGTGTGTGTTCTCTGACTGCTGGGCGTGGAGTGTGTGTTCTCTGACTGCTGGGCGTGGAGTGTGTGTTCTCTCACTGTTGGGCGTGGAGTGTGTGTTCTCTGACTGTTGGGCGTGGAGTGTGTGTTCTCTGACTGTTGGGCGTGGAGTGTGTGTGTGTGTGTGTGTGTGTGTGTGTGTGTGTGTGTGTGCGCGCGCGCGCACAAACACACGCACACACACATACACACATGACGACCCCCCCCCCACAGACACACACACACATACACACACACTCAAACACACACACATACACACGCACGCACGCATACACGCGCGCGCACACACACATACACACACACACGAATACGCCGAGACAGAAACGAACTCACACACACACACACACACACACACAACACACACACACACACAGGGAGGGAGGGAGGGAGAGAGAGAGAGAGAGAGAGAGGAGAGAGAGTGAGTGAGTGACTGACTGACTGACTGACTGACTCAGCCAGACAGACAGAGACAGACAGGGAGAGAGAGACACAGAGGGACAGACAGAGAGACAGACAGACAGCGACGGAAGGATAGAGAGACAGGCAGACAGAGGAACGGACGGGGAGAGAGAGAGAGACTGACTGACTGACTGACTGACTGACTGACTCAGCCAGACAGACAGAGACAGACAGGGAGAGAGAGATATAGAGAGGGACAGACAGAGAGACAGACAGCGACGGAAGGATAGAGAGACAGGCAGACAGACGGACGGACGGAGAGAGAGAGAGAGAGAGAGAGAGGAGAGATTCTATTTCAGTCCTGTCATGGCCTTTTCCTCACTTATTCTCACGATCCATCTTCAAACCCGACTTCCTGCCCTTTGAGACAAGTTTCAACAATCAGCTCGCCTTGGCGGACGTCCGCCCGAACCCTCAGCACCGGGATCAACCCCATGCCTTCAAAACGGTGGTTCCAAGCGCCTTCCTTCCTGAATGCCCCCTCCCCCCTCCTTTCGACTTTCGACTGGGGTCAACAGAGGGTGCCATCTCCTTGGTTCTAGACAAAAGTGATCCTCCGCTAGCCAGTGAATGTCCTAGGTCTCAGGTTCTAAAAAAAAAAAAAAAAAAAAAAAAAGGGGGGGGGGGGGGGGAAGAAAAAAAAAAAAGGAAACAATTCCGCTACAGGGCCAATAACATAGTCAGAGGGGAGTCAGTACGGCTAAACACTCGTGAATGCCCTGTTACGTGGACTAAGAAAGTGAATGTTCTCGTCAAACAAAGGGCGATGGGGGTGGGGGAGAGAGGGAGGGGACTCCACTCTAACGGGGCCATTGGCGCAAGCAAGATGGTATTAAATATGCCTAATGACTTGTGAATGCTCAGTTAGTGGACTAAACACACATTAAGGTAATCATAGAATCAAGGAGGGGGGGGGGGGGGGGGGGGGTCTCCACAGCTAACAAGGCCAATGGCGTAGTCAGATGGTATTAAATACGCCTAATGACTCGCGAATGCCCTGTTGCGTGGACTATAAAAAGGTTACTGCTATCCTCAAATAAAGGGAGAAAAACTCCACATCTAGCAGGGCCAATGGCGCAGTCAGATGGTATTAAATACGCCTAATGACTCGTGAATGCTCTGTTGGGTGGACTAAAAATAGTTGAATTATAATCGATTAAGG
>CM065736.1:17362673-17400173 GCA_033310375.1 Conus canariensis | reverse complement strand
ACCTGCTTGACCGTCTCTACCATGTGCTTATTTTTCTCCTCGGTCATCTTGGTCATCCTGTGAGCCAATCTGCAGCACACCTCTTCCCTAGAACTCGCCTTGTACAGTGGAAACCCCATGGCAAAAGAAGATGCGTGCGGGAGGGGGGTGGGGGGTGGGGGGCAGAGCTCTTGTAGTATAAACTGTGTTCCGCTCTTCTTGCGATTTTGTGCTCGTAATTTTCTTTTGTTGTTTGTTTGTTTGTTTTTTCTCCATTTCCTCAGTGTCGTTTTTTTTTCTGCCTGTGTGGCTAAATCTTTAATGTGTGTTTTAAAAAATCTGCTTACCTCTGTAATTCGCCCCATAGGAATGCAGGGGAGAGAGAGAGGAGAGAGAGAGAGAGAGAGGAGAGGAGGAGGGGGGGGGGGGAGGCTTCCAGTGTAAATTGTGCCCCCTGTTTTCTAGAAATCCGGTGCTCGCAATTTCTTCTTTTGTGTCGCTCTCTTTCACTTTGCTTTCTTTTTAAATTTGGGTTTAATTTTTTTTTTCTGTCTGTACAGTTGCCAACCAATTTTCGGTTTGCGGTCTGTTCATCTTCCGATGGACTGGAAAGCATTTCATGTTAGGCGACTAGGTAGTTGAAGTTTAGCCAGTGGAACAGGCACTTGCTGTCCATTCTGCGGTACAGTTCACTAATGACGCATTTTGATGTACCTTTGTTGATTGGAATTATCTCAAAAGGGTTTTTTTTTTAATCAGTTTTGAAAGAAAAGTCGGGGCGAAATGATGAGAGAGGTTGGTACACTTGGTATGGCTTGTTTCATCCGAATGAGGGACTGCGGCGTGGAAATTAGTGTTTGGAATAAGTGTAACTGTAAACCGTAAGTGAATCTGAGTTTTCTCTTGATAGGAGTGACTATCGGTTTTGTCGTTTTGTGTTTTGCTTGTTTGTTTGCTTGTGTATTGTTTATTTATTTATTTTTTTTTTGGTGCGTGTTGACAGCCCTGGAAATATTCTCTGTGGTCTGCAGGAGCTGTGCTGAAACAGACATTGTCCGTGCGCATCTGCGATACTGTCATTTCAAACAGACATTGTCCGTGCCCATCTGCGATACTGTCATTTCAGACAGACATTGTCCCGTGGCCATCTGCGATACTGTCATTTCAGACAGACATTGTCCGTGCCCATCTGCGATACTGTCATTTCAAACAGACATTGTCCGTGGCCATCTGCGATACTGTCATTTCAAACAGACATTGTCCGTGCCCATCTGCGATACTGTCATTTCAACAGACATTGTCCGTGCCCATCTGCGATACTGTCATTTCAGACAGACATTGTCCGTGCCCATCTGCGATACTGTCATTTCAGACGACATTGTCCGTGCCCATCTGCGATACTGTCATTTCAAACAGACATTGTCCGTGCCCATCTGCGATACTGTCATTTCAGACAGACATTGTCCCGTGGCCATCTGCGATACTGTCATTTCAAACAGACATTGTCCGTGCCCATCTGCGATACTGTCATTTCAGACAGACATTGTCCGTGCCCATCTGCGATACTGTCATTTCAAACAGACATTGTCCGTGGCCATCTGCGATACTGTCATTTCAAACAGACATTGTCCGTGGCCATCTGCGATACTGTCATTTCAGACAGACATTGTCCCGTGCCGATCTGCGATATTGTCATTTCAGACAGACATTGTCCCGTGCCCATCTGCGATATTGTCATTTCAAACAGACATTGTCCGTGCCCATCTGCGATACTGTCATTTCAGACAGACATTGTCCGTGGCCCATCTGCGATACTGTCATTTCAAACAGACATTGTCCGTGGCCATCTGCGATACTGTCATTTCAAACAGACATTGTCCGTGGCCATCTGCATACTGTCATTTCAAACAGACATTGTCCGTGCCATCTGCGATACTGTCATTTCAAACAGACATTGTCCGTGCCCATCTGCGATACTGTCATTTCAGACAGACATTGTCCGTGCCGATCTGCGATACTGTCATTTCAAACAGACATTGTCCTTGCCCATCTGCGATACTGTCATTTCAAACAGACATTTCCGTGCCCATCTGCGATACTGTCATTTCAGACAGACATTGTCCCGTGGCCATCTGCGATACTGTCATTTCAAACAGACATTGTCCGTGCCCATCTGCGATACTGTCATTTCAAACAGACATTGTCCTGCCATCTGCGATACTGTCATTTCAAACAGACATTGTCCGTGCCCATCTGCGATACTGTCATTTCAGTTTTCTGGCTAATAATGCTTTCAGCTTGGAGTAATTCGTTTCTCTTCAAAACGCAGCATTCTTCGTTAAGTGATTGTGGAGCCGATATGCCAACACTTCGTCATTTTTCGCCACATATCCGGACGAGCACGGTCTGAAATCGACAGTATGCTGGCTGTTCCGTTTGTATCCAGCCATCCACAGTCCGATGTCTGGAGCTGTTGTTTAGCGTTTGTAAAAGACACTTTCCTCTCAAAACTGAAATTCATGAAACACGGGTGTGCGCGCGTGCACACACACACACACACACACCACACACACACACACACACACACACACACACACACACACCACACACATGCGCGCGCGCACCAACACACAACACACACACACACACACACACACACACACACACTCACACACACACACGCGCACGCGAACGCACTCATGTACGCACGCACACACGCACGCACGCACGACCCTCCCCCCCCCTCCCTCACACACACACACACGCACACCACGCACACCACACGCACACACACACACACACACACACACGCGCGCGCGCGGAGAGTTTCCTGACCGTTTTCTCGGTTCTACGTACCATGTGCTATGTTCACTCCCTGCGTGACATTTTTGCTTAAGGGGTTAGCATCCGTTTAGCTCCCTTGTACCACAGGTCAACAGACGGGCTGCCATAATAGTGCCCCCTGATTCATCGTTTCATTTCTGGAGGTAGTCAACACCGTACGTTTTTCTTTTCATTTTCAGTGACCACCTTTCTGCATCTGGTTGACTTGGCGTTTGTTTCTGAGTTTCTCAGGCTGTGTGCTGTTCACTTTTTCTGAATGTAACCAAGTGCAGCTCAGTGTTATTCCGTTGCCGTTACGTGAAACACATCGCTTGTGATACATACTACTCTTAGCATTCAGCAGATTTTCATTGCAGCGATTTTTTTTATGATACCGCTGGTGCTATTCAACAGTATTTCGTTGCTGAGACTTCTTGCGCGTCCGTCAAACTTGTATCAAACTGATTGAGTATAGACCTGGATAGAGAAACGACACCCGGACCACGTCGGGAGTGACGTCATATTCAGGTTGAGCGTCAACACTCACCAAGGTGGTAGGGCAGACAGGATAACCGCAACAGGAAGGCCGGTCGGGAGAGGGTGGGGGATGGAGAGGAAGAGAGGGACGGTAGAGGGTTTATGCAGCACTACACCAATACCACCATTACATCAATACAGGAAGCCGTATGTGAACTCGTGTTACAACGGCCTGGGTGCTTCATCCTGAGCGTACTGCTTCATGGGGAAGGGTGGGGGTAGGGTTCCTGACACAACTATGCTCAATCGCGTTGGTTAAACAAATCTCGGGTTTTTTTTTATCAATTATTTTGATCCATGCGAGTTTGGAGTCTTGGTCTTGATATTAACTGGCATTTTTTTTGTGTGCAAGAAATGTTTACAGCCCTGGTATGGTTTACGTCTGATCCACTCAAAATATTTCAAGTTAAACATATACCGTTTATTACTCTTTATAAACATCCCGCTTTTGCCACTATTCCCACTCACGTAGGATTTTCTGATGCTCATCACAACACTTTTTTTTAAAACTTGCTTTCCTGTGCTTCCCACTTGCATTCTTTCACACCAGAGTATTGTACTTCTCAGTCCAGTTTTCTCTCCTTTCACACCAGAGCATTGTACTCCTCTTTCTGTCCTTTCACACCAGAGTATTGTGCTTCTCAGTCCACTTTTCTCTCCCTTCCTTCCTTCCTTTCACACCAGAGTATTGTACTTCTCAGTCCAGTTTTCTCTCCTTTCACACCAGAGTATTGTACTTCTCAGTCCACTTTTCTCTCCTTTCACACCAGAGTATTATATTTCTCAGTCCAGTTTTCTCTCCTTTCACACCAGAGTATTGTACTTCTCAGTCCAGTGTTCTCTCCTTTCACACCAGAGTATTGTACTTCTCAGTCCACTTTTCTCTCCTTTCACACCAGAGTATTGTACTTCTCAGTCCAGTTTTCACCCCCTTCCCTCCTTTCACACCAGAGTATTGTACTTCTCAGTCCAGTTTTCACCCCCTTCCCTCCTTTCACACCAGAGTATTGTACTTCTCAGTCCAGTTTTTACCCCCTTCCCTCCTTTCACACCAGAGTATTGTACTTCTCAGTCCAGTTTTCACCCCCTTCCCTCCTTTCACACCAGAGTATTGTACTTCTCAGTCCAGTTTTCACCCCCTTCCCTCCTTTCACACCAGAGTATTGTACTTCTCAGTCCAGTTTTCACCCCCTTCCCTCCTTTCACACCAGAGTATTGTACTTCTCAGTCCAGTTTTCACCCCCTTCCCTCCTTTCACACCAGAGTATTGTACTTCTCAGTCCAGTTTTCTCTCCTTTCACACCAGAGTATTGTACTTCTCAGTCCAGTTTTCTCTCCTTTCACACCAGAGTATTGTACTTCTCAGTCCAGTTTTCTCTCCTTTCACACCAGAGTATTGTACTTCTCAGTCCAGTTTTCTCTCCACTCCCTCCTTTCACACCAGAGTATTGTACTTCTCAGTCCAGTTTTCTGTCCATTCCCTACTTCGCAGGTTCACTGCTTGATGTTCTCCAGAGACCCTTCACTTTATCGTTTAAACTTTTTTCTTGGGGGGGGGGGGGGGGGGGAGCAATGCCGAAAACATTAGACACACCGCCACCAGTCTCCACCTCCGCCCAGCTGTATTTTCTCCACTGTAATTGTCTTTTTTTTTCTTTCTTTTTTTTTTTTTTTTTTAGATATTTCATGGATTTGAACCTGAGGCCCTTCAGTTTTTCCTCCCTCCTTCTATTCTTTAGTCCTTCCATTCCTGCCCGTTCCCCCTGTTACACTTTAATCATGTCACCATATTCCCCATTCTCTTGTGTTATATCCGTTCTTTCCCCCTACACCTCCAGCCTTTGAAGTCCTGCAGTCTCTCCCTTCCCCCTCCCCTTCCCCTCCCCTTTTTATTCTTCTCTACCACACCCAGTTCCTTATGTACTTTACTGACCTGTTCTTCCGCATTGCTGTTCTTTCGGCAGTATTGAGCAGTAGGATGGGCGTACCATGTTCAACTCAATCCAGTTCTCTCCCTTCCCATCCCGCCCGTCATTCATCGTCCTTATGTTCCTCTCCCAGCCATCATTCGTGCTGTAAAGCTGTTGTCCTCCTCCAGAGCATCGTTCATCCGTTTTCACGTTGTCTTCTCACCTCCATTGATCTTCGTTCTACTTGTCCTCACTCGTTCCATCCCACATCCTTCTCACGTTCCCTTGTTGTCTCTCGGTTGTCCTTGTTCACGTTCTCTTCTTCTCATTAGTGTTGGTGTGTTCTGCCCCCGTCCTGCACGTAGCATTGTTATGTTCTCCTCGTCTCATCGTGCCAACCACTCACTAACGCGTTCCCGTCCTCTGATTCCGTCTCATTCTGTGCTGACTGTGTCCCCTACTACGTCCTCTGATTTCGTCTCATTCTGTGCTGATTGTGTCCCCTACTACGTCCTCTGATTTCGTCTCATTCTGTGCTGACTGTGTCCCCTACTACGTCCTCTGATTCCGTCTCATTCTGTGCTGGTTGTGTCCCCTACTACGTCCTCTGATTCGTCTCATTCTGTGCTGGCTGTGTCCCCTACTACGTCCTCTGATTCCGTCTCATTCTGTGCTGGCTGTGTCCCCTACTACGTCCTCTGATTCCGTCTCATTCTGTGCTGACTGTGTCCCCTACTACGTCCTCTGATTCCGTCTCATTCTGTGCTGGCTGTGTCCCCTACTACGTCCTCTGATTCCGTCTCATTCTGTGCTGGCTGTGTCCCCTACTACGTCCTCTGATTCCGTCTCATTCTGTGCTGGCTGTGTCCCCTACTACGTCCTCTGATTCCGTCTCATTCTGTGCTGGCTGTGTCCCTACTACGTCCTCTGATTCCGTCTCATTCTGTGCTGGCTGTGTCCCCTACTACGATGTGGCTGTTTGTTGTTATCCAGGCCATCATTCTCACTCTCTTCTCTTGCCTCCGCTTTTCTCGTGCGTCTGTCGTTCATCAGCGTCGCTCCACCCTTCCATCTATTGTTCATCTTTCCTGCGTTCTTCTCTTCCCCGCCAGTCCGACATTCATTATTCTCACAGCGTCCTCCCGTCCAGCATTCACCATTCTTGCATCTCCCTCCTGCCCCCCCCCCCCCTCCCGTCCAGCATTCACCATTCTTGCATCTTCCCTCCTGCCCCCCCCCCCCCCCCCCCCCCCCACTTTCCAGTTCCACCAGTCCAAAAGTCATAATTCTTGCCTTTTTCCTCAGTCCAGCATCCTCATTTTCACGTTTCCCCTAGTTCAACATGTATTGTCCTTACCTTTTCCCACACTCCCAACGTTGGTCATTCTCACGCCCCCCCCCCCTCCTCCTCCTCCCCCTCCAGTCCAGTCTTCATCATTTTCACCCACCCACCCTCCTTCTCCCTTCCTGCACACACCACACACACACACACACACACACACACACACACACACACACACACACACACACACCTCCCGTTCAACATTCACCATTCGCATGTTTTACCCAAGTCCATCGGATCATTCATCCTTCTCACCTTCACCTGCAGTCCAATTGTCGTCATTTCCCCCCCCCCCACCCTTCCCTCCCTCTCCCCCAGTTTATTATTCACCACCCTGGTGTTTCCCCGATTCACAATTTATTATTCTCACATTCCCCCTACTCAAATATTCATCGTCCTCACATTTTCCCCAGTTCAATATTCATCATTTTCAAGTTGTTCAACATTCGTCATCCTCACATTTCACCCCAGTCTAACATTCATCATTTTCACGTTTTCCCCTGTCTAACATTCATCGTTCTCATGTTTCCCCCCGTCCAGCATTCAGCATTCTCACGTTTTCCCCTGTCTAACATTCATCGTTCTCATCTTTCCCCCTGTATAACATTCAACATTCTCACCTTTTCCCCTGTCTGACATTCATGGTTCTCATGTTTCCCCCGTCCAGCATTCAACATTCTCACGTTTTCCCCTGTATAACATTCAACATTCTCATGTTTTCCCCGTCCAGCATTCAACATTCTCACGTTTTCCCCTGTATAACATTCAACATTCTCATGTTTTCCCCGTCCAGCATTCAACATTCTCATGTTTTCCCCGTCCAGCATTCAACATTCTCATGTTTTCCCCGTCCAGCATTCAACATTCTCATGTTTTCCCCTGTATAACATTCAACATTCTCACGTTTTCCCCTGTCTAACATTCAACATTCTCATGTTTCCCCCGTCCAGCATTCAACATTCTCACGTGTTCTGCCACTCCAAAATGTGTCGTTTTCACACTTCCTCCATCCACTAAGTTGATGTATTATTAGTCAGGCTTAACACACCAAGGTTATCTCTGCACTCATACACGCATATGCACACTTATGCTTCCACCAAACATTCACCTCTCTCTGGGAATGGGATGTCACGCATTCGTTCCTTTCCTAACACGACTGAGAACAAGAAATACAATTTCTATGCTACTTATAATTACGCATGGACAATCCAATCACATAAAGTGGAATAATCAAAACATAAAAGATCAGTACTTCCTAATCCCAGGTTATAATGAAATGGCTTCTTACCTGGCCAGGTTTCCACACACACACACACACACAACCACTTTCACCCCACACCACAGTTCTTGAACCCGTCACTTCAAGTTTTCTTCAGCACTGGGTGATGGTGACGTCCTTGGTTGACTGGCTCCAGGTTTCAGGACTGGGTCTTCGTGGTCATCTCTGGGAACTCGACGTAGAAATCGTCGTCTTCGTCTCTTTCACCCACCTCTGGGCGTCAAACTCAGTCGTTTTCTTTTTCAGCTTGTCTTTTACCCTAAGACCTTGCTGTCTCTTCTGTCTCCCAGACTACGTTTCCCCTCAGTCCTTCTCTGTCCTGCTAACTCTCCTCTCCTCTCTCTCCTCTGTCTCCTCTCTCTCCTCTCTGTTCTTCTCTCCCTCGTGGTGTTCTTCTCCTCCCCCCGTCACGTTGTTCTCCCTCAGTTTATATAGGGATGGGGACAAAAGGATTTCCCTTTGGGCCATGCCTTTGTCCGTGTTGCTTCTCCACTACCTTGTTCACAAGTACGCTGAATTCCCCTTTCGTTACATTCTTCCGCACATCAGCATTTACACACATTCCTACCTAATTGCTTAGGAAACAGCCACTTGGCACCAAATGGACATAGAAAATTCCCGCCGACTCCGGGAGCCACTTTAACACAGTAATTATCCTAGAGAGAGCTACGACAACAACGTCCACGAGCATTCAACCAGCCTGACAAAGCATCAACACAGTGCCCTACGGCAATACCATCTGAACAAGCCCAAGACTCCTGCCCTTCAAGGTCTGTTTATTAAGCAACCACAGCTGACTAAGTATTTAGCGCCTACTCGATGCTCCCAGGTCCTAGTGGTTACATTTCCCTCCCTTTCGCTATCGGGAAGGTTCGAACTCGGGAGGGTCCTCACGGCCTTAGGTGCCATCTGTCACATGACCACTTCAACCTCCTTGACACAGTTCGACCGTATGCGCTAGGTGAGGGCGTACTGCTAATCGGCACATTACCTATTTCTCTACCACATGCGGCATTCCTTTCCTCTAAAGCGCTTAAGGCCCTTTTTGAGAGGTTTCGCTCCCTTGACATCATTCCATCTCTCATTTGTTGTTGTCTGTTATTCATCACTCACGTTTTCTCCTTTCACACTTCACTATTCTTACGTTCCGTTTTTATCCCGTCCATTATGCGTTCTTCTTACGTTCCAGTTATCTCCTCCAAACTATTTTTGCATCATTTTCTCGTTCCTCTTCCATCCCACTTTCCTCTTCCTCTCCTCTGTCCATCGTTCATTCATCATTTTCTCTTTTCTTCCCATTCTCACATTATCTTCACGTCCCGTTCATCTTTCCTCATTCTCACGCTCCAGTCCCGTCAGTCCTTCAGTGTGTTCACATTCTCCTCCAGTCAGTCCTTCAGTGTGTTCACATTCTCCTCCAGTCAGTCCATCAGTGTGTTCACATTCTCCTCCAGTCAGTCCTTCAGTGTGTTCACATTCTCCTCCAGTCAGTCCTTCAGTGTGTTCACATTCTCCTCCAGTCAGTCCTTCAGTGTGTTCACATTCTCCTCCAGTCAGTCCTTCAGTGTGTTCACATTCTCCTCCAGTCAGTCCTTCAGTGTGTTCACATTCTCCTCCAGTCAGTCCGTCAGTGTGTTCACATTCTCCTCCAGTCAGTCCGTCAGTGTTTCACATTCTCCTCCAGTCAGTCCTTCAGTGTGTTCACATTCTCCTCCAGTCAGTCCTTCAGTGTGTTCACTTCTCCTCCAGTCAGTCCGTCATGTGTTCACATTCTCCTCCAGTCAGTCCTTCAGTGTGTTCACATTCTCCTCCAGTCAGTCCTTCAGTGTGTTCACATTCTCCTCCAGTCAGTCCTTCAGTGTGTTCACATTCTCCCCAGTCAGTCCTTGAGTGTGTTCACATTCTCCTCCAGTCAGTCCGTCAGTGTTTTCACATTCTCCTCCTGTCAGTCAGTCATTGTTTTCACGTTCCTCTGACATCAGTCATTCATCGCTTTCATGTTCTTCACCAGCGGTCATTCATCGTTTTCACGTTCTTCTTCGGTCATTCGTTCACCATTTTCAAGTTCTTCTCAGTAAGTCATTCATCGTTTTCACGTTCTTCTCGGTCATTCGTTCACCAGTAAGTCATTCGTTGTTTTCACGTTCTTCTTCGGTCATTCGTTCACCTTTACAAGTTTCTTCTCAGTAAGTCATTCGTTGTTTTCAAGTTCTTCTCCAATCGGCCATTCATCATTTTCCTGTTCTTGTCCAGTCAGTCACTTATCGTTTTAACACTCTTCTCCAGTCATTGACGTTCTTCTCCAGTCATGTACGTTCTTCTCCAGTCAGTCACCTATCGTTTTAACACTTCTCCAGTCATGTACGTTCTTCTCCAGTCATGTACGTTCTTCTCCAGTCAGTCACCTATCGTTTTAACACTCTTCTCCAGTCATGTACGTTCTTCTCCAGTCATGTACGTTCTTCTCCAGTCAGTCACCTATCGTTTTAACACTCTTCTCCAGTCATGTATTTCTTCTCAGTCATGTACGTTCTTCTCCAGTCAGTCACCTATCGTTTTAACACTCTTCTCCAGTCATGTACGTTCTTCTCCAGTCAGTCACTTATCGTTTTAACACTCTTCTCCAGTCATTGACGTTCTTCTCCAGTCAGTCACTTATCGTTTTAACACTCTTCTCCAGTCATGTACGATTCTTCTCCAGTCAGTCAGTCATGGTTTCCGTTCTTCTCCCGCCAGTCATTCATCATTTTCACGTTCTTCTCCAGTCCAGTCATTCATCATGTTCACGTTCTTCTCCCGCCAGTCATTCATCATTTTCACGTTCTTCTCCCGCCAGTCATTCATCATGTTCACGTTCTTCTCCCGCCAGTCATTCATCATTTTCACGTTCTTCTCCCGCCAGTCATTCATCATGTTCACGTTCTTCTCCCGCAGTCATTCATCATGTTCACGTTCTTCTCCCGCCAGTCATTCATCATGTTCACGTTCTTCTCCCGCCAGTCATTCGTCATGTTCACGTTCTTCTCCCGCCAGTCCTTCATCATGTTCACGTTCTTCTCCCGCCAGTCGTTCATCATGTTCACGTTCTTCTCCCGCCAGTCATTCATCATGTTCACGTTCTTCTCCCGCCAGTCATTCATCATGTTCACGTTCTTCTCCCGCCAGTCATTCATCATGTTCACGTTCTTCTCCCGCCAGTCATTCATCATTTTCACGTTCTTCTCCCGCCAGTCATTCGTCATTTTTACGTTCTTCTCCAGTCAGTCAGTCTTCATATTCACGCTCCTCTCCTGTCAATCATTGATCATGTTCATGTCATTCTCCCATGTGTCATCCAACATTTCAGTGAAATCATAGCAGCAGAGTTGTTGCTGAAACCAAAATTGTATTATTTCTTGATTTTCGTCATTCTGAAATATCTGAATCCAAAAATGTGTACAACGTGTGGAAAAATTAAAGAAATTAAGAATAACTATAAATCCTATCCTATCAAATTAAGAAGAATTGTTGTCATGAGATCTTTTGACAAAGCACAGGCACTCTCTGAGAACAGTTTATCATGAAGTCTCACTTCTGATATAAAAAATTGAAGACAGAAAGATGAGACTATATCTGTTAATCAAAGACCAAATTCATATATTACATACAAGGAATCAAAAGACAATTTGACGTCTTTCTTTTCGCGTAAAAGTGTTGTTGGTATTCTATTTGTTAAAAAAAAGAACACACCCAGAAGTCGTTTTGAAATGCCTCTGGGAAGAAATGTATAGTCCTAGTACATCAGGTGGGTTAAAAAAAAAAGGTTGATGCACAGAAGATAACAAGCTCGGAGAAAAATATTGAGTAGCAATATATTTTTTACGTCATGAAGTCCAATCAGTTCAAAATCATGTTGCAAGACTCTAGCAAATAGTAAGCGGCGATGTGCCAATGAGCTGCTTAACACTCTCTACCGGCTTCCAGTGAGGATACGCATGTGTGTGTGTGTGGTGTGTGTGTGTGTGTGTGTGTGTGTGTGTGTGTGTGTGTGTGTGTGGTGTGTGAGTATGTGAGTATGTGTGTGACTTACGTCTTGTGCGCGCGCGCGCATGGTTGAATATGTGTATGTGTACGTAAGCACGCGCGTTTGGCTGTATATGTGTGCAGGTGCGCGTGTGTGCGCGTGCGTGTGTGTGTTAGTGTAATATATGCGTTTTGCGTGCACGGGCACGTGGTTGTATATGTATATATTAGTGCATATGCGCGCGCATAGTTGTATATGTCAGTGCGTGCGCGCGCGCGCACAAGCATTTGCTTGCGCTTCTGTGTGTGTGTGTGTGTGTGTTTGTGTGTGACGTACGTCTTGTACGTGCGCATGGTTGAACATGTATATGTGTACGTAAGCGCGCGCGTATGGTTGTATATGCGTGCGGGCGTGCACACGCGTGCATGTATGCGTGCGTGTGTGTTTGTGTAATATGTGCGTTTTTCGTGCGTGCGCATGGTAGTATATGCATATATTAGTGTGTGTACGTGCGCATTTTTGTATATGTCCAAGCGTGCGTGCGCGCGCACGAGCATTTGTTTGCGCTTATGCGTGCGCGTATGTTTGTGGGTGTCCGCGCGCGTTGTGTGGTGTGTGTGTGAGTGTGTATGTGTGCACGCTTGCTTGTGTGTGCGTGCGCTCGTGTTTTGTGTGTGTATATTGAAGGGGGGGGGGGGCGGGGGGGGGGGGGGGGGGGATGGGCCGCATGAGTGGCATTTTCGCGCAACCATGTAAATTGATGTGTTGGTGGAGGAGCGACAGGGCAGGGGGGAAAAGATAGGATGAAGAGGTGTTGAGGAAGGGGGAGGGGGAGAGTATGTGTATGTACGTTTTCAAGTGAAATGAGTTTGTGTGGTTTTGACGAATTTTCACTGTTTTTGAATGACTTTACCCAACACGACTTAACCACATTTTTCTTCTTGTAGTTTAAAAAAAAATTTCTTTTTTTTCAATGTTGGGAATACGGCTTAACTTGGCGTTAGTCACGGTGCTCTATCTCTCTCTCTCTCTCTCTCTCTCTCTCTCTCTCTCTCTTCTCTCTCTCTCTGTACTTGTAACCTTTTATGTAGTGTTTATTGTTCAGCTTCATTGATGCTTTAATGTTTTATGGCATTGGCTGTGAAATTCATATAGCTTGCTTTTATTATTTTCAATTGTGTTATGAAAGAAAATACATTGTCGCATTTATCATTATACGCCTACAATAACAAATGACTTGCAAAACTGCTCTAAAATGTGACGATTGGTAGGATAAGCGAAGTTTTGTAACGACAATTTTTGAATCTGGAGAATCAGAATGTTTAAGAGTGGCCAAAGTCTAGTCATCTTTTCAGAATATCCATACCCTTCAACGTGTCATTGCAACTTCTACTGTGTGTGCTATTCCGACTTATGGCCTATCTAAGGTACCATCAAAAGACATGGATATGGTTTAATATTCAGACGATATTTCCATCTAGACAAATGCAGATCTAAGGAGATGAGGGTATCAAATCATGCACAAAGTGTTGGAGATCGATGAAACATGTACATGGAATGAAATGGGCTTGCCCATTCGGGAGAGAAAACACTAGTAACTAGATCACAACGGGGAGAATCCGACATCATTGCTACAACATGGAGTATTAGATGGCTAAACTTGAAAACGTTCACAAGACGAAGTTTTGGGATTCTCACTTGATCAGTAATTCCGTTTGCAATTTCATACTGAGAATTTGTGATAATGACGACAAGGAAAAGATCAAAAGATCATTACAGCAGTTGGTGCTTAACCATGAGATCAAGATACAAACAACAATAAACCTTTGTTACCACAGCCACCAGCCTCATCCCATCAAAACTGATTTATCGATAAGAAGTTTATTTATCATCCCCGTACAGTCTTTAGAATAAAATACAATTGACAGTAGAGCCATTGAATTAGCTCTTGGCAGTCCGAGACGTACAAATATGTTGAATTCATACCATAAAGCGGCTCTTTTAGAATAAGGTAGGTTGTCGAAAGCTAATGGTTTTCATTCAAAGTGTTTTTGTCTTGAATTTAAAAACAAAAAAAGTATTGTTAAAGTCTGGCAACAAGTATCAAAGATCTAGACTCGCGCTGTCTTTCCTCAGCCAGTTAGAAGTTAAACAGATGAACTTAACAAAAAATGCAATTTTGTTCTTCCATCTGTTTCATCAGGTCCAACAGTGCCTGTCATGCCTCACTGAGAGAACCAAGGGGTCAAATTTGATCATGATTTATTGCTCTGACTGCAGGTGAAAGCAGTAATATTTTATCATCTGACAACGCAAACGTTTATTTTTTGAGACCCAAGAACATATTAAAGCCGTGTATATAAATTGTCTATAAAACATTAACAGATGGCCAATCCAAGAATCACGCACACGTTCTGGATTAAAAAAAAATCATTTAAGAATACAATAATAATTTTGGCTTGGTATCACTAATATTCAACTTCCTTTTCCTAGGTCCGTGTGAAGTCACTGGGGCATCGCACTGAAGAACTGATCACCAGATTCCTTCGATTCTGTCGGTTGTGCTCCGTGGTCTTGGGCTGTACAGACGGTTTCCTTGTCCATTCTGCAATGCTGTCAGTCCTTTTTTTTTTTTTTTTTTTTGGGGGGGGGGGGGGGGGGGGGGGGGGGGGGGGCTTCTCCGTGGTCTCGCTCTTTCAACGCTTCCCTGGGTCATTATCTTAGCGGGGCCGTTGGATCTTCATGACAATGCCAACTTAGTTTCTCCGCTTTGCAGGTGTCAGCAGATCTTTGTATGGCCCGATGTGCTGTTTGATGGTCTGGTGCACTTGTTCAGTGGTGATATGATCAGTATGTCTGATTACAGTATATTGCAATGATATCTCATTTCTGTGATTGGGTTCTTTCTTCCAGATCCCTGTGTCGTCTGCATGTAAGAAAATGAAATATACCCGTGCATGTAGGAGCCAGATTTGTATTTCAGTGTCATGTCATGGTCTTTCTGTACAGGGTTCAGTCGCACAGAACTGATGTCTTTGCAGCTCTTGAGAGGATATCTGATTTGAATTCCACCATCGCTGAAATTAAATCCCAGCTATATGAACTGTTTAAGAGTTCCTGGCTGAAATAAATCCCAGATATATGAACTGTTTAACAGTTCCTAGCTTCTATCCACGGTTATATCGGTACTGAAGGTGGTGTTGTGGCAGGCCATTAGCTTGGTCTTCTCGGTGTTGATATCCGTACTATGTCTGATCGACGTTTCATTCAGAGTGTTAACAAGCCTAGTGAGTTCTGTTCATTGCCTGCTAAGCCGCCGAAGATATCAGCGAAGTAAAGGTTCGTGATAGAGATTCTTGCAGTGCTGATTGTGTTGACATGATCTTCAAGTGGATCAGTCATGATGCATTCCAGGACTATGTGGAAAAGTATTTGGAGAGTAAAGGGGCCCTGACCAATCGTAACTGATAAGTGGGACCACTTTCCAGTCGCGCCTTTTGTGAGTACTTCATAGGTCGCTTCGGCGTGTGCTTGCTGGATGTTGTTGGTTAACTCTGTCCCGAGATGCTTGCTGGATGTTGTTGGTTAACTCTGTCCCGAGATCAGATTTCTGTCCCGAGATCAGATTTCTTCAGAACGGTCTAAAGCACCTCTGGACAGACTCTGTCAAACGCCTCTTTGAAGTCTGTGAAGAGGTGATGGAGCTCCTTCTGGTGTTGCAGGTGTTTCTGGCGAAGGGTTAAAAGATCTGTTCTATACTAAAGCCTTTAAGACGACAGCGGTGTCAGTCTGCAACTGTCATCTGTTCAGAATGATTTCGAACATTGTTTTGCTTACATTGCTACTGCCTTTCCGCCATATTCAAGTGTTCTGCAGGGATGTTGTCAATGCTTGCAGCCTTGCCGTGTTTCAGCGACTTCACTGTTACAACGATTTCTTCGACAGAGTGCTGGGAAGTCATCTCCATTTGATGAATCCTGAACTGTTAGCACGCTTGGATCTCCTTTGCTCTGTTTCTTTTAGAGTTCAAAGCAAATTTCGTCTGTCTTCTTATGATGTTTTCTTTCTGTGTGCGACAGTCAACGTCTTTGTCCTGAGTGGTGCCGACTGTGATTTGCGTCGGTCAATATTCATAGATTTAAAGGCTTGTTTGTGTCGCTGTTGTCCAGGTGTTTCTCAGAGTGGTCACACTCTTATTTTCATCCCGTCTACGATTCCCCATCAGCATGCTCTTCTCTCTTTCCGTCCTTCATTCATTTTCATCACATTTCCACTCCTCATTCCTCCTCGTCATTCATCACACTTGCCTTCTTGTCTACCCCGTCTGCCATTCACAGTCACCTCGTTCTCCTGTTCTATCCCGTCTGCCATTCACAGTCACCACGTTCTCCTATTCTATCCCGTCTGTCGTTCACAGTCACCACGTTCTCCTATTCTATCCCGTCTGCCATTCACAGTCACCACGTTCTCCTTTCCTCATTCCGTCTGCCGTTCACAGTCACCACGTTCTCCTTTCCTCATTCCGTCCGTCATTTGTCGTGCTTAATGTTCAGCTGCTAATCATATGTCATTCTCGAGTTGGCTCAGTCACAATCTTTTTGTCCCGGGCCCATCATTCATTTATAGTTCTGGCATTCTCTTCTTCCCCTCCGGTCTGTGATTGATTCTTCTCCAGTCGTTGTTGTCGTCTCCTGTCGACCGTCATTGTTCATGACCACGTTCTCCTCTTTCTCTGCAGTCTGCCCTTCATCGGTTTTTTCGTTTTGCATGTCCGTTCCTGTCTGTCATTCACCATCTGATGTTCTGCTCGTGCCATCTTGTCTGTCATTCATTATTCCCGAGGTGTCTTCCCCTCAAGTCTCGTTTCTCCTCCTCCTCCCCTCCTCCCCCCCCCCCCCTCTCTTCATTATCATCACCATCATCATTATCATCACCATCATCTCTGTGTGTGTTTGTGTGTGTGTGTGTGTGTGTGTGTGTGTGTGTGTGTGTGATTGGATGGTGTGTGTTTTTGTGTGCATGTGTTTGGGGGGGGGGGGGGGGGTCTTTCCCTTTAAAAAATTTTTTATTTTATTTTATGGTGTTCTGAGAGAGAGAGAGAGAGAGAGAGAGAGAGAGAGAGAGAGAGAGAGAGAGAGAGATTGTTGATTTTCAGTACAGTTAAGATGTAATTTGCTTTATTGTTACAATTTCTGAATTTTTATTATGTTACTTAGAAATGTTAAATGTTTCCCTGTTAATTTTCCTTTATGATTTTTATGTCATTCAGATGTTATTTGTATTATTTTCGTTACCTCATTAATTCATTAAGGTTTTTCTTTTTAAAATGTCAGTACAACACTATGTTAATCTGACAGTAAATGGTTTCAGTCAGTCAGTCAGTGTGTGTGTGTGTGAGAGAGAGAGAGAGAGAGAGAGAGAGAGAGCGTGCGTGCGTGCGTACGCGTGCATGTATGTGTGCGTGCGTGCGTGTATGCACGCACGCACAGAGAGAGAGAGAGAGAGAGAGAGAGAGAGAGATTCAGAGAGAGAGAGAGAGTCAAGAATAAAGTAGGATGGAAAATTATTTTCAACTCGTATTTTAAAAACCATTTTTATGCTTATTTCACATATCATTTTACTTTATTTTATCCCGTCTCATTCTGTTTTCTTTTCATTTTCTATGATTTTATGCCTTTTTCTAGTTTATTTCATTAAAAGTTTACTTTTTGTACTCCCAGTTCTTAAAGAACAGGGAGTACTTTAGAATGGGAACGAAGAAATGCTGTCTGTCTGTCTGTGTGTCCGTGTGTCCGTGGTCAAAATGTGTTCCACTCGCTCGAGACAAAACTACTGGGCCGATCTTTCTGAAAATTTGTAGGTGTGTTCATTATGGGTCAAGGATGATGCCCGATGTTTTAGTTTACCGTTACAGCCGTTAATAACGGCTGTAACAGCCTGTAACGCTTTTTCTTCTTTATGGAATATCTCAGAAAGTACTTGGCCGATCTTTGTGAAAATTAGCAGGTGTGTTCATTATGGTCTCGATGATGTCCGATGTTTTAGTTTACCGTTATAGCCGTTACTAACGGCTGTAACAGCCTGTAACGCTTTTTCTTCTTTATAGAATATCTCAAAAGTATTGCCGATCTTTCGATTTTGTAGTATGTTCTTATGGGACACGATAATGCCTGATGTTTTAGTTACCGTTATACCGTTATAACGGCTGTAACGGCTGTACCGTTTTTCTTCTTTATAGAATATCTCAAAAAGTACTTGGCCGATCTTTTCTGCATTTGTAGTATGTTCATTATGGGCACGGATGATGTCCGATGTTTTAGTTTACCCGTTATAGCCGTTACTAACGGCTGTAACGGCCTGTAACGCTTTTTCTTCTTTATAGGAATATCTCAAAAGTACTTGGCCGATCTTTCTGCAAATTTGTAGGTATGTTCATTATGGGCCACGGATGATGCCCGATGTTTTAGTTTACCGTTACAGCCGTTACTAACGGCTGTAACGGCCTGTACCGCTTTTTCTTCTTTATGGAATATCTTAGAAAGCACTTGGCCGATCTTTCTGAGAATTTGTAGGTATGTTCATTATGGGTCACGGATGATGCCCGATGTTTTAGTTTACCATATATACCGTTACTAACGGCTTTAACGGCCTGTAACGCCTTTCCTTCTTCATGGAATATCTCAGAAAGTACTTGGCTGATCTTTGTTAACATTAGCAGGTATGTTCATTATGGGTCACGAATAATGCCCGATGTTTTTAGTTTACCGTTATAGCCGTTACTAACGGCCTGTAACGGTTTTTCTTCTTTATGGAATATCTCAGAAAGTACTTGGCCGATCTTTGTGAAAATTAGCAGGTGTGTTCATTATGGGTCACGGATGATGCCCGATGTTTTAGTTTACCGTTACAGCCATTACTAACGGCTGTAACGGCCTGTAACATTTTTTTTCTTTATGGAATATCTCGGAAAGTACTTGGCTGATCTTTGTGAACATTAGCACGTATGTTCATTATGGGTTACGGATGATGCCCGATGTTTTAGTTTACCGTTACAGCCGTTACAGCGTTACTAACGGCTGTAACGGCCTGTAACGCTTATTCTTCATGGAATATCTCAGAATGTACTTGGCCGATCTTTGAGCAAATTAGCATGTATGTTCATTATGGGTTACGGATGGTGCCTGATGTTTTAGTTTACCGTTATAGCCGTTACTAACGGCTGTAACAGCCTGTAACGGTTTTTCTTCTTTATGGAATATCTCAGAAAGTACTTGGCCGATCTTTCTGAAAATTTGTAGGTATGTTCATTATGGGTCACGGATGATGCCCGATGTTTATGTTTACCGTTATAGCCATTACCAATGGCCCATAATGGTTTTCTTCTTTATGGACAATCTCAGAAAGTTCTTGGCCGATCTTTCTGAAAATTTGTACGTATGTTCATGATAGGTCACAGACGATGGCCGATGTTTACCAGAATAGCCATTACTAACGGTTACACCAGTCCAAGACGGTTTTTCCTCTTTATGGAATATCTCGCGCGTTTTCAGGATAAACTGGGAGTACGTTTATATGCTTTGCATCTTGTTTTTCTCTTGTAATCCGTTATTACTGATCAGCCATTTGATTCAGATAACTACATGGATACACGCATTTACATAACCGAGTGTGCGCGCGTGCGCTCACACACACACACACACACACACACACACACACACACACACACACACACACACACACACACACGCGCGTGCATGCACATGCCCGAACGCAAACACATGCGCGCTAGCACGCGCATATATGTGCATACACGCACGCACGCACATGCACACACACACACACACACACACACACACACACACACCACACACACAATACACGCGCGCACGTACGCACGCACTCACTCTTTCTCTCTCTCGCACACACATGCACATAACAGCGCACACACACACACACACACACACACACACACACACACACACACACACACACACACACACACACACACTATCAGTCTGTCTTTAAAGTCGGCATTGAACATTTCCCTACATCCGGCTTTCTGATACAACCAGGCAGTTCAAATCCATAGCATGCAAGACTTCTTGTTATGAAAACAGTAAGTTACCAAGGAACATTTCCCTACATCCGGCTTTCTAATACAACCAGGCAGTTCCAATCCATACCGCGCAAGACTTCTTGTTATGAAAACGGTAAGTTACCAAGGAACATTTCATGTGTGTGTGTATGTGTGTGCGTGCTCGCGCGCATGCGTGTGTGTGTGTATGTATGTGTGTGTGCGTGTGTGTGTGTGTGTGTGTGTGTGTGTGTGTGTGTGAGGGAGAGAGTGGTACATTGTTCATTAGAAGAAAACAATTTTATCAAAATTTGCAAATTTTAGAAAAAAACAAGCGCTTACGCGCCGAAAGTTGCTGTTGTAGGCCAAGCGAACTGTACGCAATCGTACGTTCGCAACCAACGTTGCTGTTTAAAGAGACACAAGGAACTTGATACCAATTTAGTTCGGCAAAAATGTGTCTGATGTATAAGCGAACGGACAGTAAGACTGAGCTTTATATAATGCAATCCGACAAAGGAAAGTAACTGATTAAACTTTCATTACGTATATAGAACAGATAGCTTCTTACGTATGAATGCAATCACGCTTGGATGTATATATATATAGACAGATGGATGAGATACGTAGATAGGTATCTCCATCTCTCTCTCTCTCTCTCGTCTCTTCTTTAATTATATATTATATATTAGGGAGAGAGGAGAGAGAATATTTGTTACCTTCGTTTATCTATTAATCTAGTTTATCTAGTTTTGGTAGTTATGTAGTAACTCATTTGATTACCGTGTCTATTTCTCGATTTGTTTATTCATTTATGTATTATGTATAACTTTTTGATTACCTGTCTATTTCCTGATTTATTTTCATTTATGTACTTTTTGTACCTATTTGCGTGTGTTATGCCTGTGTGGTAATGACAGATTGCATGGAAATGCAGGTTTTGCTTTACATCTATATTTAAATATTTCACATTAAAATTAATGGACATATAGAGTTGCCATTACAAGTTGTTGTTTTTTCTCTCTCCCCCCCCCCCCCCCCCCCCCCCCCCGCGCCAACTCCCCACGCATCTCCAGCCGTGTTTGTCGACGAGTTTGTTTGACAATCGTTTATGTTCATTTTAATCTTTGTCACACTATTTGTGATTTTTCCCCCCTTTATTTTCCCCTTCACTTCTTCCTTTCTCTCGTACATTCATTTGTTTGTTTGTTCGTTCATTGTTTTGTTTTGTTTTGTTTTCGTGCGTTTGTTCGGTCGCTTGCTTACTCGTTCAGTCATTCAGTCGGTCAGTTGATCGTTCAGTCATTTGTTCGTAAATTTGTTCGGTCGGTCGCTCGTTCATTCATTCATTCGTTCACTCGGTCAATCGGTCGGTCAGACGTTCATTCGTCCGGTCGGTCGTTCAGTCGCTCATTCGTCCAGTCATCAGGTGGTTGCTCATTCATCATTCAGTCGGTCGTTCAGTCATTCCTTCTTTTAGTCGGTCATTCATTCAGTCGGTCGTTTAGTCATTTATTCGCTCAGTCATTTATTTGTTCTGTCGGCCGTTTAGTCATTCATTTGGTCAGTCGGCCGTTCAGTCATTCATGCGTTCAGTCGGTCGTTCAGTCATTCAGTCGGTCAATCGGTCGTTCAGACGTTCAATCGGTCGCTCAGACGTTCAGTTGGTCAATCGGTCTTTCAGACGTTCGGTCGGTCAATCGGTCGTTCAGACGTTCAATCGGTCGTTCAGACGTTCAGTCGGTCAATCGGTCGTTCAGTCATTCAGTCGGTCAATCGGTCGTTCAGACGTTCAGTCGGTCAATCGGTCATTCAGACGTTCAGTCGGTCAATCGGTCATTCAGACGTTCAGTCGGTCAATCGGTCGTTCAGTCATTCAGTCGGTCAATCGGTCGTTCAGACGTTCAGTCGGTCAATCGGTCGTTGAGACATTCAGTCGGTTAATCGGTCGGTCAATCGGTCGTTCAGACGTTCAGTCGGTCAATCGGTCGTTCAGTCATTCAGTCGGTCAATCGGTCGTTCAGTCGGTCAATCGGTCGTTCAGTCGGTCAATCGGTCGTTCAGGCGTTCGTTCATTCGTTCAGTTGGTCATTCAGTCATTCGTACATTTGTTCGATCGATCGCTCATTCAGTCGGTCATTCGCTCAGTCGATCGTTTAGCCATATATTCGTTCAGTCGGTCGGTCAGTCGTTCAGTCATTCATTCGTTTAGTCATCAGGCGGTTGCTCGTTCATCATTCATTCGGTCAGTCGGTCGTTCAGTCATTCTTCCTTTTAGTCGGTCGGTCATTCATTCATTCGGTCGTTTAGTCATTCATTCATTCAGTCAGTCATTTACTCGTTCTGTCGGTCGTTCAGTCATTCTTTCTTTCAGTCGGTCGTTCATTCATTCATTCTGTCAGTCGGTCGCTTTGTCATTCATTCGGTCAGTCAGTCATTTACTCGTTCTGTCGGTCATTCAGTCATGCATTCGGTCAGTCGGTCGTTCATTCATTCATTCGTTCTGTCGGTCGTTGATTCATTCAGCCAGTAGGTCATTCAGCCATTCATTCGTTCAGTCAGTTAATCGGTCGTTCAGTCGGTCAATCGGTCGTTCAGACGTTCATTCGTTCAGTCGGTCGTTCAGTCATTCAAACGTTCAGTCGGTCAATCGGTCGTTTATTCGTTCAGTCAGGCGTTCAGTCATTCGTTCATTCGTTCGACCGATCGCTCATTCAGTCAGTCATTCGCTCAGTCGATCGTTTAGTCATACATTCGTTCAGTCGGTCGGTCAGTCGTTCATTCATTCATTCGTTTAGTCATCAGGCGGTTGCGATCTCATCATTCAGTCGGTCGTTCAGTCAGTCAGTCGGTCGTTCAGTCATTCATTCTTTTAGTTAGGGTAGGGAAGGCGTGACATAGGGCACAATATAGGTGGAGGTAGGGTGGGGAAGCAGTGACATAGGGCATAATAGAGGAGGAGGTAGTGTGGGGAAGCTTGATTATGGTGGAGGTAGGATAGGGAAGGCGTGACATAGGGCACAATAGAGGTGAAGCTGGGTAGGGAAGGTGTGACATACGGCACAATATAGGTGGAGGTAGGGTAGGGCACAATTTAGGTGGAAGTAGGGTGGGGAAGGCGTGACATAGGGCACAGTAGAGGTGGAGGTAGGGTGGGGAAGGCGTGACATAGGGCACAGTAGAGGTGAATGTAGGGTAGGGAAGGCGTGACATAGGGCACAATAGAGGTGAAGGTAGGGTGGGGAAGGAGTGACATAGGGCACAATATAGGTGAAGGTAGGGTAGGGAAGGCGTGACATAGGGCACAATATAGGTGAAGGTAGGGTGGGGAAGGAGTGACATAGAGCACAATATAGATGGAGGTAGGGTAGGGAAGGAGTGACATAGGGCACAATATAGGTGGAGGTAGGGTAGGGAAGGCGTGACGTAGGGCACAATATAGGTGGAGGTAGGGTGGGGAAGGCGTGACATAGGGCACAATAGGTGGAGGTAGGGTAGGGAAGGCGTGACATAGGGCAAAATATAAATGGAGGTAGGGTAGGGAAGGTGTGACATAGGGCACAATATAAATGGAGGTAGGGTAGGGAAGGCCTGACATAGGGCACAATATAGGTGGAGGTAGGGTAGGAAAGGCATGACATAGAGCACAATATAGGTGGAGGTAGGGTAAGGAAGGCGTGACATAGGGCACAATACGGGTGGAGGTAGGGTAGGGAAGGCGTGACATAGGGCAAAATACAGGTGAAGGTAGGGTGGGGAAGGTGTGACGTAGGGCACAATACAGGTGAAGGTAGAGTAGGCAAGGCGTGACATAGGGCACAATATATGTGGAGGTAGGGTAGGGAAGGCGTGACATAGGGCACAATATAGATGGAAGTAAGGTAGGGAAGGCGTGGCATAGGGCACAAAATAGCTGGAGGTAGGGTAGGGAAGGCGTGACATAGGGCACAATATAGGTGGAGGTAGGGTAAGGAAGGCGTGACATAGGGCACAATATAGGTGGAGGTAGGATAAGGAAGGCGTGACATAGGGTGGATAGGACGTGACATAGGGCACAATAAGGTGATAGGTAGGAGGGTACAGGAATTAGGTGAGTAGGGAAGGCGTGACATAGGGCACAATATAGGTGGAGGTAGGGTAGGAAGGCGTGACATAGGGCACAATATAGGTGAGAGGTAGGGTAGGGAAGGCGTGACATAGGCACAATATAGGGGAGGTAGGGTGGGAAGGCGTGACATAGGGCACAATATAGGTAGGAGGTATAAGGGTAGGGAAAGGCGTGACATAGGCACAATATAGGGTGGAGGTAGGGTAGGAGCGTGACATAGGGCAATAAGGTGGAGGTAGGTGGAAGCTTGGATTATGGTGGAGTAGGGTAGGGAAGGCGTGACATAGGGCACAATATGTGGAGGTAGGTGGAAGCGTAGGCAAATAGAGAGAGGGTGCATGGGCACAATTAGGTGGAATGGTGGGGAGGCGTGACAAGGGCACAATATAGGTGGAGGTAGGGTAGGGAAGGCGTGACATAGGCACAATAAGGTGGTAGGTAGGTGAAGGCGGACATGGGCACAATTAGGTGAGGTAGGGTAGGAAGGTGCACATAGGGCACAACATAGGTGGAGTAGGTAAGGTGCTAGGCACAATTGGTGGAGTAGGGTGGGGAAGGCGTGACATAGGCACAATAAGGTGAGTAGGTAGGGAAGGCGTGACATAGGCACAATATAGTGAAGGTAGGGAGGGAAGGCTGACATAGGCACAATAAGGTGGAGGTAGGTGGGAAGCGTGACATAGGGCACAATACAGGGGGTACGGTAGGGAGGCGTGACATAGGGCACAATTCAGGTGAAGGTAGGGTAGGAAGGCGTGACATAGGGCACAATATAGGTGAGTAGGGTAGGCAAGGCGTGACATAGGGCACAATAAGGTGGAGTAGGGTGGAAGGCGTGACATGGCACAATATAGGTGGAGGTAGGGTGGAAGCGTGACATAGGCACAATATAGGTGGAGGTAGGGTAGGAGGGGCATAGGGCAAAAAGGGAGGTGAGGAAGGCGTGAATAGGGCACAATAAGTGGAGGTGGGTAGGAAGGCGTGCATGGGCACAATAAGGTGAGGTAGAGTAGGAAGGTGACATGGCACAATAAGGTGGAGTAGGGTGGGAAGGCGTGAATAGGGCACATAAGGTGAGTAGGGGAGGGACATGGCACAATATAGGTGGAGGTGGGTGGGAAGGCGTGAATAGGGCACAATAAGGTGGAGTAGGGTGGGAAGGCGTGACTGGGCACAATAATGGAGGTAGGGAAGGAGCGACATAGGGCACAATAGAGGGGTAGGTGGGAAGGCGTGACATAGGGCACAATATGTTGAGGTAGGGGGGGGCTGAAGGACAAGGTGGGTGGTGGGAAGCGTGACATAGGGCACAATAGGGAGTAGGGTGGGAAGCGTGACATAGGGCACATAGGTGAGGTAGGGTGGGAAGGCGTGACATGGGCACAATAAGGTGAGGTAGGGTAGAAGGCTGTATGGGCACAATAAGGTGGAATTAGGGAGTGAGGGTGACATGGGCACAATAGGGGAGGTAGGGTGGGAAGGCTGACATAGGCAAATATAGGGGTAGTAGGGCTAGGGTACGGAAGGCGGTAGGAGCAAAACAGTGAAGTAGTGGAAGGCGTGACATGGCAATATAGGTGGTAGGGTAGGGAAGTGAATAGGCACAATAGGTGAAGGTGGGGGGAAGCGTGAATAGGGGACAATATAGGTGGAGGTGGGTAGGAAGGCGTGACATAGGCACAACAGTGGAGGTGGGTAGGAAGCGGACATAGGGCACAATATAGTGGAGAGGGTAGGGAAGGCGTGACATGGGGCACTATAGGGAGAAGGATGAAGCGGACATAGGGCAATAGGTGGAGTGTTGGAAGGCGTGACTAGGCACAATATAGGTGAGGTAGGTGGAAGGCTGCTGGCACAATTAGGGGAGTAGGGTGGGAAGGTGACATGGGCACAATATAGTGAGGTAGGGAGGAGCTGACATAGGGCACATAATAGGTAGGGTGGAAAGGCGTGACAGCACATAAGGTGGGTAGGTAGGGAAGGTGACATAGGGCACAATAAGGGAAGTAGGTAGGGAAGGCGTGACAAGGCACAATATAGTGGAGGTAGGTGGAAGGCGTGACATAGGCACAATAAGGTGGATTGAAGGTAATGGGACAATAGGAATTGTGTAGGAGCTGACAAGCAATAAGGTGGAGTAGGGTGGGGAAGGCGTGACATAGGGCACAATAAGGTGGAGGAGGTGGGGAAGCGTGACATAGGGACAATATAGGTGGAGGAGGAAGGGAAGGGTGACATAGGGCACAATAAGGTGGAGGAGGATGGGAAGGCGTGACATGGGCACAATATAGGTGGAGGAAGGAGGGGAAGGGACAGGGAGGTGACATAGGGCAAATATAGGTGGAGGTAGGTGGGGAAGGCGTGACATAGGGCAACAATATAGGTGGAGGTAGGGGGGAAGCTGACATAGGGCACAATATAGGATGGAGGTAGGTAGGGAAGGCAGTGACATAGGGCACAATATTAGTGTGAGGTAGGGTGGGAGGCGTGACATAGGGCAAAATGGAGGTGGAGGTAGGGTAGGGAATGCGTGACATAGGGCAAGTATAGAAGGATAGGTAGGGTAGGGAAGGCGTGACATAGTGCACAGTAAGGTGGAGGTAGGGTAAGGAAGGCGTGACATAGGGCACAATAGTGGATGGTTGAGGGTGAGGATAGGGCACAAATTAGGTGGAAGGTAGGTGGAGAAGGCGTGACATAGGACAAATATAGTGGAGGTAGGGTAGGGAAGTCGTGGATATAGGGCACATGTAGGTGGAGGAGGTTAGGGCAAATATAGGTGGGAAGTGTAAGAAGGCGTGACATAGGGAACAATATAGGTGAGGTAGGATGGGGAAGGGCGTGACATAGGGCACAATGTAGGTGGGAGGTAGGTGAGGGTAGAGGCGTGCATAGGGCACAATATAGGAGAGGTAGGGTGGGGAAGGCGTGACATAGGGCAGAATATAGGTGGAGGTAGGGTAGGGAAGGCGTGACATAGGGCACAATATAGGTGGAGGTAGGGTAGGGAAGGCGTGACATAGGGCACAATATAGGTGGAGGTAGGGCAGGGAAGGCGTGATATGGGGCACAATAGAGGTGAAGCTACGGTAGGGAAGACGTGATATAGGGCACAATATAGGTGGAGGCAGGGTAGGGTAGGCCTGACATAGGGCACAATGTAGATGGAGGTATGATATGGAAGGCGTGACATGGAGCACAATATAGGTGGAGGTAGGGTAAAGGAGGCGTGACATAGGGCACAATATATGTGGAGGTAGGGTGGGGAAGGCCTGACATAGGGTACAATTGAGGTGGAGGTAGGGTAGGGAAGGTGTGACATATGTCACAATATAGGTGGAGGTAGGGTAGGGAAGGCGTGACATAGGGCACAATATAGGTGGAGGTATGGTGGGGAAGGCGTGACATAGGGCACAATGGAGGTGGAGGTAGGGTGGTGAAGGCGTGATATAGGTGGATGTAGGGTAGGGAATGCAGCGAACGCAGTTTTGGGGCTCCACGTGGTTAGGGGTTGGGAGCAAGGATTTCAGATCATAATTGGGGAAAGGGGGAGGGTGCATCAATTTCATGGCATGACATGGGTGGGACGGGAGAGTGGGGGGGGGGGGGGGGATTCAGCGCTTGACATGGATGGGTAGCAAAAGGGTGTGGGAAGCTGATTTCAGGGCATGACATGGATTTGGGTATTAAGGTATTGGGTATTATTTTAGAGCATGACATAGATGGGGTAGGATATGGAGTATGCAGTGCGTGATAGGGGTGGGTGTACAGGGTGCACAGCTTTCAGCAACACTCGAAATGGATGGATATGGAGAAGGAGTGGATGGGGGCGTGTGCATGCACATGGGTGTGCAAAATGGGGTTGAGGGAGCGTGTATGCAGGGCGTGACATGGGTAGATGTACAGGGTGGAGGTAGCATGGATGCATCATGTGACATGGATGGGCGAACGTGCGTGGGGGGGGGGGGGGGGGAGGGGGGGGGGGGGAGGCACGTACGTAGGGCTTAATGGATATGAACATACGTGGGAGGGGCATGGGGAGGAGAGAATGCAGGGCATAAAGTGGGCGGGGGGGGGGGGGGGGGGGGAGGGGGGGGGGGGGAGGGGGAATCGTGCAATGCAGGGTATGTTATGGGTACTGGCTGTCGTGGATGATGTGTGACACGGAAGGGGCGTCACGGATGCAGTGTATGGACGTGGGTGGCATGGTATGGAGGATGGCGGATCAGTGCATGTGATGGCGGTCGTGGATGATGCAGGGCTGTGATGGGTGGGGGGATGCAGGGCGTGGCATGGGTGGGGGGATGCTAGTGGGCAGTGGCATGGGTGGGGGGATGTGGGCGGTGGCATGGGTGGGGGGGATGCGGGCAGGGCAGGTGGCAAGGGGGGGGATGCAGGGCGTGGCATGTGGGGGGCAGTGGGGATGCAGGGCGTGGCATGGGTGGGGGGATGAGGCGTGGCAGGATGGGTGGGGGGATTGCAGGGCATGGCATAGGGTGGGGGGATGCAGGGCGTGGCATGGGTGGGGGGTTTCAGGGCGTGGCATAGGTGGGGGGATGCAGGGCGTGGATGCAGGGCGTGGCATAGGTGGGGGGATGCAGGGGTGGCATGGGGTGGGTGCGGGCTGTGAGGTGCAGGGCGTGGCATATGGGGGTGCGGGTGCAGTGGATGCAGGGCGTGGATGGTGGGTGGGATGCAGGTGGTGGTGGGGATGCAGGGGTGGCATGGGTGGGGGGATGCAGGGCGTGGCAGGGGGGATGCAGGCGTGGCATAGGTGGGGGATGCAGGGTGTGCATGGGTGGGGGGATGCAGGGGTGATGAGGTGGGGGGATGAGGGGTGGTGGCGTGGATGGGGGGGATGCAGGGCGTGGCATGGTGATGGGGGGGGATGCAGGGCGTGGCATAGTGGGGGGGGGGTGTGGGGATGGCATGGCGGTGCGGGCGTGCATGGGTGTGTGGGGGATGCAGGGGTGGCATGTGGGGGGGGATGCAGGGCGTAGATGCAGGGCGTGGCATAGGTGGGGGGATGCAGGGTGTGCAAGGGGAGTGGGGGGGGGGTGGGGGGGGATGCAGGGGTAGATGCAGGGCGTGGCATGGGTGGGGGGATGGGCAGGGCGTGGCGGGTGAGGGGTTGGGGGGGAGATGCAGGGCGTGGCATGGGTGGGGGGATGCAGGGCGTGGCATAGGTGGGGGGATGCAGGGCGTGGATGTGGCAGGGATGCGGGGTGCATGGTGGGCTGGGGGGGGGGGTGAGAGGTGGTGATGGGGGAATGCAGGGTGTGGCATGGGTGGGGGGAGGGATGCAGGGCGTGGCATGGTGGGGGGATGCAGGGCGTGGCATAGGTGGGGGGATGCAGGCGTGGCATAGGGGGGGATGCAGGGCGTGGCATAGGTGGGGGATCAGGGGATGCAGGGGGTGCAGGGCGTGGCATAGGTGGGGGGGAATGCAGGCGTGGCATGAGGTGGGGGGATGCAGGGCGTGAGGGGGGGATGCAGGGCGTGGCATGGTGGGGGGGGGATTGGCAGGCGTGGCATGGGGGGGGGGTGCAGAGCGTGGCATAGATGGGGGAATGCAGGGTGTGGCAAGGGTGGGGGATGCAGGGCGTAGATGCAGGGCGTGGCATAGGTGGGGGGGGGGGGGGGGGGGAGTGCAGAGCGTGGCATAGATGGGGGGATGCAGGCTTGTGCATGGGGGGGATGCAGGGCTGATGCAGCGGCAGGTGGGGGATGCAGGGCGGTGATGGGGGGGGGAGGGCGTGGCATGGGGGGGGGTGGGGGGGCATGGGGTGGGGGGATGATGCAGGGCGAGTGGAGGTGGAGGGGATGCAGGGCGTGGCATGGTGGGGGGGATGCAGGGCGTGAGGCATGGCAGGGGGATGCAGGGTGGGCATAGGTGGGGGATGCAGGGCGTAGATGCAGGGCGTGGCATGTGTGTGTGGGGGGGAGGGCGGGGTGACGTGGCAAGTGGGGATCAGGCGTGGATGAGGAGGGCGTGGCATGGGGGGGGGGATGCAGGGTGTGGCAGAGTGGGGGGATGCAGGGCGTGTGCAGGTGTGGGGGGATGCAGGGCGTGGCATGGGGGGGGGATGCAGGGCGTGGCATAGGTGGGGGGGGGTGGCATGGGGGGGATGCAGGGCGTGGCATGGTGGGGGGATGCAGGGCGTGATAGTGATGCAGGGCGTGGCATAGGTGGGGGGTGGGGGTGGCAGGCGTGGAGGATGCAGGGGTAGATGCAGGGCGTGGCATGGTGGGGGGATGCAGGGCGTAGATGCAGGGCGTGGCAGTGGGTGGGGGGGGGGGGGGGTGAAGGGCGTGGCATGGGTGGGGGGATGCAGGGCGTAGATGCAGGGCGTGGCATAGGTGGGGGTTGCAGGGCGTGGCATTGGTGGGGGGATGCAGGGCGTAGATGCAGGGCGTGGCATAGGTGGGGGGATGCAGGGCGTAGATGCAGGGCGTGGCATGGGTGGGGAGGATACAGGGCGTAGATGCAGGACGTCGCATGGGTGGTGGGATGCAGAGCGTAGATGCAGGGCGTAGATGCAGGGCGTGGCATGGGTGGGGGGATGCAGGGCGTAGATGCAGGGCGGAGATTCAGGGCGTGGCATAGGTGGGGGGATGCAGGGCGTAGATGCAGGGCGTGTCATGGGTGGGGATGATGCAGGGCGTAGATGCAGGACGTGGCATGGGTGGTGGGATGCAGAGCGTAGATGCAGGGCGTAGATGCAGGGCGTGGCATGGGTGGGGGGATGCAGGACGTAGATGCAGGGCGTAGGTGCAGGGCGTGGCATGGGTGGGGATGATGCAGGGCGTAGATGCAGGGCGTGGCATGGGTGGGGGGTTTCAGGGCATAGATGCAGGGCGGAGATGCAGGGCGTGGCATGGGGGGGGGATGCAGGGCGTAGGTGCAGGGCGTGGCATGGGTGGGGATGATGCAGGGCGTAGATGCAGGATGTGGCATGGGTGGTTGGATGCAGAGCGTAGATGCAGGGCATAGATGCAGGGCGTGGCATGGGTGGGGGGATGCAGGCCGTAGATGCAGGGCGGAGATTCAGGGTGTGGCATAGGTGGGGGGATGCAGGGCGTAGATGCAGGGTGTGGCATGGGTGGTGGGATGCAGGGCGTAGATGCAGGGCGTGGCATGGGTGGGGGTTTCAGGGTATAGATGCAGGGCGTAGATGCAGGGCGTGGCATGGGTGGGGGTTTCAGGGCATAGATGCAGGGCGGAGATGCAGGGCGTGGCATGGGTGGGGGATGCAGGGCGTAGATGCAGGGCGTAGGTGCAGGGCGTGGCATGGGTGGGGGGATGCAGGGCGTAGGTGCAGGGCGTAGGTGCAGGGCGTGGCATGGGTGGGGGGATGCAGGGCGTGGTATAGGTGGGGGGATGCAGGGCGTGGCATGGGTGGGGGATGCAGGGCGTGGCATGGGTGAGGGGATGCAGGGCGTGGCATGGGTGAGGGGATGCAGGGCGTGGCATAGGTGGGGGGATGCAGGGCGTAGATGCAGGGCGTGGCATAGGTGGGGGGATGCAGGGCGTGGCATGGGTGGGGATGCAGGGCGTGGCATAGGTGGGGGATGCAGGGCGTGGCATGGGTGAGGGGATGCAGGGCGTGGCATGGGTGGCGGGATGCAGGGAGTGGCATAGGTGGGGGGATGCAGGGCGTGGCATAGGTGGGGGGATGCAGGGCGTGGCATAGGTGGGGGGATGCAGGGCGTGGCATGGGTGAGGGGATGCAGGGCGTGGCATGGGTGGGGGAATGCAGTGGGTGGCATAGGTGGGGGGATGCAGGGCGTGGCATGGGTGGGGGGATGCAGGGCGTGGCATGGGTGGGGGGATGCAGGGCGTGGCATGGGTGGGGGGATGCAGGGCGTGGCATGGGTGGGGGGATGCAGGGCGTGGCATGGGTGGGGGTGTGGCTGCAGGATAAGAGATAGGTAGGAGTGCAGTGAGTGCAGATTTGGGGGCTTCACACGGATGAAGGTAGGAGGCACGGATTTCAGATCATGACACAGGTTGTGGTACAGGGAAAGGGGCAGGGGAATGCGTAAATTTCAGGGCGTGACATGGGTTGGACTACAGGGGGGTTGGGGTACGGGGGGTAGGTCAGCACCTTTCACGGATGGGGTAGCAAAAGGGTGGGAAAGGCTGATTTCAGGGTGTGACATGGTTATGGGTACGGGGGGGGGGGGGGGGGGGGGGGGGGGAGCGCGGAATTTAGAGCATGGTGTTGTTGGGGGTAGGGTAGGGAGGATGCAGGGCGTGACAGGGGTGGGTGTACAGGACACACAGATTTCAGGGCGTGACATGGGTGAGGGAACCGTAAATGAAGATTTCAGGGACTGACGTGGGCGTGTGGGGGGCGTGGATGCAAGGTGTGACACAGGTGGGCGTACGTGGGAAGAGGGGGCACGAGTGATGGGCGTGGTCTGGGTGGGCGTACGTGGGCTGTTCTAACAGCCTCGTTTTCATTCAACGCCTGCCTAACTTGCACTGAAGAGTGGAGAGATCGAAGCAGAGTACCAAATTCGTTTATTTTCGTTGTCTTATTTATTTGTGTCTTGCCTGAAGAAGACCTAAGAGGTCGAAACGCGTCGTGTTTTGTCTTGTGACTCGTTTGTCCACGTTTCTCTTGGCGGTTCGCTAACATTTATTTAAGATTAATCTAGTTTCGTAATAGGTCTAAACTTTATCAACACGCTCTCGACGACAGCCTATCGTAAAGGAAAAATATGAAGGTGATTATTAGTAAGTTTTATTTAAATGAAGATCTCTCATGAGGTACGGGGAATAAGAAAATGTTTTGTTTTTTAAACGTTGTCAACATTCATTAACCATCACCAAGGTGAGCTATTTCGTCATTTGTTTACAAACCAGACAAACTGACATTATCGGATTCACGATAGATCCAAAATGGATGCTCACTAGCCTTGGTTTGAAGGTAAATAATTTGTCGATTTGTAGATCGGCTTAATCTGGCATATTACTTTTCATTGTCTGTTTCATTTTTCTAATACCAACTCTCGAAAGAGGTGAACTTGCATTTTCCAGGGATTTCTGGTGGCAACTATAACCTTGTGCTTTGGTACTGAGGACCTATGGTTTTGCGTTCTCTGATGGCGGTTTGGGTGCTAGGGGAGTGCAGTCCCTGGTGAGTGGGATCTGTTTATGCAGTGTGCATTGGTATTGGGGTGTCGTGCCATAGTCACCAGAATTGTTGGCTTGGTGTTCACGGTGGTACTGACAGTTCGTATTTATATGTTTGTTGTTCGGTTGGCGTAGGATTGAGTGTCATCAGGAGCGGACATTTCACAGTCGGGGAGAGTGCGACATGTCAATGACATTTGTGGTCAAAGGGAAGCAACCTCACATATTAGTTCCCAGAGTTGGCAACCAGACACAAGGGTGTTATTTCCCTTCCGGAAGTGACCCGGTTTGTTTTTCAACTTTCGAATTTGGTCTAGTTAGGGCTCTTCGTTCTAGCCTTCAGTAGTTTATAACTGGTTTATTAGAGATATTGATAGTAATAACGAATAATAGAGTAGTGTAGGGCTGTGAGTAAAGAGTAAGTACAAAATATTTCAAACCTAAAAAGAAGCTACCGTTCTGGATGAGAGTTGCTAGCGATTGGCTCCTTCAAGAGAATTACATAACCGATGCCAGACGCGTCTCCTGCAGTTTGGCGCGAGTCAGAAGGCTCCTGATCCCCCCTCAGATCAAGACGCACCATCATATCCCAGTCTGTCTGCTGCCTCCAGGTTGGTGTTGAAATGACTTTTATTTTGGGTTAAGATGTGTTGAATAGTTTAGGGGGTTGTTTTGGAACCAGCCAATGTTGAGGAAAATAGTGCCAGAATGATCAGGGTTAAGAGCGTTCCCGGCCTAGAAATTCGCCCGGACATGATGTATTCCTTTTGTGTGGTAATTTTTTATTTACTTTTTTTGTGTGTGTGTACATTTGTCCTTGTCATAATGAACTGGAGCCTACTAAGAAGCTGGATTTTTTTTGTGTTTGTGTTGCCTTGGGTAAGGCTACAGTTTTCCTTGGTTTTGGGCTCTGGTATGTGTGGTGGAAACAGACATTCAAACCGGGCCAGGCTAAGGATAATCCCTGGGAAAATTGCTACGACAACGCTTTGAGATGGACCAAATGATCTTTTTTTATGTTGGGCTGTTGAGAAGGTTGGGTGCGACTTGTTGGTTGCATGGCCTTGTGAAAAGGCCAGATTACCTCCCTTCCACTATTGGTCTACTGACTGATCTAAAAGAATTATTTGCCTGATATTCTGTTTTGTTTATTTTGTTTTAGTTTCCTTTAGGTTTGATTTTGAATGGTTTATTCTATTTCTCTTCTTCAGTGAGTTTATTTTTCTTCTTCCTTTCATTATTTTTTTCATTATGGGATACTGTATGAGAGAAAGTGTGTGTAGATTGTTAGAGAAAGTGTATGTATATTTTTAGATGAAAACATTTGATTTTGGTTTTGTCTTGCTTGTTCACTGGGGTTTATCGTGGGGGTTGTTATGTCTGTTCCTACTGTGTTTCTTTTCCATTTTATCTCCAAGGAGCTAGATCAGTCCCTAGTTGTGGGATCAGGAGACTGAGACTAGGTGACCCCTTCCTTTCATATTTTCTCTTAACTTGGTGGAAACCTTGAAATGGGGTAAAGCCTGTCTGGGGTTGAGGATGCACGGTTCTTGAGGTCCTTAGCTAAATGTGTGTTGGACACTGCCAAATAACAGGGCAAGTCCATGCAACAGAAGAAGTTCACAGCTGGACTGTTGTAGTCTTTAAACTGTAAGAGTTGAGACGTCACAGTCTGTGGTGGGAAGTGCTAAAGCCTCTAAAGGATAGGCACGCCAATGCTTCTTAGGGAAGTTGGCTGTGTTTATAGTGTTATGTACACGTCCGTACCAATATTTCTTTACGTAAGGTGAGACAGGCACGCCAATACTTCTTAGGGAAGTTGGCTGTGTTTATAGTGTTATGTACACGTCCGTACCAATATTTCTTTACGTAAGGTGAGAAATAACCTGGTATAAGCGGCTAGTGCAGTGATGTGAAACCCATTAGTGTGGTTTGAGTTCAAGATCCACATACGGCCTTAAGTTCCTACCCTTCTATGACATCAATTTGTAAATAAACCAGTGTCTTTTTCCCTTGTCACTTTTATTCTTTAAGGGTATTTCCTGTTATGTATTTTGTTCATGTGTATCACTTATGTTAGTATTCCTTTTTCTTTTCACTTTTATTCTTTAAGGGTATTTCCTGTTATGTATTTTTTTCATATGGTTCACTTATGTTATTATTTTGATGAATGTTATCATGATCCTAATACTACTATTAGAAAGCTAAGAATTTTTTTTTCTTTTGTTTCAGATAGCTCGGTGGGTTTTTTTTTTAGGTAGGGAATTTTCTGAGGGGAACATTTGAAATTAATTGGGCAAACATCATATTCAACTCTCTCTCTCTCTCTCTCTCTCTCTCTCTCTCTCTCTCTCTCTCTCTCTCTCTCTGTGCGTTATCAATATTTTGACGAATGTTTAGTCATCTGTGTTTTTAACATGTCATGGTATATGGATCCTCACTTTAGAAGGGGCTGTGGCCTATACTCCATGAATCATTTTTTCCATTTTCATTACACACACACACACACACACACACACACACACACACACACACACCTGGTGGACTCATCTCTTTATCTGTTGAATGACGGCAGAATAACGCGCATCCCCGACAATCCTAAACACAAACCAAGCGCTATAGATCTAACGTTTGTCTCTCCAGATCTAGCAACTATATGTGATTGGAATACCCTTGATGACACATTGAACAGCGATCACATACCTATAATCATCAATTTTGAAAGCGCAAGATCTGAACCAACTGATCAGACTCGAGAAAAAGTTCCAAAATTTAACTATAAGCTCGCCAACTGGAATACGTTTTCAGAATTATTAAGAACGTTTCAAATAAACTGTGATGACGTTACCACTCAAAATGTTGACAAGCTATATTATCTCTTTCAAAACGCTTTGCTGTCTGCCGCAAATCAATCAATTCCAAGGATAAAATCTATGGTTTCTAAAAAACATTTGGGCAATGTCTGGTGGAATGAAGCTTGTGAGGAGGCAAAAAAGGAGAAAAAGTTAAAGTTAAAAGCATACAAACGAAATAAGTGCGCTGAAAATCTTCTTGAGAAAAAGAAAGCAAAAAATAAATTGAATAGAATCAGAGCACAGGCAAAGCGACAATACTGGTCATCTTTTTGCAAACATGAGGTATCCAATTTCAAAGACTTGCAAAAAGTATGGAAAAAATTAAAAACAATGAAAAATGGAATCAAACTTCCACAATACTCTATCAAACTCGGTAAGTCTAATTTCCCCTCAAATTCTGATAAAGCTGAAGCTTTTGTTGACATGTTTGCCAAAAACAGCAGCATGAATAGTTTGACAGCAAAAAATAGATCATATCGGGAACAAGAGGGTAAGCATTATATAAGTAGTAGTAAAGACCCTGGGAATAACCACTACCTAAATGCCCCTATAACACTACAAGAAGTTCAAGAATGTCTTAGTAAATTAGGCAGCAAGAAAACTTCAGTCGGCCAAGATGGTATTTCGAATGAAATGCTACGCCACCTACCAGCAAACGCTGTGCAGTTTCTCCATCTATTTTTTCAAAAATGTTGGAATGATGGTAAAATACCTCAGTTATGGAAACATTCCATTATCGTTCCAATTTATAAACATGGAAAATCTCGCACTGATATAAACAGTTACCGTCCAATTGCCTTAACATCCCATACCTGTAAATTAATGGAACGAATCGTACTAAATAGATTATCTTATTACTGTAATAAGCATGATGTCATACCGATTAACCAAGCTGGATTTCAAACTGGCAGATCCACAGTAGAACACCTAGTCAAACTTACAACTCAAGTGAAACAACAATTTGCAAGACGAAAGAACATACTAGCTACATTCTTTGACGTAAAAAAAAGCTTATGATCAAGTATGGCATATAGTAGACTATTATACAAATTAAATAATGTTGGAATTAACGGTAACATGTATAATTATGTTCAAGAATTCTTAGAAAATAGATCAATTCAAACAAGAATAGAACATACTTATTCAAATCCGAGAACATTGCAAATGGGACTGCCACAAGGTTCAGCGATATCTCCTATCTTATTCAATATTTTAATGGCAGATTTACCAAAAGGCTTATCGAAAGGCACAGAGTTAGCTCAGTTTGCCGATGATATATGCCTATGGATGAGAGTAACCATGAAACGAATAACCTCTTCGAGGTCGCTGAACTACATAAAAGCTTTATACCAGCGAGAACTCAATAAAATAAATGTAATTTTACAAGAAAATGGGCTTGCACTTTCATTAGAAAAAACACATATAATGCTTTTCAATCCAGGGTATGA
>CM065736.1:17345173-17352673 GCA_033310375.1 Conus canariensis | reverse complement strand
TGGCCTCCAACGGATTTAGATTCAGCTCCCCAAAATCATGTTAGATCAACAAAAAAGCGTAATATATAACACAGAACAAGGTACCCCTAAATATCGCCTGGACTAACAAGCAGGTGTGACGTATTTCTGTGTTCTGACACTGGGTTGACACGCGTCACGCTTACCATGTTCCGTTGATTAGCATTCATCCAGCTGCTACTTTTTAAAGAAACAATGTCTCCATTTAAAGCAAGTTGACACTTGTCATGAAGAGTCACCTCCGGAAAACACACACACACACACAAGAATCCAACGCAGTGACAATCTAAACGTATGTCGTAGTGCAAAAAGCAATTGTATCTCAATAATGATTCCAGCATGATTAGTTATTATAATTTTTGTGTATTCGTTGGGTATCAACAGAGTGTCGATCTAACAAGAATTAGGATTAGTTTAGAAGAAAAATTTTTCAAAGATCTTGATTAGATTTTAACGCATTTTGGTCTGTTCTTTTTTTGTTCTTCTGTTTCTTTCTTTCTTGAATTTATTCTTGATTCTTTTATTGTGAATTTTTAAAGTAAAATATACTTTCATCACTTGGACTTTTGTTTTTATGGTGCAAAAACCATCAAAGAAGACTGATCAAATAGACATTTTTATTGTTTTTTTTTTTTTTTTTTTTTTTTTTTTAAAGCAGTTCAATTATAATTTTTGTACACAAAGTGTAAAATAAATAGGCTATGGTTGAAAAAAGTCTTGTATTGGTGTGATATAAACTCTCTCTCCCTGTCTCTGTCTGTCTGTCACTGTCTGTCTGTCTGTCTGTCTCTCTCTCTCTCTCTCTCTCCTCTCTCCCTCCCTCCCTCCCTTCCCCCTCGCTCTCTCCCACTACATTGTGTCTCTTTCTCTCTCTCTTTCTCTGTCCTTGTCCCTGTCTCTGTCTCTCTTTCTTTCTTGTTTTCTTTCTGTCTGTCTGTTTATTTCTCTCTCCCTGCCTCTGCCTCTGTCTTCGTCTGTTTCTAGGTTAGGTAAACAAGAATCAGTGTTTTAAGATGTCGCAGAGAGAGAAAGAGACAGACAGACAGATTGACAGACAGACAGAAACAGACAGACAGACAGAGAGAGAGAGAATTGGGGTGGGGGGCATTCTGGGATGGAAATATATTTGTCCTCAGGGGGGGGCATAATAGATATGGGGGAAACATTTTAGATTGTCCCCCAGGGGGACGTGTCAGCCTACCCAACATGCCCCCCGGGGGACATTCTAGCATACCCAACATGTCCCCCGGGGGACATTCTGGTATACAGAAACGTCCCCCGGGGGGCATTCTGGGATACTGAAAAGTCCCCCGGGGGGCATTCTGGGATACTGAAACGTCCCCCGGGGTGGGGGGGGGGGGCATTCTGGGATGGGGGGCAATGTGGGGTGTTACACCGGTACCTTGAGAAACAAAGAACAGGAACCTGGGAAATAGCTAGGCATGGAGGAGGGGAAGGAAAGAGAGTGGGATGTCAGTAGGTTGGAGAGGGAAAGGGGGTTGGGGGGTGGGGGTGGGGCTGTTGAGGAGAGAGCTTGTACCACCCTTGGAGGCATGCGCTGTGTTGACGCCCGTACCCATCGTCAACACAGCGCAGGCCTCCAAGGGTGGTACAGGACTGCTCTAAAGGCAGGTGAAGACAGTGCTTCTCTGGGTCCTCCCCAGCACCTTCGGGTGTTTCTTTTTCTTTTTTTCCTCCGAGAAGGGAGGGAGGGAAAAGTGGAGGGTGGGTTGTATGGTGTCCGGTTTGGGTCAAAAGAGAAGTGATTCGCGGATGTCGAAGGGGGTGAGATGAAGGGGAGTCCTGGAGGAGGCAGAAAAGTGAGGGGCGGAGGGATTGGGTGGAGGCGGGTGGGGAGGGGATGGGGTGGGGGCAGGGTGGGGATGGGGTGGGGGCGAAAATGCAGAGCCTTTTTTCTGGCGTTAACTCCCTGCCACTGCAAGGTTCTCGTGCGCGAGATGACCCGACTTTCCATAAATATGACGACGAAGACCATTACCAAGCTGTGTGTGTGTGTGTGTGTGTGTGTGTGTGTGTGTGTGTGTGTGTGTTGTTTCCAAGTTTCTTTTTGCCACAGCGCCTAATTCTCAGGTCTCCCACAGAAAAAAGGTGTGTGTGTGTGTGTGTGGTGGGGGGGGGGGGGGGGGGGGGGGGGGGGGGGGGGAGTATGGGGGGATGCATCATATGCATGTATGATGCTATGCTGACGTTATATTCTCTTTTGTTTGTTTTTTCTTTCTTTCTTTATCATTCTATTTATTTATCTTTATATTTATTGATTCATTCATTCATCTATCTATCTATCTATGTTTGGCTTGTTTTATTACCTAATTTTTGATTGTTGCTGTTGCTATATAGATAGATATAGATATATACATCTATCTATCTATCTATCTAAATCAAACATGTAAGTTATTTCTGCCCAACATTTCGGTACTGGTGAGGGTTAGAATATTGTTTGTCAAGCTTTCACACCACGCACGCACGCACGCACGCACGCACGCACGCGCGCGCGCGCGCGCACGCACACACACACACACACACACACACACCACACACACACACACACACGCACATTCTTCACTTTTTTTTGTGTGCATTTTATTGCAGGTTTGAAGCCTCAAAAGCTAAGCAGTCATAAAAACAAACAACGACGACGACAACAACAACAACAATAACAACAACAACAACAACAATAACAACAACAATCCCACTGTCAGATTCCAAACAGAAGAAATTCACCATAAGCAAA
This sequence comes from Conus canariensis, assembly GCA_033310375.1. Taxonomy (NCBI): domain Eukaryota; kingdom Metazoa; phylum Mollusca; class Gastropoda; order Neogastropoda; family Conidae; genus Conus; species Conus canariensis. The sequence continues at coordinate 17,349,903 of CM065736.1, read as the reverse complement.
AGTCAGACCACAAAAACTAAACAAAACAAAAATAAAACAAAACAAAAAACAAACACAAAAAAATAAACAAAGAGAATAAAAAAGAAAAGAACAGGGAAAAAAAAAAGCAGCAATCGATAAAAGCAGATGATAACATGGTAGCCAAGCTATCGACATCTTGCAGCATGTAAACTTAGGCAGTGCGTGGAACGCTAGCATTCTCCTCAATCTATCGTCAGAGGGTTTTTTCTTTTCTTCTTTTTTTGTCCTCCAACCTTCAATTTTTTTTCTCACTTTCCTGTCTCTTTTCTCTTTTTCATTCTTTCTTTCTTTCTGTCTTTGTTCTTTCTTTCTTTCTGTCTTTCTTTCTTTTTCTTTCTCTTCTTTTCTTTTTTTTTTTTTGAGCCGTGGAGTCTCCTTCCTACTATTTTCCCCCACCTGCCATCACTTTTATTTTCTTTCTGAAAATGACTCACACTTACCATGCATAGTTTCTGTTTTTTTTTTAATAGATGACATTCTCTTGCTGATTAATCGAATAATTGGAGCATACAGGTGCCCAGAAAGAAGACAATGCGCAAAGTGAGTTATGCCAGCAGACAGCATTTCTGTATGTCTCGCCCATAAACATTTACTACAGAAGTAAAAGGAAGAATACAATTAGGAAACATCGAAGAAAAAAGTATATCAAGTAAAATACAGCTTTAACTAACTAGTCAGCATGAAACTTTCACAGTGCAATACAATACCACACAGTATAGTACAATCCAGTCAAACAAATCGAATCCAATCCAATACAACACAGTACAGTACAATCCAATCCAATCCAATACAACAGTACAGAACAATCCAGTCCAACACAGTATAGTACAATCCAGTCGTATCCTTCTTCTTCTTCTGCATACGCAAGCTGTGATACTCCTGCGGACACTCCCTGTATAGACAGGCAAGGATTAATCCCATCTACCCAACAAAGGGAGTGGAGTTTTGTGCGTATGACCGTTTTTTACCCCGCCATTAAGGCAGCCATACGCCATCTTCGGGGAAGGTGCATGCTATGTGTGACGTGTCATCCATACCAACGGCCAAAGTGGCCTTCTCTTCCGAAAGTTGGTGATGGGATTTTACGTGTGTGCAAGATGTTATGCGTGCGTTCACACACGGAACCTCGGTTTATAGTCTCATTCGGAGGACTGTATGGGAAATGGAGTCTGAACCAATGTTAACTCTGAGGGAAAAATCCCCAATCGTATCCCATCCAATACAAAGAGAACTGCTAGGTGTAGTACTCCTTCGATATACTTGACCTGTACCTCGACAGGCCCTGACCCACACATTCACATATATGGCTGGTTCGACCCCGAGGTGACTTCAGCTTTAAATATCCTCACTGTGAACCTGACCTTAAGCACACAACTGTCTTTCTTTTTTGTAAGCATGTTGCTTAATTCCATGTCCATTTCAGTGTCCTATATTAACCCAGATCTTGATATGATGTTGGTATAGACCGAAACTGATCTCAAACTTAAACTGACACTCATCCTATTCTTAATCAAAAGCAGACTTAACGCTGCCTTTTTCTAAGTCAATTTAAAAAAATTTATATTTTTAATCAGTATAATACTTAATTTTCCGTCCTCGTTTTCTTCTTTTCATCGTTAAACAATGAACAGTCTTAATGAGAATCACTGTCAGCAATTCAGGATCATAATTGTTTTTACTCATTTTCCAGTAAATTTGTATGCTGACTCCGTTTCTTTTCAAAGTCAATATATCTCATTTCAAGATTGTGAGTATAATTTTCGTTTTGGTATCTCAGTCTTACTTCTTTCAGGAATGTTTGCAATGAGGGTCTTGTTTTGCTCATTCTGCATTTATATACATAGAACTTTCCCAATGAAATAATAAGGTAAAAAAACTTCATCTGTTTTTGTGTTGTCTTCAGTGCTAAGGAGAATCAGTTCGATGTTAAATGACTGCCTGGGACAAACTGCGCATTTTTCTCTGAAGATTAGTTGTAGCTCTATCCAAAAAGAACGAGAAAAGTCACAGTTATAAAAAAAAAAATGTGTTGCACTGTGTCGTTTTTCTGGTTACAAAAATTGCACATGTCACTGTGAACTATCTCCTTTTCCTTAAGATGGTATTTGTCACTAAAATCCTGTAACATATTTTAATTTGAAGCCATTTTCGTTTTATTTCCGATATTCTTTTCACTTTTTTTTAAGACTTTTTCCCCAGCCAGCTGGTATAGTTAGTTTTTCTTCCCAATGTACAAAAGGTTTGATATTAAGAATCTCTATATCGTTAAATAGGATATCATATCTTTTAGATTCTCTACATACAGAGATGATCGAACGTATTGCCTTTGTACAAGAGTCACCAACATTGTCGTTAATGACAATTCGTCTTGTTCTTTTGTGTATTTTAATTGCTTGTAAACAACTCATATATTCTAAGAAATTTACTTTAGTATCAATCTTGTGTGAGAAAGCTCTGTAAGTTAAGAATTCTCCATTACTGTCTGCAAGGTCTTTAATGAATACTATATACTTCTGTGCTCAGTCTTTGAAATAAAAGATTTTATTTGCTATCTTAAATTTTTCATTATGAAAAATTGGTTCAGCCAGTAGCTTATGTCCCTCCTTCAGTTCAATTTATCTACAAAATTTTTCGTATGCTAAGAAAACGTTAAAAAAAAAAAATGGTTGGATATATTAGGGTCAAAGCGTTTGGGTTCGTAACTCTGCATTAAATTAATTTCTGGACATAAAAGTCTTATTAAGTGAATGTGCTTTCGGGTTTGAACAATAATATTTCTCAACCAAGCTAATTTTAATGCTTCTATACATATCTTAATCTCAGGAAAGCCAATGCTTCCTTCTTCTATTTTGTGCACAGTGTATACTTTCTATTGATTTGTTTTTCTGCTTTCTTGTCCCATACAAAGTAAAAAAAAAAAATCCACTGTATTTGTTTGAGCTGAGCATTTGGAAGCAGTATTCAGAGATTGGTGAGTTTTGACAAAATTAGAGGTCTAAGTACTGCCACACTATCTAGTGATGTAACAATCCTTTGCAACCATATTTTGAACAGATGTTTTATCTCTAGTAACTTGTCTTTCCTATTTATTTCTGTGACTCTTCTAATACCAGTAATAAACCAGAGCCCTAGTTATTGAAATTTAAGCGGATTCCATTCCATCTTTTTATCCGAAAAAATATATATCTGAGGTGTTTTTCTTGCTATCCAGCATGTAATGTTTTTGAATAATGTGGTTTCAATCCTGATATATTTTCAAATTTGCTCAGTCTTTAAAAGAACTTTTCCTAAGACTTCCTGTCTCCTTCCAATGTAAAAAGATGTATGATCTGCAAATTGGCAATTCTTACATTCTTTGTCAACCACTTTAATACCTTGCATATCTCTGCCTTCCCTTACTTGATAAGCAAATACTTCTGCACATAACACAAATAAATGGGGCGATCTGGGGTCTCCTTGGCCCACAACCTCTTTCTATTTTGAAGTTTGTTGACGTTTTCCCATTCACTAACACACGTAAGTCTTTATGTTATTGTAGAAGGTGGACACCTATTTACATTTCTCGTCTCCACAGCCAAATGCTTTTAATGTCTTAACCATGTATGACTAGCTTACAGCGTCCAACACTTTCTCGAAGTCAGCTGAGACTAATAAACCGGGTAAAGTCTTTTCATCGAGATAGTGGATAATGTCATAAACAATTCTAATGCTGTCCCCGATGTACTTTCCAGGAACGAATCCTGTCTGGTCTTCGTTTATACGTTTAGGCAAGAACGATTTTGTTCGACTGGCTTTTGAAGCTGAACCGATTTTGTACACTCCATTTAGAAGAAATATTAGCCTTCAGTTCTTAAGGTATTCTTTGGGTTTATCTCCCTTCGGTAGACAAACTATGATTCCTTCTTTCTGTGTAACGGAAACTTCACCTCTTAAGAATGCTTCGTGTAAGGAACGAACAACAAAGCTGCCTGACTGTTTCCAGAAGAATTTGAAGAAATTAACAGTCATTCCATCTGTACCTGGACTTATCATTTTGCATTGATTATTGAAGAAATTAACAGTCATTCCATCTGTACCTGGACTTTTATCATTTTGCATTGATTTTAGTGCTTTTGATGCTTCATCTAATGTTATGGGCCATTCTAACTCATCCGATTCTGATTGGTTAACATAGCCAATTTGCGGACGTAGTCTTCCATGTAGATATCTTCTGTATTCTTTTTCAGTACACAACGTTTGATAACATAAAAAATTAATTGTTTCTTTAAGAAGATCATCCGTTTCAGATAGGATTTCTCCTCGTTTTGTCACAAGTTGTGTCATTTGCTTTCTCAAAAAGTGCCTTTTTCATAAAGGAAAGAAATATTTAGTTGTTTTTTTTTTTCACCCCGTCATGCCCATCTGGCTTTTGATCTCAGAATTCTACCGTCCATCTTCTTTTTCCTCATTTCATTTAACTCCTCTCTTTTCTCATGTAGTAGCTTTAGATCAGATTTGTTTAAAGTGAGTTCTTCACAAGTGCTACAATGTCTTTTCCTCATTTTCTTTTTCTGTATCATGCATCTTTTCCTTTTCTCTTATACTATACGTTATAGTCTAAGCTCTTATCTCCTTAAGTAGTACGCCAAGGAACAGCTGATCAGAGACAGTGAGGGGGGGGGGGGGGGGGGGGGGGGGGGGGGGGGGGGGGGGGGGGGGGGGGGGGGGGG
>CM065736.1:17313923-17345073 GCA_033310375.1 Conus canariensis | reverse complement strand
CACACACACACACACACACACACACACAAAAGGGGGGTGGGGGTGGTTGGGTGGGGGACCACATGTAAACAATGATCATATGATCATAATGAGACTAACTGTGGAAAGTTTTCACACACATATTCACACACACACACACACACACACACACACACACACACACACACACAGACATACATACATACATACATACATACATATATATATATATAATATATATATACACATTCAAAAAAAAAAAAAAAAGATTATAATCTATCAGTCACTGATGGGTGATGATCATGTGAGATCAACAGTACTATAGGAAGAGATTCTTCTCTGTTCCCTTAGGCAGGAATCCTGGAGGTACTGGCAAAGGCTTCTGTATGGTGAAGGCCCTCCAGTGGTCAATAAAGTTTTGCACTCATCGGGATGTTGGCAGGCCAGGTTTCTACTTTTGGTGTTGGGAATGTTCCGCCGTCACTGGGGCTGCATGGATAAATTGAAGACTAGCCAGGGTGGAGTACTGCAGAGATGTGATGTCACAGTCTGGAGTGCCCAGTTCTCAGTCTCACAATGATGGTCTTCTTCTTCGTTTACTTAGGTAGGAATCCTGGAGGTACTGACGGAGGCTGCTGTATGGTGAAGACGCTCCAGTGGTCAGTAGGGTTTTGCACTCATTGGTGAGTTGGCAGGCCAGGTTTCCACTTTGGGCCTAGCTGGGAATGCTCCGCTGTCTCTGGGGCTGCACTGCATTGATAGTTTGAAAGACTCACAGGTGTGGAGTATAGTGGACCTGTGATGTTGAGGTCAGGGGAGCCTTATCCTCAGTCTCACAATGTTCACTTGGTCTGATCTGGGCATCCGGTAGTATGCATCCCTCTTTTTTTTTGAAGTCTGGGTGCTGCTCAAGTCATCTTCCTATTTGTCTCCTTGGAAATATTTTTGATTTATTCCAATTTATTCCACAGAGGGGTGGGGTGGGAACCATCGTAATCCCTTTTGAAGGCAGATATATTTGTATTGCCTGCTCGGAGCAGGGTTTTCATATCTGTAATATATTTTCTTAATTTCATGTTCTCAGTTTCTCTCCATCTTCAAACTCCCCCCCTCCCCCCCCCCCCCCCCCCCCCCCCCCCCCCCCCCCTCCTTAAGTCCAAATCTTTGCCAAGTAATTACTATTTAGACAGTTCAGTTGTTGGCCTGCGCTTGTTTTTTTCCCCCACTATTAGATTGTTCGTCTATGTATTTGTCTGACTTTATTCAAGTTTAAAAGGCTGTGCCAATCTTGAATAAAAGTTACTCTGTGTTAGGTTTCCTTATGGAGCAAAAGTTACCCCACTTGTTTACTGTTTATTGTTTACTGTTCCCTGCCTCATTTCATTTCCAATTTTGTTACAAGAAAAGTTTACGTCACGGGGCACGTGACGCGTTTCGTTAGTCCCTGTTCACCTCCCTTCCCCTTGCCCCCCCTCCTCACTCCCAAATGTGGTGCATGACACTGCAGAAAAATTCAAATTGCATTGTAACAATACTGCCAGTCTCCCTCACCCCCCCCCCCCCCTTCCTCCTGCCGCTCATCTCCCACCACCCCCTCCTATCCCTTGACACAACCAGGCACTCCCGCTCCTCTCCCCGCCCCCCCCCCCCACCCCACCACGCCCCCCCCCCCCCCCCCCCCCCCCCCCCCCCCCCCCCATGTGTCATACAAAAGAGCAAAAACTTCTTTAGAACATTTGAAATAATCATCAACACTGCTACTGGTGTCAGAAATGTATGTATAGTGACCTTCAAGGTCACCTTTACATACGACATTAAGGATGCACAGATCTACAGCAGTGCATACAGTCAGAAACAATTTTCCAAAATTATTCAGTCTTCAGAACGCCGATTGATACTGAGAGGATGGCTATGGAATTGCTCATCAAAAACATCGTCTACAAACATGTCTTGTAAAATGTAAGAGATTCTGCTGTTTAAATCACCATTTGATATATCATAAACAACATCCCTAGGCAACAATAAATCAACAAGATATTCTTCAAGTAAATTAATACCATTATCAATATCAAAGTGGGCATAATGAGGTGAACCTTCTGGGGGTAAGTATGAACAAAAATACAAAACATCCTTATCGGTTCAAAATAGATTTTTGTCAATCAAAAATACAAGAAAGTTTGAATGATCAACATGAATTTTTATTATTATTATTATTATTATTGTTTTACAAAGGGAGACAGTTCTTTTTTTTTTAAATAAACAAATCACGCCTCCTAATCGCCTCCCTTGTTTCGAAAATTTAATTGCGGGTTTACAGAATACTCCATAGCCAGCAAACGCATCAGCACAAATTCAACCATAAATGTTTCAGTCAAACACACAAAAATCAAACAAGTAATAAATGACATAAAATCACAATCCGTAAGTTTAGAAACAAGTCTTTCACGTTCCATGATAAGAAGGAAAAAGGTTCATTTACATTTGTACACGCTGTGCCCTTCACCTGTTTTGCACTTGTTTTTCAGAGATCGTTCGAGCCGACCCACAAAGCACAGTTCACCGACACTGTCGTCAGTGACAGTTGATTCTGCCGGTGTAACGCCCTTGTGGATACCCTCACCCGACACACAGTGTAAGGAAATTTTTCTTCAAGTGGCCGGCCATCCCCCTACCTCGATTCGGTTACTTTGCCTTGGCCATCAAGGAAATCTCATCTTCCCCATCAACGAGTAAATGATCAAATATCATCGTTGCTCTTTTTCATTCTAACCTCGCTTTTTTCACGGCGGGCGGGGGGGGCGGCCACGTCTTATTTCTCTCACGCAAGAGGAGAAATCCTCTCCCACACAAACATTACCCCCTTTCAATTTTCTCTTTGCTTTTAAGATCTTAACTTTGTTTTTATAAAACAAGCATTGGGCAATGCTGGGTGAATCTAACCTAGAATTTAGTCCGTGAACACGATCAAATTCAGTGACAATGCGTTGAAAAAGTCCGCCCCACAGAACATTAAGGGGAGGGGCAGGCCAAGGGTAGCACCGTCCGTCCAGGCTCGTGGTGTAGGCTGGCTCGCTTCGCCGTGACAGTTAGGGGGGGGGGGGGGGGGGGGGGGGAACAAAGGATCCCTTCTCGCCCTAAATCCCTTCTCGCCCTAAATACCAGTGGTCCCGATGGCATGGTGACTGTTTGAGGTACAGGCTAAAGTACGAGGTACAGGCTAAGTACAAGTTGCTAAATAATTGTGACAGGAACTGTCAGGAGAGACAGTAAACTGCAGAGCGATTTAATGTCAGACTGCTCGGCTCAGACTGTAACGGTTCACACACACACACACACACACACCACCGAGAGAGAGAGAGAGAGAGAGAGAGAGAGAGAGAGAGAGAGAGAGAGAGAGAATGGATGGTTGTTTTTAAAACAATTGAATAAATTGTACACACACACACACACACACACGCAAATCGCACTCACACACCCACATATGCACGGACACACTCGCGCGCGCACGCACACGCGCACACACACACACCACACACACACACACACCACACACACACACACATACGCACACAGACACCTACACTTACACTATACACATACATATGCACGCGCATGCCTGCGCGCGCGCGCGCGCGCGCACACACACACACACACACACACACACACACACACACACACACCACCACCACCACCACCACAACAACAACACACACACATACACACACACACACACCACCACCACCACCACCACCACAACACAACACAACACACACACACACACCACAACAATAGAACACAACACACCACAACACACGCGCGCGCGCGCGCGCGCGCACACACACACACACACACACACACACACACACACACACACCACAACAACAGAACACAACACACACACACACACACACACACACACACACACACACACACACACACAGAGGCAATATCATCACTCACTTCGTACAGTCGAACCGGATACTGATGTGCTAGCTCTGAACTTCTCTCACACGCACGCACTCAAATGGTTGCCACGACGTACACGCCTTGCGGCAGAAGACGCGAAGTGACACCTCCCGGTGCTTTAGGTTTCCTGTGAAATACAGTCAATTTTCGGTTCTCGGGAAAAGAAACTGACATACACCAACATGTGTCAAGCACTTGTCCAATGGAATCAAAGGTTGATTGATTTTAAATACAGAACAAACAGCTGCAGAAAGTACAAATTCCTTTTTTTTTTCCCCGAACGTGTCAGTAGTGAACCACCTCTCCCTCTCTCTCTCTCCCTCTCTCTTCCTCCCTCGGTCATCTTTCAGCCCATGAAAAGTGGTTTTATGGAAACAATGAGATTAGTGTATCAAATTCATATAAATATCTTGGTCTTTTCTTCACCACAAAGTTGAGCTTACAAAAGACATGGGTTGAAACCTATAGAAAAGGAAAAAAAAGGCACGATAGAAATCTTAAGATCTTTAAAAAAATTAAATTGTATTGATTTCTCTCTTTTTTGGAAACTCTTTGACTCTCAGATTGAACCAATGTTAACGTATGGTGCTGAAGTATGGGGTTTATTCAACAACAGTGAAATGGAGAAGGTTCATACATATGCAATCAAACGTTTTCTATCGGTACCATTGCATTCGCCAAATAAAATGTTATATGGTGAAACTGGTCGGTACCCCTTATATGTTAGAACCTACATAAAATGTATTAAATATTGGCTTAGATTACTACAACTTCCGATGAAAAGATTGTGCAAACAAGCTTATGAAATGATGTTGATTCAGATGGAAAATGGAAAGCAAAATTGGGCATATTCTGTAAAGAACGTGTTAGCTACACATGGGTTCGGGATTGTTTGGATGTGTCAAGATGTTGGACATGAACAAGTGTTTTTGTCCGAATTTAAAGATCGGTTAATCTCGTCTTATAAACAAGACTGGCATTCTCATTTGGAAGAATCGGACAAGTATACATGGTTCTTTTCTTTTAAGAATGTTTTTCAAACGGAAAATTATATCAGAGTTGTAAACAATAAATGGCACAGATCCATTTTCGCTCGACTTAGAACAAGAACGTTAGGTTTACATGCCAATGCAAGATGGTTCTTAGCTGGTACATCTGATTCCCCCTGTCCCATGTGTGGTGCATCAACTGAAGATGAGACACATTTTCTATTCCATTGTAAATTTTACGAAGACATCAGGAAGAAATGTTCGGTTCTCAATATGGACTCTCCCAAGAATTTGGACATTGTCAGCATACTCTCAACAAATGACAAAAGAAACATACGGTCACTCGCTAGGTTTGTTTCCCTTGCTTGGGACCGTCGGAATAAAAACTTAATGCCAGAAATATAGACTTAAAAAATCACAGTTATTCATTTTAGTATAATAACCGGTGAAACATAATTATTATTTCTTTGATGTTTACGTTGAATGATTGATTTTCCTAATACAATTCCTATTTAGCTCGTGATGTATCGCTAAATGTGGCACGATCAGTTCGTGCGCACGCTGATGCCTTTGTGTGTGTGTGTGTGTGTGTGTGTGTGTGTGTGTGTGTGTGTGTGTGTGTGTGGTGTGTGTACGCATGTGCAAGCGGGTGTGTGTTTGTGTGTATGAGGGAGTGTGTGTACGCGTGCGAGAGTGAGCGTATTGTATGTGTGAATGTTTATATATTTTGTATATGCATATTTGTAAATTTTGTTTTTCATTATGACATGTGATTGCTTTGAAAATATTGCTAAATTTCTAAATGTTGAATGTAAAAGTCTAAATGAACCAGTACTGTTTCCTACACACTTTGTTATATTTCTTCCCTGTTGTCGCTGAAATAATGGCGAAATGTTTATTATTCCCCTCATGCCAATAGGATTGTATAGTCAATGGCATTAAACTTTTTTTCAGTGTCAGTGTCAGTGTCTCTTCCTCCCTCCCTCCCTCCCTCTCTCTCTCTCTCTCTCTCTCTCTCTCTCTCTCTCTGACATACAACACTGGCTCGAATCCCGTCCACCCAATGCCCATATGGATAGAGTTATTTTGCATGTAGGAATCAACGACTGTAAAGGGGGAGATATTACAACACAACAATGGAGGGCTCTCCTTTACTCAGGTCAAACGACCTTCCCCAGTGCAACAGTCGTGGCCTCTTCCATCATCCCCGCATGTGGCAGACATTTAATGAATCCAGCCATTGTTCAATCCAACCTAAAGCTTCAGGCAGTCTGCAGGGAACTGCCTGCAGTATTTGTAGACAACAAAGATTCCTTTCTCGCTAGGAGTGGTGCCCCCAGGAAAGACATGTACAAATCTCTCCTAGACATCAGCCACAAAGGTTTGTTCAAACTAGCATGGAACATCAAATACTGTGTTAGTGCCTCATCTACACACAACTCCGCCCTGCTGCAAGCCATATATGTCAATACAACACACACGCCAACACACCATCAGCCCCATGTCCCGGCCAGCGCTGCTCAACCATCCCAGCACTACGCTTCAGCCGTCACGCCAACGCAGTACAACACAGGCCACGCCTGTCAAGCGACTAACTTCTGAAACGTTACTAGTAGTACTATCTTCTGAAAACACTACTATAATTTTCATAAGTTAGTAGTATTACTACTAACTTATGAAAATCATAGCTACTAACTTATGAAAATTATAGTAGTGTTTTTAGAACTACTAACTTATGAAAATTATAGTAGTGTTTTCAGAAGATAGTAGTACAAGTAACGTTTCGCATGGCGTTGCGACTATCTAGTGAAATGTTCCCTGTGTGAAATTATGTCCTCTTTCTTAGTATTATTACTATCCAGGGTCACTGATCGATGGCCATTTGGTCTATTAGTGTAGAACGAGTTTATGTGAACAGTTTATGACGTTTCTGACCAGTGGTCAATATCATTGACCAGTGGTCATTTTGGCCCAAATTCTCTGTTTGACAGCTAGTTAGTGTAGAACGAGTTCAGGTGAACAATTTATTATGTTGCTGACCAGTGGTCAGTGTCCTTGACCAGTGGTAATTTTTGCCTAATTTCACTGTTTGACTGCCTCTCTCTCTCTCTCTCTCTCTCTCTCTCTCTCTCTCTCTCTCTCTCTCTCACTCACACACACACACACACACACACACACACACACACACACACACACACACATTCGTTTACAGCAGAAATAAGCAGTCAAACAGTGAAATGAGGCAAAAATGACCACTGGGCAATGACACTGACCACTAGTCAGCAACATCATAATTTGTTCACCTGAACTCTACACTAATTAGCTGTCAAACAGTAAATATTTGCCAAAATGACCACTGGACAATGACACTAACCACTCATCAGAAACGTCATAAATTGTTCACATGAACTCGTTCTACACTAACTAGCTGTCAAACAGTGAATTTGGGCCAAAATGACCACTGGTCAATAATATTGACCACTGGTCAGAAACATCATAAGTTGTTCACATAAACTCGTTCTACACTAATTAGCTGTCACACAGTAAAATTGTGGCAAAATGACCACTGGTCAATGACTGACCACTGGTCAACCACAACATGAATTGTTCACATGAACTCGTTCTACACTAACTAGCTGTCAAACAGTGGAAATGGGGCAAAAATGACCACTGGCCAATGACTCTGACCATTGGTCAGCAACATCATAAATGGTTCACATGAACCCGGACTATAGGGCCTACTGATTAGCAGTCAAGCGGTGAAAATAGGCCAAATGACCATCGATCAGTGACCCTGGATAGTAATAATACTAAGAAAGAAGACATAGTTTCACTCAGGGATCATTTCACTAGATAGTCGCAACGCCAAGCTACTAACTTCTGAAACGTTACTAGTACTGCTATCTTCTGAAAACACTACTATAGTTTTCATAAGTTAGTAGTATTACTATTATCTTTTGAAAATTATAGTAGTGTTTTCAGAAGACAGTAGTAGTAGTAGTAGTAACGTTTCAGAAGTTAGTCGCTTGACACACGCCCCCCCTGTTGAGAACCCCAGCTTCTCAGATTCCGATGACCGGCCCTGTCAGTACTTCAGTGACTAACGCCAACGCGCAGAGCACCTGTCCCCAACCACGGCCAACGTACTCCACCGCTGTTCCCGCCACGGCGCCTCCCTCCACCCCCACTAATCCTCAACAGGCAATTGCCGAAGCAGTGCGATTGCTACAGGCAGCCTGTGGCCTTTCTTCAGTGTGAAGACTGTGTCTTTGTAAGAATCATCCCTCCAACACCCACCAGCCCCACAAACACTGTGAGGAACTAGACGTGTGTTGTATGTACAAGTCTTTGATATAAGTGTGTGTGTGTGTGTGTGTGTGTGTGTGTGTGTGTGACTTTCATCCTTCCTTGCCAGACTGAGAACTAATCCTCGGATACTACTTGTGCGTGTCATTATGTTCTTAGCAATAATAACTATCTTTTCACATCGGCATCTATTGTTGACAGTGATCACCGTAGGCTGTGCTGAAACATTTTGTGTTCTACTGATTTACTATTGAAATCACTCGTGTTACTAAAGACATTTCACCCCATTTTTCAAAAAATGACTGAACAGTGTGGCTCATGAAACATATGTGCCTTCACTGAATGCCAGGCTAAATTTGTGTTTCGTATACCTGCGTTCGGTGGACATGACTGATTGGAGAGCGCCCCATAAGTGCAACGCATTTGTGCCAAACAAACTTGGACCCATAGAAAATTTAATCTGATTGTCGGCATATATATGTGTGATCAGATACATATGAGTTGGTGATTCTGTGCGTGCAACGTACAGGAATTGTGCTTTTTAGTCTTGCAGTACTTCGCCCTGTACAACCTGACAGCAATTAGTTGTATGCACATTAAATTATAAGTGCATACTCAGTCATCTATTTCCGAACCACTGCTGTGGTATCTAATCTACCAGTTTGTTTGATTGTTTTTTTTTATGTTTTTAGTTTGTTTGTTTGTTGTTGTTGTTTGTTGTAGTTGCTTTCTGTTGTTGTTGTCGTTGTTTACATCATTATTTTACTTTTTTTTACGTACTTTCTTCCTCTTTCTTTTTGTTTTTCCTGTTACTTGTGCACTCAGGACATAAAATGACCACAAACCAGAACTCATGGCCATCGAGAGATGGATTGAGAATTTGCCATTTAAATATCAATAGTGCAGTCAGTAAGATCTCTGATATTTCGACCCTAATATCGAACAACCAAAAGCCATTCCATATTCTGGGTCTCTCCAAATCCAGACTAAATACCTACGTTAGTGATAAAGATGTATCAGTCCCAGGTTATAATATCGTTCGAAAAGACCCTACTAAAGACAAAGAGACAGGTCTTCTAGTGTATGTCAGTGAATCTCTCAACTTCAAGAGACTTTCCCACCTATAACAGCATGACGTAGAAGCAGTGTGGGTACAAATCGCACTGAACAATCACGATCCATTTTAATCGGGTTTTGCTATCGGAACCCAGCAGAAAGAGTCAGCTGGACTGATAAGTTTGTTACTATGATGGACGCAGTTTCCTTAGAATGTAAAGACATTGTTTTACTCGGTGACTTCAATGTAGATCTTATGAAATCAAACAGCCAATGGAGCCAAACGATAAGTGTGTTGAATTTACATCAGATTATCAAAACACCCACCAGAGTCACACCAACATCAAAGACAATCATTGACCATATCTATGTCTCAAATGAAAATGACATACTAGAAGCTTGTGTACCAGTCTTCTCTTCTAGTGATCATTACCCAGTGTGTGCTACATGGTCTAAACATGGAGTGAAAATCCCAAAACCAGGCCACAAAACCATAACCTATCGTTGCTTCTCAAAATTTAACGAACAAAAATTTTGATTGATTTAATGAACTCAGAACTTTATACAGTATACAATATTACTGATCCAGATTCAGCGATTGACTTTTGGATCCAAATTTTTACAGAAGTCTATAATAGACATGCTCCGTTAAAAACAATCAGAGTAAAGCATATTCCCAAGCCACCATGGTACACGAAAGAATTACAGGAGGCATGCTACCTTAGAGACCTTTTGAAAGAACATGGCTATGAAGAACAATCAAGATTACTAAGAAATGCAAAAACTCTCAGAAGTGCAGGGAAAAAAACAAAATACTATCGCGAGTTGTTAACTTCCAAACAAAATCCAAAACTGGTTTGGCAAGCAATAAACCAGCTTAACAATAACAGTTCTTCTTCAAAATCAACTGTTATCAAAGGTATTTCTGCTGAACAACTTAACACTCACTTCTCTACCATTCCAGATACAGTTGTTACTAATGATCGTTCAAGCTCTAATGAACTTAAAGAACTCCATCAATTTTGCCACGACAAAAAAATCACGTCTGAACTACACATTCCACTCATAGCTGTGCACGAGGTGTATCAGTACCTACTTCATCTCAAACAGTCAGGAACACGTGGACTAGATGGCATAGATGGCAAAATTCTGAAACTCTCGGCTCCAGTTATAGCTGACACGTTAACGTTTATCTTTAATTTGTGCATAGATAAAAGTTATTTTCCAAATGCGCTCAAAAAAGCAAAACTTATACCCATTCATAAATCTGGTGATAATACTGATCCTTCGAACTACAGGCCAGTATCAATCATATCTATCCTTTCCAAACCTCTAGAAAAGCATTTAAATAAACACATCCTTCATCACTTCAACAAGTACGATTTGCTCCATCCCGGACAGTCTGGTTTCAGACAGAAACATTCCTACCATTCTGTATTAATGGGCGCCGCCATCTTGGTCACGTGACGCAAGATGGACGCCTTCAACCAACATGGCGCCGCCCATAAGGCGGCCATCTTGCGTCACGTGACCAAGATGGCGGCGCCCATGCACCACGTGGCCAACATGGCGGCGCCCATGGACTTCCGGTGTCAACTTCCGGCACGTTTTTTGGACACTTTTGGTGACATGATATACTACTACTTGTGTTAGTGTGTGTGTGTGTGTGTGTGTGTGTGTGTGTGTGTGTGTGTGTGTGTGTGTGTTTCAGAAATGACCGAACTGACTGTGTGCCTTGTGAATCATGTGTGCTTTCGCTGAATGCCAGACTAAATTCGTGTCTAATACCTGCGTCCGGCGGACGTGACCGATCTGAGAGCGCTCCATAAGTGCAACGCATTTGTGCCAGACTTGGACCTACAGAAACTTTAATCCAATTCGTAGCATATAAATGTGATCGGATTCAAATGAGTTGGTGATTCTGTGAGTGCAACGTTCAGGAGTTGTGCCCATTAGTCCTGCAGTGCTTCGTCCTGCGGTAAATTGATGGGGGCTGTCGTTGGACCGACGTGTTGGCCGGTTCCGCGACTATGCAATTATTGTTGTCAGTAGGGGGCTCAGTAGGTGGTGTCCTGCGTATGTTGGATCAGAACAGGCGCCACTGAACACCACCGAAGTGATTTGGCAGCAATGCAGTGTCTCCTCCGGTGGGTTGCCTCATGACGACTTGACATTGACTGCTCCCCGTGGATTGCTGGTGCCGAGGTTTGGGCGGCTCGGGCCGGGCTGTGGCTGTGGACGGGGGACCCGGAACGAGCGGCGTGGGTGCAGTGCCACTGAGGTGGCACAGAAAAACAAACAAACAAACAAACAAAAAAGCATATTGAATGTGGACAGCTCAGTTCTACTGGAGAGTTCGACGTTATTGTGCTCCGTCTACTTACCTTTGCTTGACGTAAACTCTTTTGCTAGTTTATCGATTTTTCTATGAACAACAAAAAAATAAAAATAAAAAATAAAAAATGTACACCACCTATGGTGTACCAGAGATTCTTGTGTGCTTCCACTGTGGAGCGCCACGGTTGATGTTTAAATTAACCGAGGCAGGTAGTCTGATGACCCCGATGAGTTCGCCCAGTTGTGTGGCGATCTAAGGAGGAATCCCTTTGTGGGCACTGACCGGCGACGGGCCGGAAATTCCAAAGAGGGAATACTCTCGGCTAGACCGGGGAAGAGACCGGGGAAAGTTTATGGAGGTGCCAGCCCCATTATGTAAGAGGGAGACCAGTACTTGTGAGATGGGCTTACTATTTAGGTTGTTGGTCATCCTGTAACTTTAAGGAAATAGTTCTGATTACTATTTTTTATTTCAAACTTGTTAGACCTAGGATCACGCAATGTTTGAGAAGATGTTGTATGCTTAAGTTAGAGGGACATGTAGGTGATATGAAGTTTGCAGTTGATAGCTGCTGTTAAACCTGTAAGACCCTTATATATATTCATGAGGCGTAGGGATCTGATAGATGGCGTCCCTGGGTGACGCTAGGGGAAGCGTGGATGTTTGGGAATTTACTGAGTTATTCAGTCAGGCCCCAAATCTCAAACAGAGAGGACAACACCTTGTTCTGTGAAGTGTGGTGATGGTGTTCTGATGGCACCAGAAATGTAAGTTGATGCATGTTTCCATTTCTGTATTCTGGCAGAGCATCTAAGCACTATGTACTTTGTATTTGGCTATGTGTATATGTTAGACATTTGACCATGCTGCATTGTTATTATGAAATGGGCGTTGATTGTTCCATGCTTTGTATTCTTGACCCTTTGGGTTTTCTATAGGTTCTATTGAGCACTAAGATTTTGAAATTATTTTAGAAGTCGAGTTCATATTTGGTTGTTTGTATGTATGAGTACATGTTGAAAGGAAAAACGAAGTTAGATGATGTTCTGTGATAATAAAAAAATAAATAAATGAGATAAAATACAGAAGTTATGGAGTCCTTATAAGTATCATGCTTATTGTAATTTGTTAAATAATAAGTGAATAAGGAGACAGTATAGTGATGTAGTAGACAGATTATTAGTGGTGTTTCTAGAATTTTTATAATTGAACAGCTGAGATAAGAGTCGCTAAATGATGGCCGGTAAGGCGATATTGTTGTGTGTTATTGACTTACGGGTTCTTGTAATAGATGATCTTGCAGTACTTTTTGATCAGAGCGATAAGCCATAACTCTCTCTCTCTCTCTCTCTCTCTCTCTCTCTCTCTCTCTCTCTCTCTCTCTCTCTCTCTCTCTCTCTCTGTGTGTGTGTGTCTGTCTGTCTACTTAAGTATATTTCTTTTCTGAAGAACATGTTACCATACCGGCTATTGGTATCTGTCTCCCTTATATGCATGATGAAGGTTACAGGCTTGTTGCCTATATAGGCTGTTTGCCTTAATGTCGACTGAAATTCGCATGTTTCTTTGTTGCTGCTTCATATTTTCTCATTTTATGAGTCGAAGTGTTGCGCTTGATAATGTTCACAGTCGATTCCTTCGACTGGTTGTAATTTGGGGATGAAGTCTGTTACCCTATGTTGCTTAACTATGGAAGCGAAGGATGAGCAGTTATGATGGAACACATGGAATGAGATGGAATAATTGTGTTAGGGATATGAATCCCACATAATTGGCAGTTGCTGTTCTGACTTAGGGCAGCACAGGGTTGGACCGTGTCTTTGAGGTTAGGTTCACCCTGGTTTCAGAGTGGTCGTTTTGTCACTCGGTTAGTTCTTGTTTGGATAGGTTATCATTGTTGATAACCTCTGTGCAAATCCGATGCAAGAGACTAAAAGAGCTATAGTGGTTGAACCTATGGTTCTGAATACTATAGTATAGCACATTCCTGATTATGTGTCTCCTGGATGATAGGCTCTGACTTGCTGTTAGAATGAGGGATATCTTATCCCTGAGACTGACCTAGTCTCGTAATTTGGTTAAATGATGTTTTTCTGTCACGTTGAAGAACTTATGAAATGATTCGGATGTATGTGAACTATGCAATGGTGTAAGATGCATTTGTGGTTTACGTTCGTTTGCATTTTCATTTACAGGTCACGGTTGCTAGAGCCCTTTTCTTATTGTTTTCGCTTTACTTTTAGTTTAACCTTTACTTTGTCTTTACCTCTACCTTCATTTTTCCTTTTTTCCCATTTACCTTTGTTTTTTTTCCCCCTATTTCCTGTTTGTAGGGCATTGTCACCAGCCCCTTTTATGTGCAAAAAGCTGTAGACCAAATTAAAAGAAAGAAAATTTTCACTGGGCCTGACTCATTCGTCTTTTTTTGGATGAACCTAGTCCAACTTTCTCCCGAACCCAATCTCCCCTTGTGCGTTTCTTTACAGTAGGAACAAGGGGAGGTTTACAAAAAAAAAAAATGTGTGTGTGTGTGTGTGTGTGTGTGTGTGTGTGTGTGTGTGTGTGTGTGTGTGTGTGTTGCGAAACCTCTCTCTTCTTACTCAATTTTATCTTAATGTTTCCTTACCACCCATGTCTTCCCACACTCCCACGCGTGCAGGACTTAGGGTTGGACATCCTAATGTTTATCGTTTATTTGATAGGGTCCGTGAAATTTCATTATTTTTAGAACACTCACCCTATCCAATACAAGTGTTTGGTGTAAGTGAAAACCATGAAATTTTATCACTTTTAAAACAGTCACCCCATCCAGTGCAAGTGTTTGGTGTAAGTGAAAACCACGATTAAACTCTCGCATCACATCATAATCTTATCAGTTTTCTTGACTACAAAAAAAGTAAAAAAAGAACGACGCGATAGTGATACAGCCCAATGTACTGGCCTAGCTGTACAGAGAATGATAAAATGTCTCTTCTCGATCAGCAATCTTATTTCGCCCGCAAACCCCACTTTTCACATAATCAAATTTTCTCAACCAAAAAAATAGCTAAAAATCTACAAAATTAAACAAATCTAATTGCGTGAAAAGGGGGGTTTGCGGGCAAAATAATTTTCCTGCTCTAGAACCGCACATTTTATCATTCTCTCTGATTAACTAACAGGCACTGTGTTTGGTGGGACAACTTGCAACTCTTCGCGAACAAACGATCTTTTAGGGACGGGCTTTTTAGACGTAGTGGCGCCGCTAGAAGAAAGAGTCTCTCTTAAATAATACACAGGAGGGGCTGTTTTCATAATTCTTTCAACTTCATATACATCTACGCTCCATATAGGGTCTGTGGCTCTAATTCTAACATCGCCCTCTGCTTCTCCAGGCGCATACAAGTATCTTACTTTTAGTCCAAAAGGCAAGAGTTTTTGATTACTTTGGATGTCTTCAGTAATACTTATTTTTTTTAATTTGATCGCGTTCACTGGCTTAAGGCCCGTTGCTTTAAATTCTTCATTGTTCATGGCGCGTAAGACTGCCGGCAATCTCCTGACCCATTCTGTGTTGCGTGTTCTGTCCATAAGGTCTCTATGATATTGATAGGTAAACAGGCGCTCAGCTAGATTCTTATTAAAGTTTTCTACTAGGGCCTGGGAACGATGGTTGCCTGGAATCCCTCTCTTAACTGTAACCCGGTGTCTTAAAAACAACTGGTTTACAGCTCCTTTAAACTCTTTCCCATCATCAACCTGGATCAACCTAGGATACTTTAATGGGCCTCGCATGTATATTTGTTGTAAAGCCACAGCCACAGCAGTTGAGCTTTTATCCGTTAAAGGCTCAGCATCTTTATATCTTGAAGCCATGTCAACAACAGTTAGAGCATACTTAAACTTTTTTCTTCTAACTTTGTCATGCGGAAGATACAACAAGTCCATCTGGTGGGTGTCATTAGGAACTGAGTTAACAAATCGGGCCTTATTATTCTTTTGGGGGCAGGCAGATATATTTGCCAGATCGCTTGTTTTGAAAGCCAGTCTTTCGCTTCTGATTCAGACACCCTAGCAGCTTTACTCAGTTTATCAATAGCGGCCTTTCCTTTCCAGTACCCTCCAGGTGAATAATATATTTTGTACTTTGTATCGTCCATAAGAAGGGGCTGTTTTTATTACATTTTTAACAATGTTTTTAGATTGAATATGCAAGAAGAAAGATTGCTCCCATAGCGCCTATAATAAAGCCTATTTCTACCATTTTCTGATCCTCAGATGGTTAATAAAAGTCAGACAGTTCTGGCGGCGGCGATGTTAGAAACTTCTTTCCTGTCACTAAGTAATATTCATTCATTGCTTCATCAACGTCTGTAAATGTGTGCTCTGCATGTCCCTGCTCTCTTAACTTTTTATTAATAAAGTCTAAGTGAGCAATCCTCCTTTTCTCGTAAGCGTCTCTTGCCTTAGCTAAATCTTCCATTGCCTTGTTATGGCGTTCTCTCTCTCTTCATCAGACCGCAATTTACTAAACATATAATTGCTGCCAGAGAAAGCCAATGCATTAACAATAGCCCCGCCCACCATCAGAACTATTCCAGACATCTTTTTTATAAATGAATGAATCTTTTTTATAAATCAATCTTTTTTATAAATCAATCTTTTTTATAAATCAATCTTTCTATGCATTGATGTTTTCTGGGATAATTCCCTGTGTAACAAGAAAGTCTTTTGAGGCAATCCCTGCAGTTATTACAGCTATAACCTTAACAACATCCTCAATGTCTAACCTTTCTAGATCAGCCGGCCTCATCTTAAACATGTTTTTTGCTAACATGCTATATCCTATACTAAGACCACCAATTACAGCAGAGTGGTAAATCGTATTAATAATCTTTTTTTCGCTCATGTTTTTTATTAACTAAAAAAATAATTAAAATAATCATAATATGAAAGACTGTCTATGTGCTTTTTAATCAGATAATCTTTTGTTGCCAGAGCTAAAAATAAGGTTGTAACTAGTTTCGGCGAATCTTCTATCTTTCCCATGTTGGGCGGTTTTATTCTTAACAAACATTTTGCTAGGGTTGAATAAACTATAACACCGACAATGGGCACTGCATAATTAACCAACGTTAAACTCATGGTTTTATTATTTTTATTGTTTTTTAAAAAGAGTTTTAAAATGGATTGCGACGAACTATTAAAGTGTGAGGAGGCAGCAGACCTCTGTCATAAAGAAAGATTATACTCTCTGGCTGCGTGCGGGAAAACCAGGCAGTATTTAGGCGTTGAACTAAGTATCGAACAGATTCAGCAATTGTCTACATCAGACGTTGAGAAGTATTACGCCAGGTACGAAGCACAGCTAGGATAAAAAATGGTTAGATCGGTGGGACAGACAATGATTAGTTTATATGCTAAGTTAGTAGGCAAGATAGCGCCGATTGATTCAGAAGAAGATTTAAAATATGACTTAACACAAGATCCGGTTTTAACCAAGTCCCTAGAATCTCTTGCATGTGACATATTGAGGATTTGGGACGTTGTTATGTCCATTCATCATGGGATTAATTACTTTTAATCATATTAATTTTAATCATATTAATTTTAATCAGACTAAAAAAAATGAGCGAGCAGGAGAAGAATGTCCCACAGGAGCAGAATGCCCCACAAGTGAATTCTCCACAAGTGAATTTACAGGCGAGTGCCCCACAAGTGAATCCACAACTGAGTGTCCCGCAAGTGAGTGTCCCGCAAGTGGGTAGTGTTACTAAGTCTAAAAATCCTGGACGTGTTGAGGCCGGTCGTAAACTAGCTGAATACAACAGACTGCAAAAAGCAAACCAAGCAGCAAAACAAAAATTATTAGATAGTAATACAACATCAGCACCAGCACCGCCGCCGCCAACAACACAATCAAACTATAAGATGTATTATTATGTACTGGGGAGTATTGTTGTTGGTGGAGGGCTTTTAGCATACAAGCGCCTAAAGCCATACTTAGCAGCAAAGTCACAAACCCCCACAAAAACAGAAAAAGAACCAGCTTCTGCAAAAAAAGTACAACCTCCTGCTGTAGACCCATTTTTAATAAATTAGTTTTTTAATGTGTTGTTAAGTACTGGTTAAGTACAAGCTAAGTACTGGTTAAGTCAGTTATAACAAGTTAAGTGTAAGTAAAGCGCAAGTTAAGTGCAAGTTAAGTGCAAGTTAAGTGCAAGTCATGTTAAGTACTAGTTAAGTTCTTAAGTAAAGATCTTAAGTTAAGTACTAGTTAAGTACTAGTTAAGTACTTAAGTTAAGTACTAGTTAAGATCTTAATTTAAGTCGGCCAAGTCGATTCTCCAGTGGTCTATAGCGTATGAAAACTCGGGGTTAACGGAAGTTCGCTTGCTATTGGTAGAGTCTAGCGACTTCTTATTAACAGCGGTTGTGTTTACTTGATGAAGAGTAGAGCGCAGATTAACATTTGTGTGATAAAATACTTTGCGTTCAAAGAGAGCCTGCTTGTAGTCGTCGTGACTTTTTTTTTTTTTGACAACTTCTTTACCTATGCCCTTAGCTTTCTTCATTACAGAAGTCTGGGTAGCAATACTATACATCTTTGCCTGTAAGGCAGCATATTCTTGTATAATTGTCCCATTAAGTTCATCCTTCATCTTTCCAATCACTTTCTTGTTCACAGTTGAATGTAAAGGCGAATCTTTAGGATAGTCACATGTGTCATACCACCCATCAGCTCCTTTAGCCACTTCTATTTCCATGTCTTTGTAAAAGTCTTCAGTTGGGATGTCCATAATAAAACTATCAGTGTCTGTGTAAAGGACATTTGATTCTGGGTACAGCGGCTTAAAGTAGTCGTACAGAAATTCAAGCATTAATAACTTTGACAACTCTAGCACGGCAAAGCCGATAAACACCGGCTTGTCCAACTTCACATTCTGTTTCTTCATCATAATACCAACCAGGTTGTCGCTAAACCGTCTAAAGTCTTGGTAGTTAGGTTTAGAGGTCAGCTTAATTGCTTGTTTTTCTGTTGTAACTAATCTTACATCTTTACGATTGTGTACGTTCTCCATGGTTTTGCCAAAACAGCTGTTGTTCATCAACTTAAAGAAGTCTTTTTCTGAAGCGTCGGTGGCCGCAGTCCTAAGGTCGGTGTTCTTCATGATGTATGGTCTCATGAAAGGCTCTTGGTCAAAAGTAATTATTCTGTGAACGGCGGTAAGTTTCAACCCGTGCCTTAAGTAAAATTGTAACAGCCTATAATGACAGACATATTTAGTCTTGTGTCGAAGATTAGGCACAAGTTTGGGTGGTTCTGTGGGACTCATCTTTAATCTTTCTGCGGCTAAGGGGAAATCGTTATGAAGGTCGTGCAATTCTTTAGGATAATCTAAGTCTACTTCTAAGATTAGTCCTATTGGATTATCGGGTGTAAGCTGCGACAATAGTCCTACCACCCGATCAACCTCATGAGGCCCATTTATCATTTTAAAGTTTCTTAATGGCAGTGCCTGGCTCATGGCCCACCCATACAGATTGTTGGCATCTAAGTACATTAGATAGTTGGATGGTTTAGTTGGATCATAATCGTCTAAGTACTTGTTGTTGGCTCTGCGGTAAGGATGACAGGCCATACTAATGCCTCCTCTCAGCCCATCCTCAATCATCTGGAGTGTATCCAGATCCGATATTAAGTCAATCTCGACGTTTGTAGACTTCAAGAATGCATCCCAAGAAAGGCCCGGGGAAGAGATGTACTGTGACGAATCTAGACCGTAATGTTTCATGCAAGTAGCTCTGTAATTCTGAAAGACGTCAGCTAATAAACACACGTCGGCCAATAAATATTGATCGTGATAGTCGCCCATCGTTTTGCAGTGTAATTCTGTCCAGGCTTTCTGCGCGTATTCATAGTCGGCGTCAGATATGCCTCCGCCTCTAAGACGGCTGTAAAAGTCTTCCTTTGCTGGCAGCGCTGGCTCATCAAACCTCTCCCACGAGTCCATGTATTCATAGGGATAGACGCCTTTACGGACTAAAGATGGGTCGAAATATTTTTTAGTGATTGGATAGACGTGTAAAGATTCTGCTAGTTTGCTTAAACTCCCCATCAGATGCTGGGCAGAGTCATAGAAGGATAAACAGTCTACAGTAAAGAACATGTACTTTTCTGATGATTGTGCAATGCAGCTAACTCTCTTACATTCAGAAGTTATTGCTTGCATGATAAAGTGAGAATCGTAAGTTATGAAAGAAGATTGGTAGTTTCCATGTCTTGGGATCAACCTTAAGTTGAAGATTACAGCTATTATGCGCTGCCCCTCTGAATTTGCCAGTAATGTGATCATGGTCCCTTACAGTATCGCCTGATAATTCTCTGTTGCATATCCAGCAGTGGGTAGCTGATTTGTAGCGCCTTCGGTCTTCAGGAGTCATCTTAATGCCTGAAAGATTCAGCTGATTAGAGAATTGATTGCGAAGGTGTTTCATCTGCTCCAAAAATCGGCCAGCTGCGTCGGGACCTCTGTAAATCTCCGGTTGTGTGTGTCCGCCATCTGACCTAACAACGACAAAAGCATAAGAACATATCTGATGGTGGGTTAATAAGGTTGTTTTTTGTTCTTGTTGAGGGCCGTAGTACTGTGGCAAGATCGCCTCAAAGTCAGCATAAACTACGTATGGGCTCATCTGCAGTTTGTGTACATTCTTAAAACTAACTTTAGACCCGGGCGGGGGCGTAAGAAGTACGGTTTTACAGTCTACCATACTTTTACAATGTTTCTTATGTTCAGCAGCTGCCTCTATAGATGGAATTCTGACCAAACATCTTCTACAAAGCTCTTGTTTAGCTGTATTGTTTGTAGTATAAGCCAGAAGTCTGCTTATTGATCTGAATAATACATAATGGCTCTTGGAACCGTCTGTAAACAGAATCAAGTCTACATGGTTCTCAAGTGATTCGCCTAAAGGGGGAGCATTGGGAGAGATCCTTAGAGGGAGTAGATTGTCTGCTACAGACCATGTGTATACGCTCACGGTTATTGGTTTGTTTTGCTCTTCAAACTGAGATATACTTTCTACGCTCACTGGAAAGTTTATGTTATTTAAGTTCAGGCTATCTTTATACTGCCCATAATTAGATACTCTGTTTGCATTATTTTTAACTGGGTGTAAGTGCGCCAAAACACACCACATGAAACACATATTGTCAGAATTATGTATGTTTAAGACTGCTCGTTTAAGAACTAACTCTCTCGGGAGAGGAAGGTAAGAATTGCCGACAATAGGATAGACCTTTGCTTGTCTTAATTTGATTTCAATGACTGTTCCTTTAGACCAGCCAGAGCCGCACATTTTCGCTTTTTCAATCGCATGATTAAACTGTGTGAGCATGTAATCAGCCCAGTCAAAATTAAAGTCGCGATAACTCATTATTTCTCTCTGTCTAGTTGAAACCCAGACTAGTATACTACTATCATCGAGGGTTATATATTCAATCTTAATGGCCAACAACACTTTCACTGGCGGGTCAATTTGAAGAGACTCTGGAATTTTAGAAATGGCATGCATCACACTTTCGTGAATGTTTATAGGGTTAATAATGTTCATGTTTAGTACTCTGTTCATATTACCCGACGGTTTGGCATCCATCGCTTTTGTGATCGTCATTTTTAAGATCAAATAAATAGGTAATACAAAAAAATAAATACTAAAATTTAGCTAATATTTACTAATTTGAGGTAATACAAAAAAATAAATACTAAAATTTAGTTAAATTGAATAGCTGCTCCTTCAGAGTTAGTAAAAATAGACAATTCAACGTCATCAGGAGTCATAATATTAACTAAAATTGCAATACACTTTATAACTGGGTTGGGCCAAGAATTTGGCATTTTACTGATTAAGTCGGTTACACTTTCACGAATATCTGTGTGCTCAAAAAGATCCGCAATTAATTCGTCAAACTTGTTTCTTAACTCTTCTTCATTAGCCCCCCGCTCCATCATTAACTCTAAGGCGCAGCATATATTTTTAAGCTCTGTAACTACTTTGGTCGTCATTTTTAAGATCAAATATATAAGTAATACAATAATTAAATCAGGCTCGTTTTTGGGTTTGCAAGGTTCTGCTTTGCAATGTTCTTTCTGATTGCCTCAGCGTCTACCTGCTGTGAAGTAAAAGTCTTTCTCCATTTCTTTTGGAGGTCGATCTTTTGGCGTCTGTAATCATCACCGTCAGCCATGGCTCGTTTAAATTCTTCGTCTGTTACTTTTCCATCCAGTAATGTATTGCTTATAATCAGCCTTAATGAATGAAGTTTTGCTGTTGCTAGGGCTACAATGGCGGTGTGCTTTTGTAATTTGGGCGTTAGCTTCTTTAAAACAGCACTTACAATCGTGGACATGGCAACTAAACCCAAACCAACGCTCCCAAAAGCTATGGATATCGGTGTCCCAACTCCAGTAGCTAAAAGAGCAACACTAGACCCAGTGCTTAAGCCGGATACAACCGATGAGCCGGTGATTATATAAGAAAGGACATTTAAAGCTTTAGCATATTTCTTTCTAGTAACCCTATACTTATTTAAGTCACTTTCTATTTCTTCTTCAAGCTCAGTCATGTGCTTTAATCTAAACTGCTGACCGTCCTCCATTTTTAAAAAACAAGATTTTTTTTTTTTTTAAATCTTGTACATATCTTATTAACCCTTCTGGCAGCACCTCATCAACAGAGTAAAACGCAATAAAATCAACATACTTAATGAAAATAAAATCGAGTACTGTTAGTTTGTCTTTGTCAACCATCACAGTAACTTTGTCAGAAGATACAGAAGTGTTTATTTCATCCCCGTTTTTAGTAATAACAATAACAAGCCTAAGAGGACCACCCAAGTTTTCAGACTTTATTTGCACGCCTCTGATTAACGTATGCTCTGGCAAACTAGGATCAGACTCCCTTGGAGTAATAAATAAGCGAAAAAGCATCGTCATTTTTCTAGGCAGTGATTCTAGTTTTGGGTTAAACTCTAAGCCGACGGTGTTGCCCCCCACTTCAGCTAAGGACTTCTTTCTCCGCAGCATATATTCAGAGCCCTGCTTAGTTATTTCAATCTGCTTTTTCTGTTGTGTTCCTGGGACTAGGCTAGCAAGAAGGCGTCCTTCATTCAAAGCTTTTCTAAAATTGTATTTCTTATCAAAGTATACATAGGGGCTTCGTAGTTCAAACTTTAAATGCCAGTTAATGTCAGGAAGCAACGCCCAGGCATTCTCTCGTTTATGAAGTTTGTATTCATGTTTGCCAAAATCGTTTGCCCTTAGATTTCTTATCTCTTCCAGGGTAGGATATTGCTGTCGTTTTTTATCTTCAATTTCTATTCGTTTGTAAACCCCATCGTCGGTGTACTCAAATCCATAAACATTTCCTGTCACTCCTATCAGATCAAAGTCAGTTGTATCTGCTAGATCTTTTAGCTCTACTGCAGCGCATTTAGGAGCTAACTCTGCTTTTGATTCTGGCCCTCGAGACATTCTTTTTAATATAAACAATTTATTATTAAACAATCTATAATGAGCAATCTATAATGAGCAATCTATAATGAGCAATCTATAATAAGCAATCTATAATAAATAATCTGTAATAAACAATCTATAATAAGCAATCTATAATAAACAATTTCTTATAAACAATTTGTTATAAACAAACGTATTGAACTGGCGGGTCAGTCCGTAAGCATAGTTTAGCGTGCTTAGATTTTTCTAGCTGCTCTTTTATTTTTTTTAGTTCATCCTTGTTCCTGATTATATAGTTTTCACTTAAACACTCTTCAAAACTATCCGTGTCCTTAGTATAGAATAATACAACCGATTTTAACTGCGATCTAAAGTCTTTTAAGACAGCATTGTATTTTTGAGTTAAGAGCCAAACAGAAACTAATGCGTGTCTTCCGCTAAAGGCTAGCTTAGACAGGGTCCTTCTTTTTTTTAACAATGTCTTGTTCAGCTGAACAGTCATCAATAATAAACAGCGTTTCGGTTCCCTCAAATAGCCTATAGTAATGTTCTAAACAGTCGCTTAGCTTGTCAGTAGGATCAACTAAAAATATATTCTCGTCTGTCCAAACAAACTGCCTTTCTTTGTAAGACTTGTTGTGCTTAATGGTTGTGCAGAATATAACAATGTACTCGTAATGAAATCTGTAGACTGTTTGTAACAAATCAAGCACGAAGACAGTTTTCCCACACCCAGTAATCCCACAAATAAGCGAACAGTGCGGGTCTTTGGGCAAAAAGTTCAAACTATCCATCTGTTTTAATAGGCTATTTCTTTCAGTCTATTTTCTTCAATGTTCAGCTGGGCGTCATAAACCACAAAAACGTGCATTTGTATCTGGCCATTCTCCTCCTCTTCCTTATTAATCTGTATGAGTATGCCATCTGACCCTACCCTTCTTCCACTCCCGTGCAGTCTGTTGTCATACGTGGACCTAAAATCCAGCCATAGTCCATATTTGTCTGTTAGATAATCTTCGAGTCTTACATCATGAAGGTGAAGTTTTTTACACACATGATCGGCTATGGGGCTTGTCTGTCTGCCTCCAGCAAACAATTTTTTATTTCATCAAAGTGTTGGTCGGGTAAAAGTCCGGCCGAATACAGCTGAAAAGGCTTGCCATCTACTGTGCAAGACAGTTGCTCAATTTTTGGGTTGTAAAACGCCTCAGATTCTCTCTGAAAAGGAGCTGAGGGTTTAGTAAATAGCAAGAGAACCCCCTTTAGGGACCTTAAAGAATTGCTTATAGCTATTTCCCAGACGGTGTCTTGCTTGTTTTTAATTGCTAGACTGTGGTGTAAAACTCTTTCAAAGTAAACAACCGCCCTACTTTTATACTGATTTAAGATTATTCTGGCCAGTTCGGGGTTAGTAACAACGTCAAAATTAAGAGAGATGTTACTGACAGTGTATCTAGCCGTTGGGTCATCTGATAGAATAACAGATCCGCTGTCATTGAATGTCAGTTCGTAAGTAAGTTTGTCTCTTAGTGCGCCTTGGTAATATGGCTGATGGGTTTTTAACAGTTCAAAATCTAGAGGAATGCAAAATCTGTTCTTAAATGCTCGCGCTATTGCCTGGTCTCCCTCGTCTTCCTTTGCATCTGCAGCATTAAGCCTGTGCTTAAGACCGTTTGGACTCTGGATCCCCTGAAAGATTTTGTCTTTCCTTTCTGTTCTAGGCAGCCATAGATCAGAATAGAGATTAAAAATGTCTGCGCTACTCAGTGAGAAGACTTCTCTACCTTCCAGTTTAATTACCATATTTTTAATGATGGCCCTGCCCAGGTTAGCAACGACAGTAGCATTAGGATCCGCCGACTCAATATCTATTTTGAATGACAGTCTGGCAGTGCCCGGCATTATAACATCGTCAGGCCCGAGGTCACTAAATCTTACTGTTAACATTTCATGGGGCTCAATTGTTGATGGATTATTTACAACCCGCACAGTCTGTCTTATGCCTTTTATGCCGTGGGGTTCCTTCGCTTTTCTGAATGGATCAAGGTCGCAACCGTATGGGTTCATTTTTTATAAAACAAAAAATAATAAATATATAAATATGGCTGATGAAGATTTTGACGCGATTGAATCTATTGAAGAAGAAGAAGAAGACGATTTTGGCGCGATTGATTCTATTGAAGAGCCGGGTCCTTCATTGCAAGAAGAACTTGAAGCAGCAGCGGCAGGCCAAGGAGTAGGATTAAGTCAAATACGAATGTTAGATAGAATTGAATCATTATATGGCCATATGGGGCGAGAGCGGCCAGAAGCACTTAAGGTCTCCAATTTTTCAATAGATAAAAATAATCATTTGTATGTAAGAACTAGTAAAGGAAACCTTGTACGGCTTACTACAAAACCAGACCCAACCCAGTTTTTAAGCAGGAGTACAATTCTTAGAGAGCTCCCTGTTTTTGACCAAAGGCAGTTAAACTTTATTGGCGATCTAAGGTCTGAGGCTGTTAGTGCTTTACAAAGCATAGTGCGAGAGTTGCCAACACGATCTGAAATAGAAATGGCCCCTATTCAAGAATTAGTTCAAAGAGCAGATGAACTAGTGGCTAGTGCAAATAGAGCAATAACAGAAATTGAGATGAGTTTTAATGAGGAAACACAGTTAAAAACAATTATCGATTCTTCATCACCTAGTCAAAGAGAACGTGAGCTGAGCCCTGAAGAAGAAGCAGCTTTACAAACAATTGATGATCCTCCATTGTCTGGGCACAACCCCGGGGTTCTTAAAGCTAGAATCAGGGATCTTGAAGCTAGAAACAAGGATCTTGAAGATGAACTGCGCGCGATCTCAGGTCTGTTGAGTCTACCTTAACAACTATAAACGAAGAACTAAAAAACAATTTGGCAAAATTTAATATACTAGAGAGAGAGATAAAAGAAGAAGAAAATAAACTGGCTGATGCAGATGATAACAATTTAGGGTTAGAAGAAAAGGCTAGAATACAGGCGAAAATACAGAATTTAAGGATAGAAAGGGCAAACAGGTTATCGGCGTTGTATATTAACAGAGAAAAAATAAACAGTAAACAAGCTGGGTATTTTTTTGGCTCCCATAAGAAAACCTAACACAGAGTAACTTGTATTCAAGACCGGCACAGCCTTTTAAACTTGAATAAAGTCAGACAAATACATAGACGAACAATCTAATAGTGGGGAAAAAACAAGCGCAGGCCAACAACTGAACTATCTTCATAGTAATGACTTGGCAAAGATTTGGACTTAAGGAGGGTGGGGGGTGGGGGGGGGGGGGGCGGAATTTGAAGATGGAGAAACTGGGAACATGAAATTAAGAAAATATGTTACAGATATGAAAACTCTTCACTAGCTGAAGAGTTTTCATATCTGTAACATATTTTCTTAATTTCATGTTCCCAGTTTCTCCATCTTCAAATTCCGCCCCCCCCCCCCCCCCACCCCCCACCCTCCTTAAGTCCAAATCTTTGCCAAGTCATTACTATGAAGATAGTTCAGTTGTTGGCCTGCGCTTGTTTTTTTCCCCCACTATTAGATTGTTCGTCTATGTATTTGTCTGACTTTATTCAAGTTTAAAAGGCTGTGCCGGTCTTGAATACAAGTTACTCTGTGTTAGGTTTTCTTATGGGAGCCAAAAAATACCCAACTTGTTTACTGTTTATCGTTTACTGTTCCCTGCCTCATTTCATTTCCGATTTTAGAGAAAAAATAGATACTCAAATAAGCAGAATCAGAGAAACTATAAACAAAATGATTTATGAAAATACTACGCTAGCAGAAAGAATAAGGACTCTGTTCAGAGAGCAGGGGATTACAATAGTTAGTATATTGACAGCTGTTGGGTTTGCTATCTCTACGCTGGTTTATGCATTAACCGGCAGTGCGCCAACAGGGCCAGTAGCTCCTCCAACGCCTCAGCCTGGTAAAAGTTGGATTAGAAAACAACTGCACCATCTAGCAAACTTATTAAAGAAGTTAGCTGTCAAAGCGCTTGATGCTCTGCCTGGCATAATAGGCAGTGTTGTTGGTTGGGTTTTGTCTACAATAGGCAAAGTGGTTGGTTATATGGCTGACCATCTGTGGACTTTGGGGTGCTGGCTGCCGGTTTAATTTTTAGTGAAATAAAGTATGGCTAATCCAGTAAAAGTTAAAAACACAACAAGGGCTGTCTTTTCGCTAGTGTGTCTGTTGGGGTGAGGTACATCAACAGGTGGGGGGTCGCTTTCTGGGCTGCTTATAACTGGTGGGGGGTCGCTTTCTGCAGGTTCTGGGCTAGATACTTTTTTTAAAATGGCTGGTGCGGGCCTTGTGTTTAAGCTTTGATTGTGTCCTAAGTTTTGGTCGTCTCCGGCTATGAGAATTTCATTATTATAATTTTGTATCATGCCAATCTGTAGTCTAAGGTCAGAAGGCAGCATGTATAATCCATGACCCACAACAAAGTCAACCTTTGACCTAGCATGTGAAAGAACGTTTTGGTACCTTTGTATGCTGGAAGGCAAATCAACAGCAGAGTTAATAGCATCTTCTAAATTGGCTAGAAATTGTTTTCTGGCGTCAAACCCTGTAGATTGATCCACTATGCTAGACTTGGTCTGTGCTTGCGCTCCTAATAGACACCAAACGTACGTACGTATGGAGTCATTAAGTCTTTGCACTCCTGGCATTGTTAGACCTTTACTTTCATCCAAGATAAATGTTGCCCAAGCATTGGGGTGTTTTTGTTCTATTGATCCCAATCTAACTTGGGAGTTTGACTTAAAAGAGGTGTGGCCAGGCCAGTAGTCAAAATTATATTCTCTATGCGTGCCCCACAAATACAATGTGCCCAACCCGTGATTGCGGTCTAACTTTTGTCTAAAGTTATTTGAAGGGTTAATGTTAAATTCGTTGCAGATTCTTTCATATGCATTATTGTCCATTGAGCTGAGAAATGGATTAAACGCGTTGTCGTTGGGGAGGCGCACCTGTAGTTCAGTTAGTATGCGCCTATACTGATAATAAACATGAAAGTTATATACTGACCTTACTAAGAGGTTGGGGTGGTTTAAATGATTTGTATATGAAACACCGCAGCCGGTGGTTGAGCAGTAAATGGCAAAATTTAACTGATTCTGGTAAAAAGCCATGGGTGAGTTGACCATGCTGATGGCACTCTATCGCTCTTTATTGGAGGATTTAAATATCTAGTTAGTGGGTTTACAAGTCTGACTAGAAAGCCATATGATTCATCCACTGCGATGGTTAGGCTACTAAAGTCCAAAGATTTGGGCTCATAAACCCCTCCTACATCGTAAGTGGCACTTTCATTATATTTAAAAGGTTCCATTTTTAAATAGATTTTTTAAAAAAGGATTTAAAAAGGATGTTCCTTTATATAACCAAGCAAAACCAGCGCGTGTTTTTAAAGTATTCAGTTGACAATAAAGGCGGGAAGTGTAGGGCTGCTCTTAGAGAACTTAGGTTTAAAATAAGGTGGTTTAACATATCTGAAAAGGCCCAAAATAATTGGATAGATATTTATGATGAGGGGGGCAATCGCTTAAAACGTTTAAAAATACCTGATGGTTACTACAGGTTTTGTTCTTTAAAAAAAGCATTTAACAAATTTGACATACGGTTAGAAATTAATGAGGCAAGTCTTATAATTACTATATTTTTACCAAAACATAAAGACAAAAGGGAGTACGTTTTTCCCAAGGGCCTTGCTCGAATTTTAGGCTTTTATGATAGTGGTAAAGCCTATCGTATTAATACACACGCGTATATAGAAAGCGGTCTATATGAATATGTAGGCAGTAGACCATCCGATTTTCTAATTAATCCAATGTTGTATGTTCATTTAAGCGAATTAAAAACAAACACTAATTTGTATAATGGCCAGCCATCTACAGTTCTAAGAGCACTCCCATCAACTAAGGTGGGGTTTTGCGATTATCAGTCATATACATTTGGTGAAAACAGTCAATTTAAAGAATTGGTTGAAGGGCCTATAAATTCAGTGTGTGTAAAAATAACTAACCAAGATGGAAGGCCGGTTGTTTGTTCTGATTTGTTGGTAGTGCTTGAGATAGAAGATTAATCAGAGAGAAAGTATAGATACCTGCCGGCAGTCTTACGCGCCATGAACAATGAAGAATTTAAAGCAACGGGCCTTAAGCCAGTGAACGCGATCAAATTAAAAAAAATAAGTATTACTGAAGACATCCAAAGTAATCAAAAACTCTTGCCTTTTGGACTAAAAGTAAGATACTTGTATGCGCCTGGAGAAGCAGAGGGCGATGTTAGAATTAGAGCCACAGACCCTATATGGAGCGTAGATGTATATGAAGTTGAAAGAATTATGAAAACAGCCCCTCCTGTGTATTATTTAAGAGAGACTCTTTCTTCTAGCGGCGCCACTACGTCTAAAAAGCCGTCCCTAAAAGATCGTTTGTTCGCGAAGAGTTGCAAGTTGTCCCACCAAACACAGTGCCTGTTAGTTAATCAGAGAGAATGATAAAATGTGCGGTTCTAGAGCAGGAAAATTATTTTGCCCGCAAACCCCCCTTTTCACGCAATTAGATTTGTTTAATTTTGTAGATTTTTAGCTATTTTTTTGGTTGAGAAAATTTGATTATGTGAAAAGTGGGGTTTGCGGGCGAAATAAGATTGCTGATCGAGAAGAGACATTTTATCATTCTCTGTACAGCTAGGCCAGTACATTGGGCTGTATCACTATCGCGTCGTTCTTTTTTTACTTTTTTTGTAGTCAAGAAAACTGATAAGATTATGATGTGATGCGAGAGTTTAATCGTGGTTTTCACTTACACCAAACACTTGCACTGGATGGGGTGACTGTTTTAAAAGTGATAAAATTTCATGGTTTTCACTTACACCAAACACTTGTATTTTGATAGGGTGAGTGTTCTAACAATAATGAAATTTCACGGACCCTATCAAATAAACGATAAACATTAGGATGTCCAACCCTAAGTCCTGCACGCGTGGGAGTGTGGGAAGACATGGGTGGTAAGGAAACATTAAGATAAAATTGAGTAAGAAGAGAGAGGTTTCGCAACACACACACACACACACACACACACACACACACACACACACACACACACACACACACACACAATTCATGTTAACTCAGATGAAGCATTATGCCAACATTATTTCGCTTAGACTTTTCTTCAACCCACATAAAAAGTGCTGTTTCAAGATTCTACGCTAAAACCTTTCTTCAGTGTACACATATTGTCACATATCAATTACGCTTCAGCAATATGGGATGAGAGTAGTTCTGTCCACAAAAAAAGATGAAATCCTGTCTATGGATGTGCAGCAAACCACTCCTTCCAGCTGTCCCTCCACCAACTGTTGAACAACTAAAGCACTGAATATACTTTCTCTGAGTAAACAACTTGAATTCAACGAGGCATCCTTTATGTTTAAATTTCAACACATATCATGCCATGTTATGTAAATGCGCCTTTTACAAGACTGAACAGCTGCTCTGGCTCGCAGAAATTCTTTTTCCCCTACTCACGCATTAATAAATACAAAACAAGCCAAAGCTTACTCTGGACCATGTGTCTTGAACTCTTTTCCACCGAATCTACAAAATACGAATACACAAAAACATTTCAAGAAACATTCACATAACAATTTCATGTCTCAATAATTAGATGAGTTGATGAAAGATCGTAAACGTCTACTCGCACATTCTTCTTTTAGTCGTAATTTGGATATTCCGACAGAACACGTGACCTGCTCAGTTAAACCGTTCACACCCACTCTCTTTCCTACCTCCTTTTCAAACTCTCTCTCTCTCTCCTCTCTCTCTCTCTCTCTCTCTCCCCTCTCTCTCTGTGTGTGTGTGTGTGTGTGTGTGTGTGTGTGTGTGTGTGTGTGTGTGTGTGTGTGTGTGTGTGTTTTCCCTTCTGTTTGACTATCCAATATGTCATTATTGCATTTATGAATAGTCTGCTTGTCGGTACTTG
>CM065736.1:17306423-17308923 GCA_033310375.1 Conus canariensis | reverse complement strand
TTATTATCATCATTATTGTTATTATTATTATTATCATTATTATTATTATTGTTATTATCATCGTCATCATTATTATTATTATTATTATTCTCATTCGACTATAATTGTTTATTATCAGGGTTGCATGATTCATCAAATTCTTTCAACTTCCTTTTGACAAGGAAGACCAGAACACAGCGTTCACCTATGTGCCAGATTCTATGCACTCGCCTACAACCCAGTTTCTAATAGGTAATGGTGGGAAATCTGCAAGGGAGGTAATTTGTGTCAGAGCTTGTCATTCAGCGAGAGTGACCCCGCCGTTTTCATGGGACTGATGCCACTGGTGAGCGCGCAGAAAGCCATTTTGTCCCATCAGTCAGCGAAACTGTTCAGAGAGAGAGAGAGAGAGAGAGAGAGAGAGAGAGAGAGAGAGAGAGAGAGAGAGAGAGAGAGAAAGCAAACACATGGTTGTCAAACGGTATGCCTGGAATGCTGACAGTCATTATCCCTTATCGTTATCCTGGCGTGCGCTTCAAATGAGATATTTGACTCCCTCAATCTGTTTGCTTGACCCATACACCAAGATAAGGTAACTCTATTTGAGATGGAAAGACAGGCACTATCTTCCCTGATTTCTTTTCTTTTTTTTTTTCTCCTTAAATCGGAAAAGTCTATTATTTCATTCCATTCCATTCCCATCAACAAGAAAAGAAAACGTTATTGGTGTGAAACAAATATCATTTGTGTGAATCATCTCAACTACGTGACCGACCGTCCTTTCACGTATGACGTTAAAACAAAAGGTGACATCACAGCACTTACCTCTTTCATGTCCTCGTAGTATATGTTCATGAAGGGCACATCAGGATGTTCTTTCTGCCATTCCTCTATGTGTGGCAGGTAGGCAAAGTAGTCCGGATAACTCCCTGATAACACGATTTGGGTCTGCTGATATGTCTTCACAGAAATGAAATCTGACTCGGAGTAAAGTTTGTTTTTCTTCAACGTTACTCGAAATCTATTACTATTACCTCTGTCTTTGGTTGCTGTTGTTGTTGTTGTTGTTGTGGTTGTTGTTGTTGTTGATTTTTTTTTTTATCGATGCGAGCATATATGTTTTCTCACAGGCTTCGGGGTCAGCAAATTCTGTTTATGAAAACACCGCGCAAACACATGATGTCTTGAGAGGAGAGAGAGAGAGAGAGAGAGAGAGAGAGAGAGAGAGAGAGAGAGAGAGAGAGAGAGAGAAGGAATGATAATGATTCTTTGTTTTATAACGGTAAAAGAACTGGCTTAGTTAGCCATTTTTCAAACTTGCCGTCACGAGAGAGAGAGAGAAGAGAGAGAGAGAGAGAGAGAGAGAGAGAGAGAGAGAGAGAGAGAGAAGAAGAAGAAGAAGAAGAAGAAGAAGAAGAAGAGAAGCAGGACCGGGGGTTCCGAGGTTTCTGAACCACACAACCCCAGCCCTGCCTCTCCTTTAGCTGGCAAAAGTGGCATTTTTTTCCATCTTTCCCGCCTTTCCCGCAATTAGGAGGGCCATCCTGCCCGCAATTTTCATGACGACAATGGTGTAAAGACAAAAGCGACGACGATAAGAGGCGACGAAGACAAAGATGACAATGACAACGCTGATGATTATGATGATGATGACGACGACGACGACGACGACGACGAGACGACGACGATGATGATGATGATGACGATGATGACGATGATGATGATGATGACGATGACTATGATGATGATGACGATGACGACGATGACGTCCAATATTATGATGATGATGATTTCGACAACAGCAACAACAACAACAGTAATGATAATAATAATAATCATGAAAATAATGAGACAACAATCACGTAGCGACAGACCAGGAATTTCGAGGCCGTCCAAAAAGAAACGGGCGAAGGGTTCAAATCCTTCGTCCTTGAAGT
This sequence comes from Conus canariensis, assembly GCA_033310375.1. Taxonomy (NCBI): domain Eukaryota; kingdom Metazoa; phylum Mollusca; class Gastropoda; order Neogastropoda; family Conidae; genus Conus; species Conus canariensis. Next base: position 17,307,007 of record CM065736.1, on the reverse strand, counting down.
AATTCCGCTGGCGTAGGTGAAAGTACATGGACACTGCCACGTCCTTGGGGTTCCGTATCACGTGCAGCACGCGCACTCGTTTCGTCACAATCTCCTTCGGCAAGTGTCTGCGAGCAGTCATATGTTCGTATCATCGTTGATTGGTGTGTGGCGGCCCAAAGCAAGTTTGATGCCGAAAGGAACGACTGTTTGAGTAAATAGCCCCTTAAAAGACCACCCAACGTGGTGTAGTAGTCAGCTTGCGGGCTGGAGGATTTTGGGTTGAATCCCAGTATTTATTTGTGGATTTTTGTCACCCCCCCCCCCCCCTTCCCCTTTCCCCCCTTCCCCCCCCCCCCCCCCCCCCTCTCCCCCTCTTTCCCTGTTCGATGTGCTGCAGGCTGAAATTGATATTTCATCCACGTTATGGATGCGCCTCTGACAGCGTTACTCCTATTCCCTAACCAGCACTGCAGGTGTCTGTATCTCTTGGGCCTGGTTGACCACAGGATACAATATGAATGGAAGTGTAAAATACAGCCGTCATGTCGCCTGAGACCGGAATGGAACTCTGTAGTATCATGTTCGTCATCATCATCATCATC
>CM065736.1:17293923-17298923 GCA_033310375.1 Conus canariensis | reverse complement strand
CACCTTAAACACACGAAGCTAGATGAGAAGAGACCGAGGCAAGAGAAGATAGAGAGAAGAGAGAGAGAGAGGAGGAGAGAGAGAGAGACAGAGAGAGGACAGTGCAGTGCAGCGTGCCTGAGTTGTGTTGTGTGGTGTAGTGTAATATCAAAATGGTGACAGTGGGTGCATGGGCAGTTGTGTTGTGTGTGTGTGTGCGTGTGTGTGGTGGTGTGTGTGTGTGGTGTGTGTGTGTGTGTGTGTGTGTGTGGTGTGTGTGTGCGTGCGTGGGGTGCGTGCTGCGTGTGCTGACCGAGCATGTCAAAGAAAAGAGAATCGAACGCCTAAAGAATTATAATCTCTCTCTCTCTCTCTCTCTCTCTCTCTCTCTCTCTCTCTTACACAGACACTGTCACACACACACACACACACACACACACACACACACACACACACACACACACATACACACAGAGGCACACGCTCACACACACACACACACACACACCACACACACACACACACACACACACACACGCACGCACACACACACACACACACACACACACACACACACACACACACACACACACACACACACACACACACACGCACCCTCCCAGCCCCACACATCCACGTAAATGTATCGATAGTTTTGTTCAAACAACTCACATGTCAGTGAAGAACTGGTGTCTATTGACCCACTTCTCCCAGAACCGTGACCGGGTGATCTAGCACCGTCTCCAAAGGACACTTTGTTTCCGTGAGCAAATCGGAAATCACTGATGACATTTCACTGTACTCGTTGACCGAAACTTTCGTCAAGCAAGCTGTCCAGCATGAGGGTGTTACTCGCTCTGCTGCAACTGTGCCAGTGGCTGTCTGCTTTGGTGAGTGCTACTTCCTGTGGTAGAAGCACGTCGTCTCAAAAGGTCATTGTCATAACACTGTGTAACACCTAAAATCGTCCCCCACCCCCCCACTTCCAAACGTCTCCCCCAGAGGATTCGTGCGTAATCTATGCTATCTTCTGAGCGTGTTTATATGACGTATGCTTGCGGAGGCATGCGCGCGCGCGCGCGCGCGCGCACGCGCGTGTGTGTATGTGTGTGTGTTGTGTTGTGTCGTGTGTGTGTGTGTGTGTGTGTGTGTGTGTGTGTGTGTGTGTGTGTGTGTGTGTGTGTGTGTTGTGTGTGATGTGCTGTGTGTGTGTGTTGTGTGTGTTTTGTGTGTGTGTGTGTGTGTGTGTGTGTGTGTGTGTGTGTGTGTGTGTGTGTGTGTGTGTGTGTGTGTGTGTGTTGTGTGTGATGCGCTGTGTGTGTGTGAGTTGTGTGTGTTGTGTCGTGTGTGTGTGTGTGTGTGTGTGTGTGTGTGTGTGTGTGTGTGTGTGTGTGTGTGTGTGTGCGCGCGCGCGCGTGCGCACGCGCACGCGCCAGTCTCTCTCTCTCTCTCTCTCTCTCTCTCTGTCTGTGTGGGGCGAGGAGGGGGAAGATGGGGGGGGAGGGGGGGGTCATATCGTAAGTGATAAAGACGCAGTGGAGATCCACAGGTTTAAAGAGATCTTTGATTGCCCAGTTATCTGTATTGCCCGAGAGTAACGAAATTGCACCCACCCGCTACCCCCCCCCCCCCCCCCCCCCGTCCCCCGCACATTCTCCCTGTCTGTGTTTATGTCTATATCTCTCTGCCTGCCTGCCTGTCTGCCTGCCTGTCTGTCTGTCTATCTGTCTGTAGCTCTCTATGTGGGTGTGGGTGTGGGTGTTGGTGTGCAGGTGTATGTTTGTGTGTGTGTGTGTGTGTGTGTGTGTGTGTGTGTGTGTGTGTGTGTGTGTGGTGTGTGTGTGTGTGTGTGTATGTGTGTGTGTGTGTGTGTGTGTGTGTGTGTGTGTGTGTGTGTTGTTGTCTTCAATTTAACGTCTATCCACATAGTGATATTAGACGGGGGGAGGGGAGGGGGGAGGGAGGGGATCGGGAGGAGGAGAGGGGGAGGGTACCGTATCATGTGTGTATGTATTTATGTCTCTTTGATAAGACGGGGGGGGGGGGGGGGGGGGGGGGGAGGGAGGAGAAAATGAGCATTAACAACAATAACAGTCAACTAGTCTATAACAAATGTCCTACAGGACTATGAAGTAAACATTTCGCAATATTAAACAAACTAGTAGCATTTTTGAAAACGCCTTCAATACAATTTTCAGAAATCACTGGTAAGATAGGTCTTAACCTCTGACATTCAAAAATGATGTGCTTGCTAGAAATTTGATCACCACATAAACATCTAACATTTTTACTGTATTTTGTGATGAACGCATTAAGTTTTATCCTGTAAGATAGCGAACTAATCTGTCTAAATTTGATTACGTCAGTATGATTCAAATATGATTTGTTATCCAAACCACGAGAATCAATATACTTATTCTTGGAGAGTCTATCTTTTCTCAGGGTGTAGCCTTTAATTCTACTCCATACTGCTTGTTCCAGCAAGTGATAACCCTCCTGAATGGATAAAGGAACATTAATTTCAGTGGATTCTGTGCCTTGCCTTGCGCCCTTTTTTGCTACTTTGTCAGCCCACTCATTTGAAGAAAATCCAAGATGTGAAGGAACCCAGCAGAAGGAAACCTTGGTCCCTTTTAAAGTTAAGATATGAATTAATTGACTGATTTCTAACATAATTTTGGTCTTTTTCTTGTAATCTGAAGATCTTAAAGCATAGAGTACCGATTGAGAATCTACACAAAATAAGATTTGAAAAAACTGTAATGGAAAATCAACTATGTAATTGAGAGCCATAAGAATAGCAATAAGTTCAGCAGTAAAGATGGATCGATTTTTACCAATGTAGTATGACTTTTCCTTTTTTATCGCTGGTATTACAAAAGCTGAACCTGCCCGGTGATCTTCTAGGAGTGAACCATCTGTATATATCTTTAAATGATTTGGATAAGTGTTCTGTATATGTAATTGGACTTCAGTTTTCATAATGTTTGGATTCTCATTTTTCTTCATGTCAGTATAATTAATATCAAACTGCGCTTTATTCATCTCCCAAGCAGGACAAGGGGAGGCCGCTTGATTTGTGTCAATATTACTTGGATTTATATCAGACCTTTTGAATAGATCTGATACGTAAGTGGCAATTGGTTTCAATGATGGTATCTGCTTAGCTCGTTTAGGAAAAGAATTTTCAGATGTAATTTTCAGTTCCTCAGATGCAAAGTTGTAACTTGTCGAACTTCTAAGAACGTATTTAGCGCATGCAAGACTTCGGTACTCGTCCAAAGGCAATTCTCCAATTTCTTTATAAGTTCCAAGCGTTGATGCGTGAAAAGGCACACCAAGAGCAAGCCTATAACCCTTGCAATCTATGCTTTGAAGTTTCTTAAGTAAATAATTAGGGGCGCTAAAAAATACCTCTTGTCCATAGGACAATTTTGATCTAATCAGCGACGTAGAGAGATGTTTCAAAACTTTGCAATCTTGTCCCCAGGCTTGTTTGCTTATAATCTTTAATAGATTTAAACATTTCCTTGCCTTGGTAACGATGTAGTTGATATGAGCATTCCAGGACAACTTTGGTGTAAGATAGATACCTAGAAATTTCACAATATCTTTATACTGAATAGTCGTATTTTCAATTGTAAAAAACGGCAGCTCTGATGGATTGCTGCCATTATTAAAGAGTATCATATGTGTTTTCTCTGTAGATAATGTCAAACCATTTTCGTGCATATAAGTAAATATATGATCGAGCTCTCTTTGATAGATCTTCTTGATGTAGTTCAATTCCCTTTTTGATGTTTTTCTTTTCATTGTAACATTCATCCAGATGCATAAATCATCAGCATATTGTACTAATACAACATGCTTTGATAAGAGCGAAGGCAAATCGTACATTAAGATGTTAAATAACATCGGGGCGATAACAGAACCTTGTGGCAATCCCATATGTAAAGATCTAGAATTGGAGTATGCATTCCCTACTCGAACACGTATGTTTCTTTTATTCAAAAAGCATTTAATGTAGTGATATAAATGTCCCGAAATCCCGATTTGTTTCAATTTGTAAAGGAGCTTGGCGTGCCAGACTTGGTCATAAGCTTTCTTGATATCAAAAAAGGTCGCTAGAACATTTCTTCTTCTTGCAAATTGTTGTTTTACATTTGTTGTGAGTTTCACTAAATTGTCAATAGCAGACCTGCCATTTTGGAAGCCTGCTTGATTAACTGGAATAACTTTATTTTTTTGACAATACTGCGTCAATCTTCTCAAAACTATTCTCTCTAATAGTTTACAGGTATGTGAGGTTAATGCTATTGGTCTGTAACTATGCTTATCTGTTGGAGGTTTGCCTTGCTTTAAAACTGGTACAATGATAGACTGTTTCCACTGTTCTGGCATTACGCCCTCTAACCAACATTTTTGAAACAATTTCTGCAGAAATAAGACAAAATGTTCAGGCAGGTGTTTAAGCATATCATTGGAAACTTTATCTAGTCCCACGGAAGTTTTCTTATTAGGAAGAGATAGAATTGCATCTTTCACTTCATCAAGAGTAATTGGAGCATTGATGAAATGACTATTATCATTAACTGGATCTATATAATCATCTTTATTTTCTTCTTCTGTTCTGAAAGTTTGATCTTTAAAGGACAGACCTTCCAAACGCATAGATTCGGAAAACATATCGGCGAATGATTCTGTTTTTTCTGAATTAGAAGGAAATTCTTTGTTCTTCAGCTTGACAGGACAAGATGGCAAGTTTAAACCCCTTTTCATTTCATGAAACTTTTTCCAAACTTTTTGTAAATCTTTATGATTCGAAATCTCATTAGAGCAGAAAGAGGACCAATATTGCCTTTTAGCTTGAGCTATTACCATGTTACTGTAGTGATTCGCTTTGTTCTTGGCTATTAGATTCTCTGGTGTTTTGTCTTTTAAATATATTTTAAACAAACATTTTTTGTTATTAACGGCTGAGTCACAAGCAGGTGTCCACCAGATATTTCCTGAGTGTTTGT
>CM065736.1:17278923-17281423 GCA_033310375.1 Conus canariensis | reverse complement strand
GCTGGTGCAGATGTCGTATATCATCAGAGGCCATAGGAGCTTTGGTATCAGCATGAACTGCAGACACCAGACCTTGTATTTGCCAGGGAGCCCACACTGGTCAATGGTCTCCAAGCCTTCTTCCGACATCTGTTTGGTTTCTTTGGCTTTTTGTGTGTCTTTCAGCGTATCATCATACCATCTTCCAAGGCTCTTGACTGGCTCTTCTGTGACTGTTGGAATGGCCTGGTTGGCAACATTGAAGACCACAGATTCGGCCACTTTTCCTTTCCTCAGTGAGAGACTCCGTGATTTCTTTGGCTTGAACTTCATTCTGGATGAGGCAACTATGTCGTCCAGCCTCTCCAGCACATGACGTGTCTCGTCTTCTCTGGATGAAATCACTGTAGTGTCATCCATGAAGGCCTTGAGAGGGGGCACCTTGTATCCATCGCCAAAGTCTGTTTGTCTTGCGTTGCTTGTTGCTGCTTTCAAGATGACTTCCATTGCCAACACGAACAGTATTGGGGAAATTGCACAGCCCGTTGCAATGCCCACTTCCAAGTTGATCCAATCTGTTGTGTACTCCTTGGTAGAGAACCGCATTGAGAAGCCATTGAAGTACTTTTTGAGCATGTCGCGGATGTTCTTTGGCACATGGTACATCTCAAGAGCCAACTGTATCATCTCATGGGGTAAAGATCCATATGCGTTTGCCAGATCAAGCTACACTACGTCCAGGTCTCTCTTTTCTGTTTTTGCTCTTTGGATTGGATCCCAGATCATTGTGGCGTGTTCTCGACTGACACATCCAAGTACCTGTTTTCCATGAGGTACTTGGTCAGCCTTGCTGCCATGACAGAGAAGAAGATTTTCCCTTCGACGTTCAGTAGTGATATTGGCCTGAACTGGCTGATGTCACTTGAGTTTTGATCTTTGGGGACGTACACACCATCTGCCGTCATCCAATGGCTGCTGATCTTCTGGTTTCTCCAAGCTGATCGCAGCAGCCTGTGGAGCCATTCCAGCACCCTGGGACATTTCTTGTACAGCTGGAAAGGTATTCCGTTTGGCCCTGATGATGATTTGGCTCTGGCTTTGTCGACCACCTTCTTGATTTCCGCCAAAGTTGGTGGCTTGTCATTGAACTGTTCCTCAGGGTTGGTTGGCCACACCAGACCTTGAATGTCGAGTGGTGCTTTGCTCTGTGAGTCAGAGTATGTTTTCCTCAGATGCTGCTCAAGAACTCCTTTGTCCACACTTAGGGTCCCAGATTTCGGCTGCTTAAACAGTGTTCTGGCAAACTGGAAGGGGTCTCTGAAGAAGCGCTCTTGGGTCTTCTTCTTTTTGCTCTTCCTCTTCCTCACAGATTCCGCTTTGCTGAGGGCACTGTGTTTTGCTTTCAGGTCTTTCCAGAGTTTTTCCAAGCCTTGTTTTTCAGCTGGCAGTGCTGTCTTCATTTGCTTCTTAAGGTTTTTCTTTTGGACCCTGTTAATTGTCCATCTCTTCTTGGTGTCTGGATTTCTTTGGAGGGGTTTTCTCTTTGGGTAGTTTTGCTCCATAGGCGTCTCTACATGTGGCATACACAATGTCCCCGTATGTGGCTAGCGTGTGTTGCAGGGTGCTTTTCCCTATCAGTGCATCGAGTCTTTGGACGATTTTTGCATCCAGTTTCTCCCAATCTTCAGTTTTGTTTGCTCGTGGCAGGTTGAGTTTCAGTCGCCTGGCATCGAGGGCCTGTGCAAATTCCTCATCCGAACCAACAGCGTGGATGTCCTTGGCACTGTGGTTTAAATCCTGGCCTTGGTCTTCCGACATCTTATCTGCTGATGCAGTGCGCTGCTTCTCACTCAGATGAGTCTTCACACATGCCATCTTTGTTCTGTAGATCTTCATGCCACGGGTGGTAGCGAAGCGCTTTCCACAGACACATGGATATTCCATTTGGTCCATGTTCATAGTCCGTTTGGGATTTGCAGTCGTGATTGGTTGAGCACCGATGGATTCATCATTCTCTCCCCCTTTCGGTGAATCCTGGGAGCATCTTTTCCTTTTGTTCTTAGTAGCCACATATTGAAGGCAAAGTGGGGAGCCAGCCCACAGAGCCCTTGGTTCTGGTCTTTCCCAGTCTTTATTGGACGTCCTCCGGCCTATTCCCGGAAGTCAGTGTTTATTGTTTACTGTTCTCTGCCTCATTTTGTATTTACTTTCGTTAAAATCATCATGTGAAGGGTATTCAATGTGGGGGAAATCTTTGAGCCTATGCTTGAGGATCCATTTAAGCATATAAGGAAGATCAAAAGGTGTCAATCATGAGAGAGTTCGGCTCTAAAGTTTAATATCCAAGCACTGTCAGTTACATTAGTGGTTACAAAGGCTAAACACTGTGCATGGCAGCCTTTACTCGGATTTCCTAAAAGCTGTTTAGAAAATCCATCACTAGCAGCATATATCAATATCAATATTTATCTGTCCATCCATCTATATTTACATCCACCCATCTGTCTATCTTTCTATATAT